>JAWNNL010000218.1:0-568701 GCA_035045005.1 Liodrosophila aerea
ATATTTAATTTTTATTTCGAGCTTGATTTATATGTACAACCGTGAATTTTATTCATTATAGAGCCAACCGCAACTGTCTTGCCTGTATTCCAAACAAACCAAAGGGAATATTTGTTTTGTGGAAATGCGAATAGTCATTAGATTATTCAAATGATATGGACAGCATTTTGCACTCTTTTCATTAGGGTAACTTTGAGTCGATCATAGGGTCTTTTTTGGGTTATAATCATTTTGCAAGTTGAGAATTTTGTATTTAATTTGCGTGTTTGTTTTGATTTGATGTAGATCCAGATTCAATCAAGATGAAGAGAGTGCAACTGGATTGATACCGACAGATGACTGAGGAGTGAGAGTGAGTAAGTGAGTAAGTGAAAACGAGGTGAGTGATAATGTTGAATCTAATTAAGAGACAAGTGCACCTTATCTGATCGTTGTGATGGGCATGAAATATACCGATATGGTCACACAATTCTGTATACTGAGACTCGTACTCATTATATATGTATACATAGTACTATAGTATGTAGTATGTATATGGTCTACGCTATAAATACTTCTACCCCATAGTTTCCGGCATTCACTGTGATTGTTACGCTTGCTTCGAATGGATTCAAAATTTCATTCAATGAATACTTTTCGGCTGTTGCAGTTGATGCTGCTTGCAACAGCGGCCAGTGGCATTGAGTTCACTCTGAGCGATGTGGTTAGCTCCGTCAAGAATGTCGGCACATCCGTTATTGATCCCAAAAATCTGCCCACTCCAGAGAGTCTGCTGGATAGCAGTAAACAGCTCTTAGCTGGCTATCCCTTTGAGTATGTCGCCTCCTCCCTCAACTATCTATGTAAGTGCTTATCAGTTCCACGGCTAAGTCAAGTACAACAACTCTTCTCTAGGCTCCCAGGCACTCAGTTCGAATAAGATCAAAACAAAAATCACACCAGATATAACAAAAATGAACTTTCAATTGCGCACCGCCTGTGGCAAGTTCAGTTTTCCTTTGCTGGAGGCTGAGAAAATGTGGAGCAGCCCCCAATTCGATCCGACCAAACGCGTAGTCATCCTAGCCACCGGTTGGACAACCTCTGTCAATGGTTCCGAGGCTATTGATAGACTCTCCAAGGCCTACAGTTGCCGCAACGATGTTAATTTTGTGGTGAGTAAACGTAGAGGATAACTGTATCTAAAACCAACTTAAGATTCAGCTTAACGTGAAATATCAATCAAGATTTACTTAAACCATTAGCCCTGACTGTAACAACTGTGATGAATCAATCGTAGAATGAAAATTTTCTGAGACAATTGCAATTTGTTATCAGCTGCATGACATCAAGGCGTTCAATGTCAAACAATAGAAATGTTTCCTCATGTAATCTGACTATTTCAGGAGATTTCAATTTGAGAATCGATTTTGATTTTATCTTACTTACTCTGCCACACTTTTCCAGGCCTTGGATGCTGCTAGTTTTATTGACACCCTGTACACTTGGTCGGCATTCAATACGGAAGAGATCGGCTACCATGTGGCCCAGGGATTGGCCAAATTGCTGGATGTGGTCAGTGTGGATAAGATCCATCTGATGGGTCACAGTCTGGGCGCACACATTGTGGGTGCCGCCGGTCGTTATGTACAGGAGAAGACCAAGAAGATCATACCGCGTATAACTGGACTTGACCCGGCCAAGCCTTGCTTCAATGAGGGTGAAGCACTCTCTGGCCTACAGCGTGGGGATGCAACATTTGTGGATGTCATACACAGTAATCCAGGTGTGCTGGGCAAACGTGATCATCTTGGGGATGTTGACTTCTATCCAGGTGGCCTAAGTCCCCTGCCCAAGGGCTGTTTGACGATAACGTGTGCCCATGAACGTGCCTGGGAGTACTACGAGGAGTCCGTCTATCCGGGCAACGAGCACAACTTTATGGCTGTGCGCTGCAACTCATTGAAAGGAGTCAAAGACGGCTCCTGCTCTGGCACTGAGTATCCCATGGGGTATGCTACGCCACATACACTAAAGGGCAACTACTTTGTGGAGATCAACCCCAATAAGCCCTATGGCAAGCACTCGGACCAGATACGTACAGCTAGACTGCAGAGATGTGGCAGCTGTGGCACACCATAAAGGCAATCGAATGTGAAAGATTCCTTCTTTTTTTTTCTATTTTAAGCTAAAGATATAAACTGAACAGTTTGTGTGTTTGTACTAAGGTGATTGTTTTGATTCTAAACTGTATAAAGTGAGAGACGTCTAGTATACATATTTGTATACTTACATATATCTTTATATTGAATTGCACATAGTTTTACTCTAAGCCTGCAAATAACAATTTGCATGTTAAGCGTTGACAATTCAATTAATTTTTGTTAATAACGCCTTCAACCAGTTAATACTCATAAGAGACCTGTGGTCGACGTACAGATACCTAGTACTAATAGCCTTCACATGAGTGGAACTTTAATGAATACGTGTAGTCAAATTTGTCTGCCAAATTCAAGGTTTTATCATAACGAATTTGATATTTAGTAGCACATGATTCCAAGTTTGAAGTTTACTGCCAATAATTACACAAATTTATAATAATGACTACAGGGTATCTAAAGCCAAGTAGCAAACAAAAACAACGCTGTGTATTGCAATCAATATGTACAGTGAAGCCCGGCACATGTGAGCTCGGCAAGGCCAACTGCTAATAGAAAGTAAATGAAGAATATGAGAATGTTGTAGATCAATTTGTCATACTATAAAGGAAACGGGTCCTGACAGTAAAGACTTCTTAAAAGCGGATTTATAACCACTTAGTCATGTTTAAGGCCAGCTTATGGTGTTTCAATAAAAAGAAGCAGCTGAAGCCATACATATCTATATATAGAGGTATGTTCTTATATTCCTGTATGCCAAGGCCAAAAGAGTTTTACCTTTTTGTAGTGAAACATGAGCTGGTTTTGATTGACTTTCTTAAGTCTAAAGATAACTCAACCTTTACTCAAAATAAACTATCTCTGTTAATCAGAATTGTACTGTTAGAATTTGTGTATAGCTTAATTAACCCTTGAGCCTGTTAATGGTTTAATTATGTACGAACACATTGACGTTAATGATGCCAGTTTACTTGACTTTGTGATGCCGCTCACCACGACTTGGTGGCCACTGTGGCACCATAGCACTGCGGCACTGTGGCACTGTGGTGTTGCCCCTTCACCTGGCTGTGTAGCTGCCAACTTGACAAATGACTCACCCGTTGCGACTGGCTTGTCGTCCGACTGTGTGTCTGCCTACTGGGGATTAGGCTTATGCACAAGTCAGTGGCTGTTGGTTTCCGCTGAGCTGGCAGTGAGGCGAGGAAATGATCCATCAAGCGTGTGAGTTATGTACAATTTGGCAACATGAAATCACGAGGCGCCATGTGATCATGCTAGGGGGTGGTGATGGGGTGGGGGAAGAGACGCGGTCTCATGCCTCTGGCAGATGCCTCGTAAAATGCTGCAAACTAGTTGACCCTGGTCAAGAATTGGACGCTCAAAGTGGTTTAATAAACTGCAATTACCTCGTTCAACTTATTGTCTGTCTATATACGAGTGTGTGTGTATTTGCAGGTGTTTTACTTATCTGGCTAGAGCAAGACCAGGCCAGGGCAATCCCCACCTGCAGTTTGTGAGATTTATGTCGAAAATTCTTGACAAGATGAGTTACTCCGCCTGTGGTGCGCTGTGTTTATGCAAATTGGCATAAATAGCGTACGGTGCGTGAGTTTCGAGATCATTCAATTGTTACACATCACAAAGAACAGTTAACCAGCAAGGAAGGAGCCACAGCAACTACAGCAACTCGACAAGATGAAACTGTTTATAATACTCAGCGCCTTGATTGCCTGCACCTCAGCTGGCATTATACGCAGCAGTGGCTGGAGTTCGAATCCTTGGGTGAGCAGCAGCAGTGGCTGGAGCTCTGATCCTTGGGTGAGCAGCAGTAGCAGTGGCTGGAGCTCCGATCCTTGGGCGAGCAGCAGCAGCAGTGGCTGGAGCTCAGGTCCTTGGGTCAGCAGTGGCTGGAGCCCTAAGCCTTGGGCCAGCAGTGGCGGCTGGAACAGCGGTTGGTCCTCGCAGCCAAAGATCATAAAGATTGTTAAGGTTGGAGGCAGTGGTTGGAAGAGTGGTGGCGGCTGGAAGAGCGGCTGGTCCAGCTGGTAAATCCCTGAATCCTTGGCAATTCGCACACCCCAAATGACTTTTTTTTCAATTTTTTTTCAATTTCATATTGTATAAGCATGTGTTTTTATTTCTATTTCAATTAAAATTCATAAACAAATACAAATTGCATGTAAAACAAACCGATCGCATGATTTCTATTTGCCAAGATTCCAGCCAGATGATTGACGAGCATACACCATAGCCACGTTCAGTAAGCCATAATTCATAGTCGAGCAATTAAAACAAAAAGGCAAAAAGCAATAACCCAAGCACATATTTACATAGATGCGCAAACAGCTTGAATTTTTTACTGAGGCGTCTCCATCTTCGACTCTAGCTATCTAGTATATATGCTAGTAGTAGTCGTAGTAGTAGTAGTAGTCTGGGAACCATAACAAGAACTAGACATTGAACAGCAGAGGGGGCACAGCACTTGAGCAGACGAACTTGACGTCGGGTTTTTTTGTGTTCTCGTTGATCTCGAAATTCACATAAATATCCATCCATATTTGAATTATGACCCATAACAATTAAAATGCTAACTTGACTCTGTAATTATTGCCATTAATCGTACTTTGTGCATTCACAATCTGCGCTCGTTCAGCGAGCCAAGTGGCAAGAGGCACCGTGTGGCCAGATGCAGCATTCAATTGAATTTTAATTTAACTCTATTTTTGAAATATTTATATAATCAGTATTATATTATATACTACATTTTTTGTCATAACTATTCTCCTTTTGTTTAATTTGGAGTAGAAATGATATGGTAATTTGGAAATATTTTATTAGGGACACAGCGACATTTAGGGCAACCCTCTGACCAAATAGGAAAGGTATGTTATATTCCTCGTTTTATATCATTATCATTGAAAAGCCAACGATAGACCACACCCTCTGTCTGAAACGTTTCTCAGACCAGGCTTCCATTTAGCTCAACTTATAAACTCTAATTTGAAGCAGTTTCCTATGAATTCCTACCACGGTACTATGCATTGCATAGTTAATAGTCTGGGCTGTTGTCTTAGCTTGGCTTGGCTGAGGTCGCTCTATGGACTGGGCTCCACGTTGTTTGTGGTGGCTCTGGGAGCTGCAGCACGCGTTGAATGCAGCAGCAGATGAACAAGTTGATGCAATAGTATGGTAATGGTAAGTAATTCACTTGAGCAGGCATCTCATAAATATAGTATATGTTTAGGTTTGCGTTTTAGTCTGAGCTTAAGTTGGGGTTTGGGTTATGGGTTTTGGGTTTGGGTTTGGGTTTGGGTTTTAGTTTGGGCTTTTGTTTGCTTCTGGTGTTTGCACAACAATTGACATTGAACTACTCAAATGCGAGTGTGTGTGTGTGTGTGAGTGTGTGTTGAGTCGTGCACCACACACACACACTTGCCTGTCACTTGTATTATTGCAAAAACAAAAAGAAGTAATCAAAATTATCAATTTAATTATGCAAAAACAAAACTGAAAAGAATAAAAAAATAGAAAATCACAGAATTTAAATTGTAAATTTTAAGACAATTTGCAAGGCGCTTGGCTAAATGTGTTACTGCAAAATGCTTGTAATTAATGATAGTGCTATGGCTCAGCAGTTTACAAGTGCTTCGCGTCACTGCATTTGCTTTTTGTTTTCGTTTGATCTGTGTGCGATACGGTGGCGTATACGCGATATTCCCAGCATAAACGTTGCGTATACGCCGCGTGTGCCGCACTTGAGCAAATCTAACATTTGCATCGACAGCCACTTGGCTGCTCATTCAATTCTCAGCCTTCCGAGTAGCCTTTGGGAGCGTCATTGGGGAACGGCGGAGCGTCGCCCCCGCATTGCTTTAGTTTCAATGCTTAATCGGTGTTTGGGAGCACCATGACTCAGCCGAAGTTCATACTTAGTTTCCGCAGCCGTAGCCAGGCGATTGCTATAAAAGCGCTGCTCTGGGCCTGGTTGTGGCATCAGTGGAGCTAAGCTTCTAACAGCATCAGCAGCACCAGCAACAGTTAGTTATCAGCCAGAGGATTCTTCAGCTCAACATGCGCTACGCTCTGCTCTTTGTATTCCTGTGTGGACTCCTCTTCGCCCTCGCCTCGGCCGGACAGCTTGGAGGCGGCGGTGGCGGCTATGGTGGTGGCGGTGGCGGCGGCCAAGGAGGTGGCCATGGCGGCGGCAAGGGTGGCGGCGGCGGTGGTGGACAGGGCGGCTGGCAGAAGAATGGTGGAGGCGGCGGCGGCGGTGGAGGACAGGGCGGCTGGCAAAAGAATGGCGGCGGCGGCGGTGGTGGTGGCGGCAATGGCAAATCTCTAGCTGGCAATCGTGGCAGCGGCGTTTCCTGGCAAGGAGGCAACGGCGGCGGTGGTGGCAACAAGCACGGCGGTGGCGGTGGAGGTGGCAACAAGCATGGTGGTGGCGGTGGAGGCGGCGGCGGTGGCAAACATGGCGGCGGTTGGTAAATCATCCACAGCCACATCACAAAATGAGAACTGCAAGACGAAACGAAACCTTAATACTCCGGCTAACTCTCCGGTTGAATTGTGTTCTACGGCATATATATACATATATATACAGTAAGAGGCGTTGTCCATGTTCGCTGGAACAAGTGCTATATATAATGTTTTTTTTTTACTAGTTATACCCAAAGCTTTTCAAGTCCGCTTCCCTCCTCCTTTCTATATCTAATTGTACTAATAAAGAAACATTAATTTTGCTAAATATTTAATATAGTTCTTTATTCAATTTAGTCAACTGTAAGCAAGGAATGGAAGTATTGCATAGAGGTAAGTACGAATAAGTATCGTAAAGTTAGAATGCAAATTCAGAGTAGTAAAGCGGAGAAAAGATATTGTAAGCCAATATGTATCTATATTCAAAAATATGGATATATTCCTATATAATCGTATTTCAATACAAGAGAGAATGGAATGATGAGAAGCCATGAATTAAAGGCAGGACAGGCAGGATGAGTGCTCTGTATCGCTCCATAAATTGGTTACATAAGATAAGTATACTATATAAGAACAATTCCCTCCTTTTCTAAGTACAGCAAAATTTTGCCAACTCGTTCAATTCGCTACTGATTTTTTGAAAGTGTATTAAATCTATTTCTGTAGCATTTCATCAGGGCCAAAAGACACAGCAGCTAGAGCTCGTTAATTTTTTTAGTATGAAATATAAATTTATATTTGTAAAATTAATGAATAAGGGGTTGACATCAGCAGAAGCCCGAGCACTTTTTTCTTAGCTCCTTATAAACATATATTTTGTTTAAATTTATTATGAGAATATTATAGATCTATGTAGATCTGTGGAACCAATGCTTAAAACTTTAATTATGCAACTGATTCCATGAGATCTGTCATTGATAATAATAACTATTTCTATTATTATTATTAAGATCTTCTAATAGCATTCTAAACATGTGATTACTACTCAATCTTTTACTCCGTATAAAATTTCCTTTTTAACCAAATAAAACTTGCCCTTCTTCACATTATTGTAAATATTTATTGGAAGGTGGAAAACACAAAAAAAATGGGTTCTTGAAGGTAGAATATTTGTTATATGTTATATGTACAGTTGCAGTTCCTTTTTATATGTCATCCTTGAGTTCCGTTATCGACAGGTTATTACCAGCTCCAGCCACTGCTCGAGCCACCAGATGACCAGCCGCCGCCACCGCCTGATTTCCAACCGCCGCCACCACCACCCGATTTCCAGCCGCCGCCACCACCACCGGATTTCCAGCCGCTGCCGCCACCACCACCTGATTTCCAGCCACCGCCGCCACCACCAGATTGCCAGCCACCACCGCCGCCGCCTCCGGATTTCCAGCCACTGCTCAGACTTGACAATGCTTGAGATTTCCAGCCGGATAGGCTTGACAAGCCGCTGGACAATCCACTGGACAACCCGCTAGACCAACCACCTCCACCACCGCCGCTCTTCCAACCGCCACCACCTCCAGAGGACCAGCCAGAGGAACCACCGCCGCCGCTCTTCCAGCCACCACCGCCGCCGCCTGATGACCAACCGCTACTTCCACCGCCGCCGCTAGAAGGCCAAGCACTGATGCTTATCTTGCTGGGCCAGCCTCCACCACCGCCTCCACTTGATGCCCAGCCACCGCCGCCGCTGCTGCCACCACTTTTCCAGCCTCCACCACCACCGCCGCCGCCGCTCTTCCAGCCGCCACCACCACCAGAGGAAGTCCAGCCACTGCTGCTGCCGCCGCTAGGCCAGCCCAAGGAACTGCCGCCTGATGACCAGCCACCACTACCACCACCTCCGCCACCACCGCTGCTCCAGCCACTGGGTTTAGCGTAGGCGCAGACGCCGAGCACGGCGATTAGGCCAAACAGAACCAGACGTCGTATCGATTGCATCTCTTCTGCTGTTGTTGCTGTTGTAAATGTTGTTGCTGCTGCAGCTGCTGTTGCTGTTGCTGTTGCTGCTGTGCACTAACTAATTTTCAACTTGGCGCACTCTCAGCTATTTATACCAGCGCATCTAAGATTCTAGCCGTCGTTGTAGAGGTCGTCGCCACAGATGCAGTCACCATTGCCTCAGACTCAGCCTCAGCCTCAGACTCGGTCTCAGTCTGCGTCTCAGTCTGCGTCTCGGTCTGCGTCTCAGTCTCTGTCTGCGCCTCAGTCTGTCGCTGTGTAATCAGATGTAATTGCCAAATCTGCTTACCGCCCGCTCGTTGAGATCTGAGAGGCTTGTTCGCTTTTGGCCCCTCATTATGCCAACTTTCAATTTCGTACGCTTTTGTTGTTCGTTCACTCCCCCCACCCTGCCTCTGCGCTCGCCCAGTCTATATTGTTATTGGGTCTATGGCAGGCGTTAGCCCAAGACCCCCTTGAATCCAAGACGCAGTCTCGCCAAGCACCTGACTTCAGCTCTGATTCTGGCCAAGACCACATTATGTACATCGAATTATTGGCTCGCCATTTTTATGTAACTCTTGTAATAACATTTTGCTCTTTTTTCGTGCCAAAAGCAATTGACTGCCAGCCTATTCTTTATAGCTGCCATTATTCAGTTTGCTCTTGGGCTCATAATCATTGGCAATTGCTGTTGCTGCTGCTGCTGCTGCTGCTGCTGTTGCACGTGTCGCATGCAACGATCTTTGTGGCTACCGTGCCACAGTTCTTAACAGCTGCTCGTTGTATGCGAATTGGGTTAACCACTCTGCGATCAACCAGTCAACCAATCAATCAATTTACCACAACAATCAATTAAATCATTTGTAATACCACAAAAAAACAACAACAAATTCAAATTTAAAACTCTTGTGTGATAAGATGAAAGAAAATATGATTGAAAATGAAAATACTTCTGTTTAATTTCATGTAATTTTATTAATTTAAAATATAAAATCTTTATAAAATATAAATGCATTTCTTTCATTTTTTTTTCTGTAAATTAAACGTAAATATGAATGAAATAAAAATATTTTAAACTATTTTTTATGACTAATTACTATATATAATTACTCAACTTTTAAGTATTTTTGTACTGCATTTTTTTATGCATTTGTTTCTTACGAAATTTTATTGTTTAATATATTTATTTAACTTATTAATATTTTATTCTCAGCATTCTATATTAGCTGTTTATGAGCATAAACTTAGCTAAACTTACAACTCATTATTCATGTCAATTATATTTATTTAATTTAATTTTTATATTTCATACATTTATATTTCCATCTGGTTTATGAATACGATTTCAGGCCAGTAACCATATATTTATTATCAGTTAATTTTACAGTATTTGGAGAACATAAAAACATACTTTATGAGAAGAGTTAGCTCAGATAAAAATTGAATTGATTTAAGTTGAATCTATTATTATTGCCATATTGTCAAACTCAAATCGAAATTGCAGTTGACTTAATTTATTTGCTATTTACAGGGTATAATTGCAGATTTATTCTGCAGCTGGAATTTAAAACCAGTTAAGCTAACGGATGATAAATTTCGTAGTTTTTGTTTTCTTCTTTATAGGCTAAGTTAACAGCAAAGTTAACTATTTAAAGCTGAGGAGTACATGACTAGAACATACCCTGGTGAAATAAAAAACAAATGAATAAATATACAAAAATATACACATGAATATATTAACAGAAGTTCATCAGATTTTCAGTTTACTTATTGCTGAAAATTAAATTGAAAATAAAATGAATTTTAAAGGAATGTAAACTTACGAGAAACATAAGAATATGAATACCATGAAACTTATAGGCTATGCTTGGTTTAGTAGAAGTCTTAGTCACTAACCCATTGGCTAACAGTTACAGGGTATTTTGAAGCCAAAACCTAGGCATTTGAACCTGTTGACTTTTCGGCTCACTTGCAGTTCACTTGCAGTTTTCATGGGCGGCATTAAATCAAATTCTGAGGCCTTTGAGGTCTATCGATACGCTCGCCCAGCAGACAGATGAATGGTGATCAATCAATTGGTTACCAAAAGGCGGCCGATTTGCCATGGAATGCCGTAACAAAGCGGTTAACTGTCTCAACTGTCGAGTGGCTCGATTGCAACAACCTGGCCCATTGTACGTGCCACATGATTGATTTGTCTTCTCTACCATTTTCGGCCAATTTCGGCGGATGATCTTCGCGCTATAAACGTCGCATTAGAGACAAATTGATCGACTTGAACATGAGGTCACAATAGGTCAGAACAGGAAATGTGTAGAACAGTTTAACCGGTTCGAATAATTCCAAAAATATGTATACGTTAATTAAAAATTTAAATTTTTCCACATTTTATTGATTGCAGCTTAGAACTAAGCAAAAAAAAAACACAAGGCACACTCGATAATAAAAAAAAATATAAGAGAACTTGGAACAATTGCAATTCCAAGCTTTTTGGTTCCCAGTTTGAACTTGATATTCCAAGGATAAAGTCGGATTCTGGCACTTGTAGAAGAGGGCTTACCAGCCCTTGTTCCAGCCACCAGATGAGCCACCGCTCTGGCCACCGGACCAGCCACCGCTCTGACCGCCAGACCAGCCACCCGAGGAGTAGCCACCGCCGCCGCCGCCGGAGTAACCGCCATGACCGCCAGACGAGCCCTGGTTGATCACTTTCACGATGTAGACCTTCTCGCCGCCGGAGTAGCCACCGGAGTGACCGCCAGAGTAGCCACCGCCGCCGCCGGAGTAGCCACCGGAGTGACCGCCGGAATAGCCACCGCCGCCGCCGGAGTAGCCACCACCTCCACTGGACCAACCACCGCCGCCTCCGCCGCCACCACTGGACCAGCCACCGCCGCCGCCGCCGCCACCACCACCACCGCCGCCGCCGCCAAGTCCACCCAATTTGCTTTGCAGGAGCTGAGCAATGCCGCCGAGGCCACCGCCGCCACCACCACCGCCGCCGCCACCACCGCCCAGCAGGCCCTCAAGTGATGCCTGGCTGGTGACCAGCATGGCGGCAAGGATAACGAATAAGCAGGCAAAAGGTTTCATCCTGGTATCTCTCGTTTACGGATCACGTTTAGCTAATTTCGATGTGATGCTCAAGACAAGACGGAAGCGTTGACTAATTCTACAGTGTTGATAGCCACGCGCATTTATAGTAAAACACCAAAAAGAAAAAAGCAAAAACAAATTTGAGACCAAAACAAATTTAAGCTTCACAAATCAATACGCGATGAATGGAGAGGCAGAGGGAGAGGATGGAGACGATGGAGACGATGGAGTTGTAGCTGAAGACAGAGTGAGTGCTATAACAACTTGTATCTATTGATCATTTGACCAATTAAATGAATTAATAACCCACATATTTAAGCGTGTACCAAACCGAAGCTGTGTGTTTGTGTGTGTGTGTGTGCGTGTGTGTGTATGTGGTGGCTGCCTTTGTTTGTCGATCGCCTCTGATAACTATGCAAATCTCTGTGTCTTCCACATTGTCTTTCCACAAACATTTTGGTTGGCAACGCGAAGCGACACGAAAGATGTGCGAAGCGATTGGGCCACAAGCCAAACAAATTAACTACGTTTAAATAATCATAAACAGCAGAAGCAAAAAAATAACAACAGCCTGACAAGTAAACAGAGTATGATGAACCTCTGAATACTCTATCAGATGTATATATATATATATTTATGTTCAGTAGATAATTTAATCTTAATAGTACTTGAGATACTTTTCACTCGATTACTACACACTTATAGATACATTTTAAAGTACAGCAACAGTTAGATGTGGATACATTTCAAAGTACAACAACAGCAGTTAGAGTATACCTTAAATTAAACATAAAACTATCAACAACAATGGCTCAATGGATCAAACATTTGTCAGGCATTGAGATCTGTTGAATCTGTACATCTGTATTGTGTGTTGACCAACTGATTAATGATGCTATGACTGGCCAAGTAGCTGCTCAGGTGTTCTGCTCATTTGCCCCTCAAGGCCCCTAGTGTTAGATGCCGGCCCCCAGGAGTACTACAATTTGACAAGTCCAACAATAGCGACCACTTAAAGTGCAACAGGAAGCCAAGAGAGTGAAGTGGTTTCTTATCTACTGATAAACTCAAACTTATATCTATCTATCTACCTATTTATACAAGTATCCCAAGAACATCATCGCTTATAAATAGGCGCAATCAAGAACCGGTTCATGCTAAGCCTTGGTTCCAAGTCAAAGTCTATGTTTTTGGCACATATTTGCATAGACAATTGACCACGCTTAGCATAGATATATATACTATATACACAGATACACCTTATATGGGCTAGAACGAGGTGTATTCTTTCAGTTATTGGTACTAAGAAAATACAAACAAACTATGGCTGGAATTTGAGAAACTTGCTAAGATGCCGCTCCTGCTGTGGGGTTCAATGCACTCGCAGGGCTTCGACTAAATGTATGCTAAACGCTAGGCATACCCTGTGAGCTAACTGACGGATATAGCGGGTAGTCTGTGCTGACTAATTACAACTCAAATCTCTACTTATAGTATACATATGTATATATTTCTTAGTTTGTTTAAGGGCCATCAATTAATCAATCTATGTCATTTTCCATCTGTAGAGGAAGTCGAATGTAAAGATTTATGTCCGTCAATTAAGTAGGGCATTGTTATTATCTATGCTTAAAAGCTCACCAATTTCCACATAGAAAAACACTTACTTAGAACAATTCTAAGCATATTTGGTATATGAAGTTTAATGATAAACCGCTTTGATAATGCTATATACTAAGCAAAATTTATGCTTTTCTGCTTCTTTTTTGCTTATTCAAATTGGAATTGCTAAAAATAAGAATAAATGAATATATTAAGCGTTTGTTTTAAGCACACAATTTGTTAGTTTTCAGTTTCAAAGGCTTAGTGATTAAATGATATATGTATAGTACATTGTGCTGGTCATTCTGCGAGAGTTTAAGGAAATCTTGTCATTCCTATTGAGTCTCTTGAATCTTCTTATCAGTTCCATCGTGTCTGCAGCATAGTATTATTCTTATCCTACATAAAAATGTTAATCACATCGGGCCATGCTATATAGTATATACTATGTATATGCATATTCCTTAACCAGTTTTGGGCCTCACGCGCCAAATTAGTTGCTGTTGTTTCTACTCTCGTACACGTTCATTAGATTGAGATACAAATGCTGTAGATAATCAGTATGTACATACATTGATGAGGCTAACATGTGTGTATGTATTTGTAGTATAACACGTTTTGTTACAATAGTAGAATAAGGTTCATTACAAGCACCGGATACGTGTACGACCATTTGTAAGAAACTGTTTCTCATCGCGTTTTGCCTTCAATCCGAAGGCTTCCATGAAATTTTAATATTTAATTATAAAGTAACGTAAATGAAATTACGAGCTAACTTACGAGCTAAGTTGTGCTTACTATACTATAGTCTATAGAAGAAGTGAATGCAAACTTGCATTTTATTTTGGTGCTCTCATCATATGTTGTGCTAAGGTTTCTTATTACCAGCATGGGTTGTTCTAAGAGTTGTTCTAACACAGCTTGAGTACACCCAACGAAAGTTCCCATCATGACTTGAGACTGAGCATTTACTTGAACATATTTCGGGTAGAATGTCAACACCCAGATGGATTCAAAGTAGGCCAATTATATGCATATAATATCTCATCAAAAATATACTATATAACATCAGCAATGCATACACCAAACTAGTATACCATATGCATCTGTTCAACTCCCTTGATCCACCCTCGACAAGTACTAAGCAGATTGTCATAATGGGATTGCAAAATTGATGACACTCATAAACAATTTGTATAGCTACAAAGTGCATAGTTATAATAATGCTTAATGCACCCGTGTGGCATAAATTAAAAATCTCTGCTCTTAGTTAAGCAAGCATACATTCAGGTATGCATACATATGTATACACAATTAGACAGCTAGATATATGTACAGAAATTAGCGTTGATTTGCATAAAAAGATTAACTTCTGCCAACTTTCCAAGCAATTAGACGACTACTCGTACACTTGGTAATCTGTATGTTAAATGTAACCATAAAAATAAATTGATGGGAAGGTAGAAGGTATAAATTGAGATGGACATTTAATTGAGACCTGACGTTAGCCATAAACATGTCTTAATGGTTCAAGATTTGTTCTAGCAAAACGAACTCGAACTGAGAAACTCTTCAAGAGCCTCAGCTGCTTATGCAAGATGAAAACACTTTAGTTATCTTCCGGTTCACGACATATAAAGTTCGCATTATAATAATTTGATATATGCAGTTTTGCCAGCCTAAAGCTCGTTAATTTGATGGGCTATGAGCTGATCAATCTATACTCAATGTCAGTATTTGGGGTTGGCTGTCGCAGTACGCCAAATATTTGACTAAACGGCAAACTAGTTGAATATATGAAACGCAAATAAACCACGAGAGGAGCAGAAAAACTATTCATAAATTCACGACAAATCGTTGATTTGTTTATGTAATATTATTTGACATATGCACAATATGCAAAATACACACAGATACTAGACACACAAATACCAAGTAGTAGTATAGTCATAGCCTTGCCAAGGTTCTTCTGTCTTGGCCATCTCCAGCGAGACATGACGACGCCAAAAAGCGAAACCACTTCAGATATCGCAGATCACAACATACATACACTCGTAGTATTATAAGTACAACAAATACAACCAATACAACCAATACAATACACAAAGCAAAGCCAAGCAAAGCACAGTAAAGCAAAACAAATCAAACAAAAGCAAAATGCCGCTGCGGAAGCAAATTTCGAAAATCCAAGCCGAAACACACGTGTTGCTGTTGTTGCTTTGTACAATGAACTAAACAAGTTTGTCATAGCTTTTTGCATCAAAACAAAAGCCAAATGCGTTCTGTTTTGATTTCAATTGCAATGCCTGCATCAGTTAGCTACGCCTGGCAGTCAGCTGTATCCTTTTAAGCCATTTAAATGACGACACTCAGCTGTCAGCTGTCAGTTTTCAGCAGCGATAGCCCGATTACCGTTCACTGTTCATTGTTCACTCCACAACTTTCGCTTTTCACGCACAGTGAGCTTTGACATTGACCCTGAACATGAACCCCGCAATGCAATGTAAAAACATAGTCGCTCAGTCGAGTGCACTCGACAGCGTAGTACCTTACAACTTCAGTCTACTAAAGTGAATGCATTCATGCGTATTCATACGCAAACACTCAGAAACATTCATACACACAGACAGACAGACAGACAGGGCTGCATAAACTTGTCTACTGATGCTGTTTAAGTAAGTAGTAAAAATACAATTTATTGTGATAACGACCACGCCTATATTTGCACGAAGTTATTACACCCGGCTTACAGTTTAATTTATAAAAACATCTCGAGATTTAGTCACGCAACCGGTTTAGGCCTTTCCAAATAAAGAGACTTGCCACACGAACTTGCGGTCGAAACTACTTGCAGCGCCATCTACAGTTGAAGTTCCACGGAGCGTGAGTCAACAACTGCTATCGCCTGCGCTCCGTTGTTCAAGTTCGCAACCAAATGGTTCGGCAATTTGCTAGATTTTGTGGTGCCAAATCACGGTTTTATTAATTTATACTGAAGATTGTCGTGCAATCATTAACAGTTACTATTGCGTAACCATTCTTCTGTACTTCTCCTTTTTATCCTCCGGCAGAAAACTCCAGGCACGTGCAGCCCCCATGACCAAGGCCTTGGCCTTCAGGTGTCTATGCATGGTGCGGTATTTACGCACAAAGTTCAAGTACCCATTGTAGCTAGGACTATTGCCAGAATTCACGCACCGGGGCTTGCGAGGTCTTGTCTTCTTCCCTAAACTGCGGCACACCTTGGGACTGCGGGACACCTTGGAACTGCGTTTTCGTTTTGGGGTGCATTTGGGCTTATGCTTGGACGGCTTTGCGCAGCGACGTTTCGGCTTCGGACTGGCCGGCTTTGGTCGGCATCGACGCTTAGGCTTTGGACAGCGAGGTTTTGGACGACAACGACGACGACGCGTTGGCATTGGGCAACCGGCATCCATATTAGGGCTAGGACTTTCTAAAGGTTGTGTGCAATTGAGTGGATGTGCACTACATCTGGGTGTTCCATGACAATGAAAGGGTATAATTGAATGGCACGGTATGTGGTGGTAGTGGGGTTGGTGGCTGTAGTGCCATCTTAAATCGCAATCGTGCACGTGTTCAGCGGAATCTCCAGTTGCCGCTTCTCTTTGAATGCCTCTCATAAGGTTGGCCCTGCCCAACCTGCGATACTTTTCCTTTTGGCTCATACTCATTCTATTCCATATCTTGGTGCCACAGATGGAGACATCAATTGCATCCACGCCATAGTTTTTTAAGCTATAGTCTTGCAAAAACATCATGTAAGCAGCATTCCACGCCATTTTTCTTCAAAAGCTGTAAACAATATCAAAAACTAATTATTCTCAAAATAGATTCCATAAATATATCAAGAAATTTCTTTAGAATGAGCCATCCCTAGTCTGATTTATGTGGCACAGTCGCGTTTTATTTGTCAGCGTCTGGAATAGTAGCTTAGAGCACGTAATGAATATTGTTGCACCATATAGAAGACGTCATTACAACATGGTCAGGGTGTAAGTGTGGCGCGCAGCCCAAGGCTTGGCCCAGTGCAGGAGTTACCGCAGCACCCCTAGCCCCTCCAAAACCACTCATGGTCAGCATGAGTAGTGGGCGATCACATGAACAATTGTGGACATTTACCAATAGAGTTCATTGTGCTACATTGCAGAAAGTGCTGATCCAGTAAACAGGATGTAAACAGGATGCTCGTGTCGGATTGCAACATCGCGGCAAACTGTTTACTCGCCGGGGCATCAGCATTAACATAAACATAAGCTCACATAAGTACACACACTCATGTATACATTGGTGCAGTTGGCACCCTCGCTCTTAAGAATTCTCTCTTGCATACCTTATTTAAACCCAACCAATAACTACCTAAAACCACAGTTAACTCAAGCGCCGCAGAATGTCAACAATTTGTAGAACACTTTCAGATTTGCAATTTACCTCAATGGTATTTCGTACACTCTCAAATAGTTAAACGCGAAAATTTTAAAGTTGTTTGCTTGTAAAAGTAGAAGTTATTCCAATATTTTATAAAATCGACTTTCTCAATTTGAAAATGTTTCAAAAGTACACAATATTTATTGTATTAAATTCAACTGTGTCAATTTGATAATGTGTCTAAGGTACACAACACCTTAAACCAGAGAAATACTATGCCTACTAGGATATACGTATCTGGCACAATCGCCATGCCGTTGTGCGCAAAGTACCCATTGTGAACTGGTTCTTCAATGACGCGAACGGTGGTGGCACTCTTGTGAGAAGCGATCCATGGGAAATGGAACTGTTTCCCGAAGTGCCCGTCCATTTTTCCCGTATGTTTTGTGGTGCCATACTCTTGCCCAGCATTGCCAGCATATTTGGCAGTATTCTGTACAAGAATGTACCTATCCAATTGCATCGTACACTCCTCGGTGGCTCGACCTACATCGGAGTGAAGGGTGTGCTCAAGACCTATTTACACCAAATAAATACCTAACACTAGGTTAGGTTGAGCGGTAGCTGAGAAATGAACCTCAGCTCACTTAGGCCAAAAGAGGCCCATTGTGGTACCGCATGGGCAAATTTAATAATTTCCAACTACATCGATTTAAGACCAGCCATAGGCTTTTATGAACCGTTTCCGATTTCTTAGCTTTATTGGAGCGAGGTCTGTCAGGTCTGTTAGATGGTAGGCTCCCAGGTAAAAGAACCTGGTTCTACATAGGGCAGAACAGGAACAGAGAAGGTGATGGACTGTTTCCTCTTCTTCTTCGTTACGACAGCATCTGCAAAAGTCGTTGAAAGGGGCCTGAAGTCTACCAGCGTGAGAGCCAATGAGCCAGTGACCGGTCAAGGCTCTGATTACCATGGAGCAGAAGGCTCTGTCAAGTCCGCAAAGATCGGAGGAGCGTTTTGGACAGAGGGTGGGCCAGGTTTGGCGGGCTATGGTGCATGGTTGTCTGGAGTTTTGCCATTTGTTGTTAGCTTCACGGTAATAGTAGTGTTTTGCAAGGAGTTTGCAAGTGGCCAAGGGTATCCCAATACCACTCCTATCCGGTAGGAGGGGGACAGTGGTACATTGTCTGGCCAGTGTGTCGACTTTACAATTATCCACGATGTCCTTATGTCCTGGGACCCATATGAGGTGTATTTTGAACTGCTTAGCCATCTCGTGGAGAGATTTGCGGCAGTTGTTCACTGATATCGAATTTACCTAACACTAAGGAAAACCTAAAACCAAGACGTATCAAGGATCCACCCACTATTCCCCATCAGATTTGCAGCTTACCTTAATGGTATTTCGTACACTCTCAAGTAGTTAAACGCGAAAATTTTAAAGTTGTTTGCTTGTAAAAGTAGAAGTTGTTCTAATATTTTATTAAATTCGACTTTCTCAATTTGAAAATGTTTCAAAAGTACACAATATTTATTGTATTAAATTCAACTGTGTCAATTTGTTTCTAAAGTACACAACACCTTGAACGGGAGAAATATTATGTCTACTAATACTAATTTCAAACAATATTGTTTGGAGTGTCTGAGTGTAAATTATGTGACTGCAAAAATTGTTGTGTCATGACAATTTGTCTGGTGACCAGTGTTGCCAATTTGCCCTTTTTCTGTCCTTTTTTAAACTGGTATTGCCGGAACAATTCTAAAACGTCCTCTATCCGGAAAAACGCTTTTTTTTTTATTATATTCTATACTTTTTACATCCTTTTTTATATTTGTAATTTGCTCATACAATTTAATTTTTCAAATTACGTGGCATCGCTTTCCGCATTCGATAAACATTTTTATAAGAAATGCAGCCCAGCCTTAGTAGAGTGTAGTCGAAATCATGTGTATCGGATGGCGCTTGACTGTGTTTTGATTATCGGTTTGTAACGGACATTTCAACTTGCCCAAAGACATTTATAAACAAAAGATACGCGAAACTTGGTTTAGAGAACGAAATTTAGGGAATAAGCTGGGCCGACGTAGTTTTCGACGAAATACACGAAAATAGTGAAATTCATTAAATAAATATATATGTAGGTATTATGAGCTGCCAACTTTTGCTGCTGTTTTGTTTAAGAATAACGAAGTCACAAATTCCATACACTGTTGTATGCGTTCATACGCAGTACATTGCTTTTAATTGTTTAATACGATTTACATTATTATTTTAACAATTCATATACTTTTTCATTCATAAAAATCATTATAAAAAGTGTTCCAATAACATACCACGTTCCTAGCGATGAGCTGGCATCCCCTGCAATTATATCGAATATCGTTCCAAATACCGATGTTATCGCACGCACGAATTCACTTTTTGTTGTTGCCCACCTCAGGTGAAATATGAGGCAGGTTCATTAAGTATTAAATTGTAAAATAAATACAATGCATTTTCTCATTCGGGCAAATTAATTTTAAAAGATTAATAATTATATATACAAATGACGTCGATGTTTTTTTGTTTAATATTCACGCATGAACTGCTATTAACTTTTCAATTCACTGCCTAAAATTTCAGTGAATTCAATTCACATAAAATAAGTGGAAGTGAAAACCGGGGCGCCAAAATTTTGCGGATTGAAAAGTAAATCATTTAAAATAAATGAAAGTGAAAACCATTGTTTAATTTTATTTTTATATTCTGGTAAGTAAATTATCCTAAATTGCATTATATTGATGCAATAAACATTTATAAGTAACTAAATTAAAACCAAAAAATCTCGGAAATCTACAGTCGGATGCAACCGGCAGTAGGAGACTCTGTACTTTCCCTTGCAGCAGCTAATGCTAACAATACACACACACACATATCGCAACGTCAGACGCAACCACGCGCACACACTTATGTACATACATATATTAATATTATGCGCATGCTGCTCCTCCTTGCCTAGAACAGAAACTTTAATTTCGAATATCTCCGATATTTATTATTCGATTGAGCCACAATTCGCAGCACAGATAAAGGTTAGCAAAAGCAGAAGTTTGTATCTTTAAAAATGTGGCTGTGGTGGTTTTTCACTAACACAAACTTGATCTGCTTGCAATAAAGAGGCATCTAGCTGCCAAATATGATGTCTCTAGCTCCTACAGAGTCCGAGATCTAGGTGTTCATACGGACGGACAGACGGACAGAAAGACGGACGGACGGACAGACAGACGGACATGGCTATATCGACTTAGCTCGTCGTCCTGATCAAGAATATATATACTTTGTAGGGTCTGCCACGCCTCCTTCTGCCTGTTACATACATTTCTGAGTTGCACAAACCTAATAGACCCTTTGTACTTTTTTAAAGTACAGGGTATAATTAAACCAAATGAATCACGTACATATTTTGCAAACGCTGAAAAGTATGCTGCAATTTAATGCAAGCAGAAAAGCAAAGAATAATGTTGCATACTTTAGTGGGACAATTACGTTGTTCGAAGCAATTATATTTGTATATTTATATTTAGTTAGTTACTATATCTAGCATAATAAAAATGGCAGACTGACAAACATTGAGTTGGTGTACTCTCCTGGTAATATTCACAAGTTAAAGCAACTATAAAATTTGTAGTGTACTGTCATTAAGTAGCCCATTTGACATATTAGAATACTACTGTGCATTTTCAAATGGCAAGTAAAAATTATCTTAGCTAAACAAAACGCCTAGGCGAAAAAAAATATAATTCTATATATTTATTTATTAAACTAATATAGGTATTTTTGTTTCTTCTGACAGTCGAACTATATCTTTTGGCTTTAATTATCGATTGATGATTGGCAATTGCAATGAGTGACCAGGGCACGATTTCAGTTTATAATCGCAGGGGACAGGACATGATGGAGCGGGAGTCAGAGCGCACTTGCTGGATATGCTTTGCCACTGAAGCGGAGAATCGCCTGGCCACCTGGTTGCATCCGTGCCGGTGCAGCGGCAGTACCAAGTGGGTGCACGAGAGCTGCCTCCATCGCTGGATCGATGAGAAACAGAATGGCAATACCCGATTGAGGGTCTTTTGCATGCAATGCCGTTTCGAATACGTCATCGTTTTCCCCAGGGTCAGCCGTATAGCCACCTGCCTGGAACGCTTTCAGGATGCCGTTCGCCTATGCAGTCCTTTTATTGCCGTCAGCGTCTTCGTCGGCTTCGCCTACTGGACAGCTGTCACCTATGGCGGCGTCACAGTTATCCAAGTCTTTGGCCACGAACGTGGCATGGAACTTCTGGAGAGAGGTGATGCATTTTTCCTGCTTCTCGGTCTGCCATCTATACCAGTTGCTCTCCTACTGAGCCGATTCATACGCTGGGAGGAGGCTATCCTACGTCTCTGGCACAATCGCCATGCCGTTGTGCGCAAAGTACCCATTGTGAACTGGTTCTTCAATGACTCAAACGGTGGTGGCACTCTTGTGAGAAGCGATCCATGGGAAATGGAACTGTTTCCCGAAGAGCCCGTTCATTTTTCCCGTATGTTTTGTGGTGCCATACTCTTGCCCAGCATTGCCAGCATATTTGGCAGTGTTCTGTACAAGAATGTACCTATCCAATTGCATCGTACACTCCTCGGTGGCTTGACCTACATCGGAGTGAAGGGTGTGCTCAAGATCTATTTGCGCCAAAGGCAATTTCTCCAGAAGACCCGACGACGTATCCTCAACTTTACCAATGACAATCCGAGCAACGATGTTGGCCTACGCCAGATCATGAGTCCAAATCCTCGCCAAAATGCTGGATTAGAGTTTTATGACTACAGCTATGATAATGAAGAGGAAATGGAGGACCAAGAAATCGAAGAAGACGGAGAGGCACTGCTGACAGAAGACGAGAGTGTTGAGCTAGAGGTGAAAGTGGAACTGCAAAAGGAATTGGAAGACGATGAGGATGAGGTTGTTGATGTGAATCTGGCTGAACATAATTCACCCTTGTGCTAGCAAACATCCTAGAGCAATTGCAATCAACAGTCGGACCTAATCACAGTCCCAGGCATTAGGCACTCAACACTAAGATGTTCAATTATAAAAATTAACTAAGGCATTTTATACACACTTTCCAAATTCGCTTGTGTTTTAATTATATATGTAGATACTATGCAAATGTGTGCTTTTTAGTAATGTCCTTTCACTTCCATTTGCACTCTTTTACACCTGTAATAGTTTGTAAGGAAATATTTATAGCTTGTTTTATGTACATGTCAATATTTAAATAAAGATAATTATGTCTCTAGCATCCCCTGGGTGACGTCACCTCGAGACACCCTGTTGTGTTCAACAAATGATTCGCAAATAATAATAATTCGGAACAAATAATTTCGCTAAAAAGATTCAAATTCAAATTTGAATCCACCGCCTCCAGTGCGTATAACAGTCTTGCAGCGCCATCTATAGTTCACTGCTATTCGCAAGTTCTAGCAGCGCTGACTAACAATAGCTTAATTTGCTTGAAAAAACCACAGATGGCGCTAGTTGTATGGCATGATACATAGATGGCGCCAGGTGCGCAGCAGCTGAAATATGCAACATACATAAGCAGTTAGTTATAAATTTGTTGTATTTATTTTATAAGTAGAATAATATTTAAAAAAATCGTAATGCGTTTTCATTGCATTCGAGTAACAAATAAACGATGACCTCATCTCTTTATTGGTTTATTCTACCCCCGAAAGTATGCAATGAAAACGCATACAAAAAATATTGAAAATCCTGGTTAAATTTCGAAAATCCTTCATAACTCCGTTATTTGAAGAACGATTTGGATGTCCTTTGGACAATTTGTAGTCCTCAAAAGCTGCGTTCGTTGACATCCTTTTTGGATATGGCTGAGTTAGTTTTCTTATTACAAAAAGTCCTTGTAACTCGAGAGTCTAAAAGAACCTTTGGATCACAGTTTATGTTTCTAGAACACAAGTTGTTGTTGTTGTAGCTGTAGTGTTAATTGTGGTTGTTGCTGTAGCTGTTGTTGTTGTTGTTGTAGCTGTAGTACTTGTAGTAGTTGTTGTTGTGGTTCTTCTAAATTTGCTTACAAATTTTTTACCCAAATTACTATGAAGCACCCAGCTGAAGTAACAGACAGACAGAACAGACAAACAGACGGACAGACGGACGGACAGACAGACAGATAGACAGACGGACATGGCTAGAGCGATTCAGCACGTCGTTCTGATCAAGAATATATATACTTTGTGGGGTCTGCCACGTCTCCTTCTGCCTGTTGCATACATTTCTAAGTTGTTTAAAGTACAGGGTCCAAAAATGTGAATACAATACAGTAATAATCTAAGCCAACTTGTTTAATTTGACATTTGTTGTCTAACTGAAAAATCATCAGATCATGTTACCGACGACGTGTGTAATGGGAACTATTGTTACGTACTAGCCTTTTGCCTTTTCTATTCTCACAGAGCACGTTCTACTGTTCGGACGATACATTAAAACTAAAACATATATTTCTACAGTACAATTGAAAATTTTCTTTGTGTAAAAAGTCTTTCTGATAAATCTCTAAAAAAATTTGAACATTTTAAATTGCGATTCCGTTTGTTCCATTAAATTAAACCACAATTCTCGCAGATTTTTCGCTAGAAACATTTTCAAATCGTCTTGAACATGTCGGACCACGTGGCCGTGAAGGGAATCCTGAACGTTTTACTCTGTGGCGTTACCGGATATGGATGCTACGCTGTAGGTCCCCAACAGCATCCGTATGCATTCACCGCTTGCCTCATCGGATTCTTCCATGGAGCGTGCGGCCTTATTGAATGTTGCACTGACAATGACACCTGCAAGAAGATAAAGGAGAAGAGCAATGCAATACTGGAAATAGTTCCCCTACCCCTGGTCAACATCGAGCTCTTCTTCGGCGGCGAGAGCAATAATATTGCCCTGGGTCATGGCCTCTTTATAGTACCAATGGCCATCTCTGCACTGGTGGCATTAATCAAGGGCGATGAGGAGGAGGATGAGGCATTCCAAACCCTAAAGCTGCTAACCATCTTGGGCAACATCACATCCCTAACCTACTTGGCCGTCAACGAGAGCAGCTGGATCATGGGTGGCATGGCCCTCTGCGCCTTCATGGCCAAGTATGGTGCCGAGTTCGTTGACGAGCAGCTGGTCGAGGGATCCGTGGAACCAATCAAATACATCAGTTGGTGCACATTCTTCTTGCTTACCTCGTTTGCTGTTACTGGCACCAAGTAGAAGCTACCACAGGCTTCAATCGAATACTCCGGCTCTATCCCTGGAGGGGCGTTATCCACGTCCTCCCTTTGCCCAGATATTACCCACTTAACCCGGACATGCTTAAGGAAATCTCTGAAAGAAACAACAACCATGCGATTAGTATTGAAATTGATTATTGATTATTAAAATTATAATTTGAAGTCAAGTATCTCTCGTTTTTCTTCTATTCCATGTAGATCTGGGTGAATTTGGGGTTGCATTTGCTTTAACCGCATGACAAATCATAAGCCAGAACCGTAGCTGATAATAGCGTGGATATGGTTCACTGATCTGTACTCAATACTCGTATGGGCTATATATTTTCCGTTGCTGTTGAATAGCAGTTGATTCCCTAATGATCACATTACGGCGCATGCTCGGTATCAAAGTGGGAAGTAATCTCTTCGTGGCGCACTTTACAAGCTCTTTTGTGTCTTGTAACTGAAGACAATTGACAAACTACGTATAGTACTATGGTATAGTATTGCAGCGACGGTGCTTGACAATGACTCGTACCCAATTGGCCCCGCCCGAGGCTTGAGCCCCACCTCATAAGCTCAATGACAATAAGAACTAATAAATTTTAAGACGTAATGTCAACAAATCGTATTGTTAGCATCGGACCACGCGTCGTCTACCACTAACAACTAGGCAGCAAAAGCAGTCAACCACTCGCCCCACACACACACACACACATGTACATGTGTATGTAGTGCCACCCGCTCCACCCGCAGTAGGCAAAGTTGCCACAGAGCGTGCTCAATGACCATGACGCCCTAAAGTTGTCGTTGTAAAGTCATTTAGCTGCGTCTTGAGCTTGTTTATTGTTTATTTTATGACTTATGCTGCGAATGGAATCAGCCAAAAGGTGGACCACAAGCCAGAGGGTGGAGGTGGATTGGAGGGGGAGGGGGAGAGTGGTAACTGGAGTTATTACCGCATACCATAAGCGTAGCTGGGCGATGCTTCTACTACTGTTTTGGCCAGGCTTTTCTGATCGCTTTTGATTGGCAGCTGACGAAATGACGACAGACGGAAAGAAATCGAGAACTGGTTGTTACAAAACTGTCTGTTATCATAAGTAATTGGCCCTCATTGTTGTCTTGGCCCGAGCTACAGCAGTGTTGCCACATGACTCAATAATGGTAAGCTATCTATGCACGGAATGCGATGTTACAAATCAATAAATTAGTATAAAGTATTCCACTACACTGAACTGCTTCTAATCCCTTATCTTTCATTACTATTATTAGTATTATTATTGTTATTATTAGAATCTCGTAAGTCGTACAAGTTACACCGTCCACCACTGACTACCACTTCATTTTAAGCCTTAGTTTCATTCCCAGCTCCAGTTCCAGTTCCGTACTTAGTGAGAACTAAGCTCAAAAGCCGCACCATGCGCCAAAAGACAGACACGGCCAGAAAAGGGGACGAGGGTGGGGAGAGGGGGAGATACTCTTTGGGGGAAACGATGAAGTCATCTGCAGCTAACTGAACCGACATTTGACATTGATTTAACTGGTTCACGATAAGGTCCAGACAGCATTACATACAAGTACTACGAGTACATTGTTCAATCTTTTCGATATAAATCGATACTGTGCTGCCACACTGCAACAAATAGTCCAGCAACATGCCCTAAGTCAAGCGAAAGAATTTTAGCATAATTTATAGTAGTAAAAATAAGGAATATTTTGACAAATAATTTGATAGCTTTGCCTAGCATACTAAAACTATTAATACGCTTTTTCTGCAAGTGTAGCTACTCATACATCCGGCTGACTACACAGCGAGTGGTACTCGAATTGCTGCGACCCTGGGGCGGCCAAACTCCTATTTTGGGGTCGTTTATTGAACCCTTCATCGATCCAGTACTAACGCATTGT
Organism: Liodrosophila aerea; assembly: GCA_035045005.1. Classification (NCBI taxonomy): domain Eukaryota; kingdom Metazoa; phylum Arthropoda; class Insecta; order Diptera; family Drosophilidae; genus Liodrosophila; species Liodrosophila aerea. The sequence goes on from JAWNNL010000218.1 coordinate 26,844, forward strand.
GGGAAATTAGATTTATTACTTTTGAAGCCCAACAAAAAGAAAAAAAAGACTCACACAAACAGAAGACAAAAGATGATTAAGGGAATTTCGAATACACTTGAATAAAGAGCCCACAGTGTGCTCGGTTAAACTGGGATCATCACAAAAACACCCACTGTACACACAGTATGAGTACGACAACAAGCGAGTGTACTGAGTGTACTCACTCCATTCACTGGATTCTGTGCGAAATTTTTGTTATGTGCCTTGTACTATGAGTGCTCTTGAATGCCTCTTTTTCCTTTAGAATGTATTTGCCGCATTAGAATAGATAGCAATACGAATAATATTATAGTAGATACCAGCAACAACAACAAAGTGAGAGTTTGAGAACCCAGAGAGAGCCATGCTGCACTTTGAGAAAATAATACAAAAACAAACTATTTTATCGGTTGATAATTATTATTTTATTTATTATTATTTTCCGAAATAATGTTTGTAAAAATGACTATTTAGTAGGAGTATTTAGTAGGAACTGCAGCTATATTTTCACTTTATCAAAAGTGAACTGAAGCTTGTAAATACTTAGGTCACATCTGACCAACCCATAGGCATCTGGCGTTAATCTTTATATTCAATCTTTTAATTTTCTAACAATGTATCTCACAGATTCTATCTATTCGGCTGGCAGCTAATGTTGTAATGCATTTGATAAGCGGCTCACTTGACGAATGAATTTTTCATTCATTAAACAGTAGATCCCCCACCACTCTCTCTCTCTCTCTGCTGGACAGCTGAAAAAGTTCATAAAAATGTCACATATGTATGTATAGCATACATAGAGGAATATGTTTATCACGGCCTGACTGGTTATCAGAGGTGCTGAGCATCTTATCTGTGAGTATATCATATAAGTAAGTACTATACACACTCGTATGTACTATATATAATATAACTACAACTGAACTGTTACGGGGCAAGTCACCTCTACCAGCAATCATATGTGTAGTTTTTATTTATTAGATCGTTTCGTATATACTAGAGTAGAGTGAAGAATGAGGAAAGAAGGAAAACGTTAAGAACGTCTGTGGAGTTCTTGGACTGCTATTGGTATCGCCCTTATCAGCAATGCTCCAGTTTTGGGCTGCAGCTATCTAATTTATACATTTGAAAGCCATGTTGGCTCGTTTAAATTCATTTTCATTTCCATTTGATGATTAAAAAGCCAACAACAAATTAAAGTGGAAACTGAATTCGAAAATCATTTATTACCTGCGAACAAAATTAATTGCATCGTCCAACTATTGACAACACAATTTAATCAAACTGAAAACAAATGCAAAGTACTATGGGAAATTAAATATTTAATTTATATATTCGATATGGGCATTTCCAGGGGTCGCGAACGTACGTTCGTACGCTTTTAATGCAAAAATGAAATAGAAAACAAGCGTTTTCTAAAAAATGTTCTTATGCTTTTTTATAGCATTTTGGTAGCTCTTTGTTTAGTGTAAATGATGGGGTTTATCGAGTTTTCATTTTTTTAATATTTGCAAAAAACATGCGGTCGCGAACGTACGCAAAATAGAAGTCGGTTTTAGCTTAATCTAGTAAAATGCAAAAATCTGCGAATTGAGATGGAATATTCTAAATCAATAACTTTACTATGAAAATGAATTAATGTAGCTTTCTATTGCGCCTATTCCCAAGAAAATATCTCCATTTGTTATTTTTTAATTGAATTAAGTACCGGTCGCGAACGTACGGGTCGCGAACGTACGATTTTTCCATGCTACTTTAGGTGATATTTTTTTGGGTTTACATCTACTTTTTTTATGAATAACTTCATATTTCCTTTATATTAGATTACGGTAAAGAGATTTGGTAGAAAAAGTGCAAACATATCATATGTTTTCATTGCGAAATAATTAAATGTAAAAATGCCTTTAAAAGTAGCTAAAAGTGAAGAAATTACAGTTTTTTTTAGTTTTTAGGCCAAATTCCTAATAGATATGGTATGGATTCATTGTATTATGAAAATTTTGCCATTTCTTTATGATATCTGATATTTTATTTTTCTTTCTTCACACAAAAATACGATAATTATGAAGATTTTCATTTTCGGGCCTGGTTGACCATTTGCCGGATATGCCCATATATATATTCATTTGTAGAGTTATACAAATGATAGAGAAGAATACTTTGTACATTTTATTTTTATTTTTTATTACAACTCCATTTCCATTTCCATTGAACACATTCTCAGTGAATAAGTAATATATAATGGAAACTTCAATTAAGCTGTTACCCAATTTATACGGCGGAATTCAGCTGGCTTTACCACAGTGCGGTCAATAGAATTAATATTCTATTGGCTCTTTGAAAGTCGCTTTTGACTTGATGATGGCTGATAATGCATCATCAATTGGGCAATTCAATATATTATTTGTGCCATCGATTTAAAGTGGATCGATTGCCGTTGTTGTTGTAGTTCTTTCGCATATTGCTGTTGGATTTTTTGTGGTTTTTTGATAGGGCCAACAGAGATTGTATTGGCTATATACATACACATATATAGTAGTAGTGTGAGCATTAACATTAACATTAACATTCATCAGGCATTCCGGTTTCTTAAGCCTGCGCGAGAAGAATGCCGAAGAAGTAGACAGGGAAGACAGAGGACAGAGCACAGAAGACTGTAGACTGTGGACGGTGGACGGTGGACTGAAGACATAGAAGACAAAAGGCGATAACGATGACGATGACGATGACCCATAACGAGCTGTAGCACAAGTTTGTTTGGATCGTAAAAATTCTCGTGCCATAGCTAACAAATCGAGAACTTAAGAATGCGAATGCTGTAAACTTTTTGGAATTAGAATGTAAAGTGAAAGGAGTTCTACAGGTTAATACCATGCCAAAAAATTCCCAAAGCAACAACAAGACACAAGCTAAGACTGAAGACAGAGCCAAAGCCATGGCCAGGGCTGTGGAAGCCTGAACGAAAGGCAAGAGTTGTGGGAAGAGAAGCGAAGAATTCACACGTATCTTTCGCTCTTTCTCTTCCCATTTGTCTCTTTCTCTCTCTCTCTTTACATGTTTCTTGCTTCTCTCTGGGCGTTCTTTGCCCAAAGCTTGCAACTTGGCTCTGGCTATGCGACGCTTTAATGAATGAAGAATGAGTCTGCATGAAAATTGTCTGGGCACGATATGGGGATATGGACAAGAGCCCAGGCAACCCAGTCCACTCAGCCAGTTCAGCCAGTTGGCACACACACACACACACACACACGCACACACATGCAACAAGTACATGCAACAAGGCATTTGCCACTTGCCACTTGCTACACTGCGGCCATTTCACTTGTTAAGCCAAATTAACGCATCTTGGCTAACATAAAAAGTTAACTATATAGCAAATACATGCATTGATAAATAGCTGTAGTTTTATGTCTGTCATAAATTCTGTGGCACAAACATTTTTCTAATTTATAACTTCTTTATTTTTTGTTGAGATATTTGCGCTAACGGTGAAGTATCTTCATAAGCACTAAGACTTTAGTCTTGCGTTAAATAATACTCGATTTCCAACGTATTGGGTGAGATAGACTAAATCTTAATACCAGTTGGAGTTATTTATTAAATATTTTAAATACATTTTAATTGATTGAAAATTCCTGGATTTGATAACAACCAAAAGGAACTATTTTAGTCACTTAGTTTTTTATTTAAATACAGATTAAATATTTTATTCTATATATTATTATTCACAATAAAAATAAACAAACTGAAAATATAACTAATTCAAGCTGCAATATTAGTTTAATTTACTTACACTAATCACAGATTATTAAAGATACTTAATTTAACCCATATTAATTGCAGGCTGAGGCTATGGATTAGCATGGAGACACAGAGCATTTCGATAGACATTAGTTGTGGTGGGAGGAGTGGGAGTAAAGTACATGAAAAGGAGCTGTAGATAGCGTTGAATGAGTTGACAGATTGAAAGACTGAATGCCGGAATGCCTAAACGCCAAATGGGGCGGGGGTGGGGGTGGGGAATGGGCTATTGTTGGAATCAAGAGAAATCTGTGGACTGTGACAACGTCAGCTTGCGGAAGCAGATTATTAACACCGAAATAGTTTTCGTGTAGGATTAGTAACAAATATTCATTTCTCTCTTTTCTTTTCTTGGTGGTGGGGAGGACAAGGAGACAATGTGACAGTGCGACGGACTGACAGACAGAGTGGGCGGCCAACGAGACGGAGACAGTGACGCCTCGATGGCCTCGCAACTGGGAGACGCACAGCAACAACCACAGCAACAGCTATAAGAACAATAACAAGAGCAGTTCACATCGCAGCATCTTCATCTTCCGCATAGTCTGCGCTATTTTTAAGCAACTAATCGCCTAGAACGCTAAACGCCGCTGCCGCTGCCGCTGCCAGCGTCGTCGTCGACGTCGACCGAAAAAAAGTGTCGCCAAACGCCAACGCCAACGCCAAATTGATGGCAAGGTAGGCAGGGGGGGTGGTTGGGGAGAGAGGGGGTTTGAGGCATACAGCGCCTGTGGCATGGGGCACGGGCCACGGGGTCGTTGAAATACCTGAACAGCAAATGCTTTCCCTCACCCGCTCACACTCAGCCACTCTCCTTATCTCACTCTCACTGTTTCCCACTCGCTCTATTAATTTTCATTCTTTTCTTTTTAGACCCTGTACTTTAAAAAGGTACAAAAGGGTCTATTAAGTTTGTGCAACTCAGAAATGTATGTAACAGGCAGAAGGGGGCGTGGCAGATCCCACAAAGTATATATATTCCAGATCAGGACGACGAGCTGAATCTATATAGCCATGTCTGTCTGTCTGCCCGCCTGTATGAACACCTAGATCTCGAAAACTGTAAGAGCTAGAGACATCTTGGCAGTGCAATGGCATACAATAATCTTATGTTAACCTCTATCTGTGCTGTGAATTGCGCCTCAATCGGATAATAAACACTGGAGATATTCGAGATTAAAGTTTCCGTTCTAGGCAAGGGGGAAGCAGCGCGAGCATGCACATCATGTATGTAGATAAGTGTGTATGTCTCCTACTGTCGGTTGCATCCGACTGTAGCTTTCCGAGTTTTTTTGATAATATTGAAGTGAAAATTTTCGTGTTACCATAGGACGCACATAAATTAATTGAATTTTATGGGGACAATTTTACCCAAAAAAAAAAAAAAAAAACTGAAAATGAAAATGAAAATGTGGAAATGTGAAAATGTGGAAATGTTCCCCAAAGTAGCTATTTGACCGTTTCGGAAAATTTCCAAAAAGCCAAATGCGTTTGCTCTGTGCTTAGTTTATTTTTAAGCTGGCATGGAATGGCATGGAATTTCTATTTGTCAGCGCAAGTATCTCTGATGTCTTCACTAGCTGTATCTTTCGGATAGATGTATCTGTATCTGTATCTGTCGCTGTCGCTGTGTTGTTGCTGTCGTTATATATCTCACTTGTGTACACGTATCTTTTGGGTATATTTCCACAGATACTATTTTATTTTTATACAACAAATATTTGTACGGAAACGGGGCTACATTTGCACACACACTCGCACACACGCACACTAATAGTATACTATTTGTGGTACTTAAGTGAAAATATAGCCTTAATGCTGATCTTGGAAAATATTGTGGAAAAGTCACTGAGTTGGGGGAAAGTTTCTGATTTTTTGAGGATTTGTTTACATATTTATTTTAATAATAATTATAAAATTTTGTAGTTTGTTTCAGTGGTTGATAGACTGGTTTGGGGGCGGGGGCTGCAGGCGGAATATGCATGCCAAATGCAGTTGCTTTTCATATTGACTTTTATTATTTAATAAGTGTGGAGCGCGCTGTGAATTTTCACTGGAAAAACTTCAGGCCAAACGGCGACGTGACTTCCGTTCGCCCATGCGAAAATAAAAACTTTTCTCAATATGTGTGTGTGACTGTGACTGTGACTGTGTGTGTGTGTGTGTGTGTGTGACTGTGTGTGTGTGTGTGTGTGTGTGTGTGTGTGTGTGTGTGTGTATGTGTTTCTGCTGTTGTGTGTATGGCTGTCAACAGGATATGTCTGCTGCGTCGACGGTTTGTTGATGGCATAATTAATGCCTTGCTATGACAACAACAACAACAACAACAACTACAATAACTACAACAACAAAACATAAGCTAGGCACTTTCGGCTCTCGGCTTTTTGAAGTTTTTCTTTCAATATGAGGCACAAGCTTTTCCGGTTTTCCTCGTGCTGCTGCTGTAGCTTTCCATTTGTCCCGTTGGAAAATTGAAAAGCCAAATGCAACTTTGATTGACAGCCAACAAAGTGCCGGCAATAACAACCACAGCAAGAATGCAACACCTCTTCAAGACTTAAAGAGTTTGTGCTTCTAATTTGTATAACGCTTTTCATATTTGTTTTTCTTTTCGCTTTATTTTGAAGCCTTTTAACAGTCTAAGAAAACACTTTCGCTGTTGCCTTAGATGTTTGTGGCAAGGAACGGAAAACAGTACAGCGGAAAATGGAAAAATTATATAGAAAATCTGCAGAGTAATTGGAAAAAAATTAAATAACAATTTAGTGTTTAACCACAGAGTTTAAATACCTCAAATTTAATGTCTTATATATTTGAAAATACGCTTAAAAATATTCTCAATTTTATTCTTATTTGAATTTATATGAATTGAATAATAGCTTAGCATTTTTTGATAAAATTTAAATAGTTTATATTGAATACTAAATATGCATAGTTTATTTTAATTCAGCACATTAGTAATTAAATATTTATTTAAAATTCAATGTAATTTTTTAAATAAAATATTTTAAATATTCTATGGGTAAATTTAATACGAAGTCAATGTTAAGTCTCCTCAATTTCATTCTTATTTAAAATTTGAAAATAGTATAGACTTTAATGAAATATTTAAAATATTTTATATTTATTTATTATATTTAATAAATATTCTCTTTAAAATACTAATGCTAGTATTCCACTAAGAACCTTTTAGAGAATATTTACCCACAACCACTAAAACAATTCATGCCAATCCCAATTATGCCACATGCCACATGCCACAGCCGCAGCATTGACTTGTCGAAAGTAAAAACTAGGCCCACCTAGAAAAGAAAAGCTGAAAATCAAAGCGAACAGCCCCGCCTAGCCTCATTGCCCGCAGCTCAGTGGATGCTGTGGCAACGCTGGAAACCCGTTCAACCACAGCGGCGCCTTTTTATAATACCCTGTAATCAAATGTGATGGGGGGGGGCGTTGAGTTCCAAGTGGGAGAGTTACCAGCTGAAATATACTTTTACTTGTTTTGCAAGGTATCTGCTGGTCGTCTCCGTTGTATAAATTGCTCTAGTTGCTCAATTGAATGCGACTTGAAGTCGGAGTCAGCGTTAGACTCGCAGAGATTCAGAGTCAGCCTACAGTAAGGCAAACTGAAGCGAAACCAACCAATTCGAATCGTTTGCAACAAACTGACAGATTGCCGCCACACCCCCTGCCCCTAGATCGCATGCCCCGCTGTGGCTAGCTGCAAGTTGCAAGTTGCAAGGCTGTGGCAGACACAGCGACGGCCCAGAGGCCGTTACCGGTTGCCGGCTTAACAACAATGCGGATACTGACGCTGTGTGTGTGTGTAACTGTATATGTAGCTGCATCTGTATCTGTAGCTCGAAGTGTGTGAGTTGGCCTAGCCGAGGATCGTAGACGTAACGTGGCATGCATTGTTTTCATACCCAGCATGTGAGCATAAACGGGGTATGATTTCCTTAGTGAGCGTGGCCAATACATTTCCTATATCTACAAGTTAAATACCATATAATCATTAATTTCATATCAAATTTTTCATCACATATTCCTAGATACCTTTTGACAGTAAAGTAATGTGTCTTCACTCGCCTCTTCATCGATTCTAATAACTTAGGCCTTAAAAAACATTCAATCAGTGGCGTTATTCAAATGAGGAATGAAATACAAGTACCTAACTATTTTTTTTAGATATTTCCCAGATTAAACTCTATAAAACGTTAAGCGAAAAGTCTTGCTTCTTCATTTGCATTTGTATTAAAAATATTTTTAATTTGTTTTCTGTCAAATAAGAGCTGAGCATATCTATCTAGTATACTATGATGCAATGGGTATATTTACAGGGTATCTGGACTAGCGATTGAGCCTGACTATACCCGCCTGCCGCTTGCCATCGCCACTGCATCAGATAAGTTAATTGGCCATTTTGGCCCAAAGGGAAACAGCGCAAACTGTTGCCGAGTTGCGAGTTGGCTAGAAAAACTCGTCGTCTTTTGGTAGAGCTATGGCGGGCAGGGGGCCGGAGTTAGGAGTGTAGCTGTGCCACGCGAGAGTGGCAACAACTTTAGTTGCACACTGTCGAGGCTGGGCCATTGAACGACTCACACACACACACTCACACACACACACACACACGCAGAGCGCAAACATGCAAAATGTGAGCTACGTTTATTCCGACGCCAACTCGATTCAACTCGAATCAACTCAACTCGGTAACCCACTGACACACTTTTTGTTGCTGTTTTTTTCCCTCTGTCTTTTTTTTTTCTGCTCAATTCAATTCCATTCAATTCAATTGAATTCGCTTGAGAACCCCGCCTCCCTTGCTTCCCTTCCCTGCCTCAAACCTATCGACCGCTGGTGCAGCTTGCGTTTTGTGTGGCATTTCGATTACGATGAATCGCTATGATTCTGTAGTATGCGATAAATGAATGCATTCACATTAGACCAAACACTCGTACTTGCAATTGCATTTGAAAGTTCAATTCATTTGCCGGAATTTATACAAATAGAATAGAATTTAGCTACAGAAATATTTGCCTAGAAATCATAATCAACTTGAGTGTGGGAAACAGGCGAATTCACATGGAATGATTGAATGGTCCGAGTGGTATGAATTATGTCTACTATAGAATAGATATAGAGTTAATACCTGTACGCTCATGAAGATACACATAGAAAGATAAAGGCAGAGGAAACAAGAACTAAAGCGTGAAAAAGTGAGAGTCTGATAAAGAGGATGAGAAATCAATAAGAAGATAATAATGACAAAAAGGGAGTTGTAGAAACTAAGAGTGAAAGAATGAATTATAAAAGGAGAGATGGAAATAGAGAGAGGTTGAGGCAGAGAAATAGGAAAGAACAGAAATGAATTCAATGGAGCAAAGCAGAGATGAACAGAAAATGGAAGATGGAAAATGGAAAATAAACTCCGATTTGACGTGGTCTCTATAAATATATGAAAATAAAATATTTAATATATCGACTCTAATGAGCATAGCTGCCATATAAACCCTAAGAATGTTGCTAGCTCGAATTCAGGTATAGATTTTATTTCCATTAACAATTGCAAAGAATTTTCTGATGCTCATAATTTAATTAAATTGACACGACAATTTGCCAGCTAATTGCAAAACTACTACAGCAACAACAACAACAACAGCAGAGCACAATGACAAATGCTGAGAGATTATTTTAATAATCACAGCAGCAACACACACACACACACACACACACACGAAAGAAAAGCGATGACAAAAATGTGTTTAATTAAATAATTGTCGCATGCAACGCACAGTCAAATGCAAAATCACAGAGCGTATCACACCCACACACCCACACACACAGCCCTCTGCTGCCACTCATTCACACACACACACACACACACACACACACACTGGCTGAATGGCAAATAGTAAATTTTCATTCATAAAACGCCTCTGGGCTTTGCATGGAGTTTAAGCGCCATTTGCATGTTGCACATGCCACAGGAAGTGACGTAACAAACTGCTGGCAAATGAGCAGCAAAAAGAATAGAGAAAAGAGAATTATAGCCAAAGCGCAAGCGCGCGACGCTATTTACATGCATCGATGCCAGCCAGCTCAGGTTTGTGTGCAAAGTCTTTCGTTCTCCGTTCTGCGTTGACCTCGTGCTTCATTCGAAAGCGAATTCAATCGCAGCAACACAACAACAACAACCACTTTGACATTTGCTGTGCATGTGTGTGTGTGTATGTGTGTGTGTGTATATTTGTGTGCCATTCAATAAACTTCGCATAGCTACAATAGGATTGAAGTTTGCCAACAACAACAACAACAACAACGGTTCAAATGGCACTCAACTTTGGAATGTTGCTCTGAGCGCTAAGAGAGACTGTTTGACAGGGGGAGGGGAGAGAATAGGGGGAAGAGAGTGGTAGACAGTGAAAGAGTCGTAGTAGCAGCAGGAAGCGCCAAACTCAACAATACTATCAACAACTGCAACGCTTTAGCATTAACAAACTGTGAAGCAGTGTTGCCTAATGCGCTATTTTATAGCTACTTTTAGCCTTTTTTTACAAACACTTTAAGTAGTAAAATAAAATAAAAGTCTGTGTTGATCAGTTATTTTTTGTTATATTTAGCATCTGTAAGATAGTGATGGATGTATTTAGATGAAATACACAATTAGTAATTGTATAATTTTTGTTTACAAATGTCGATATTATCAATATACTTTTTACATTGCTAATCATAATTATAGCTAGGGCAACTTCTATAAGTTCGTTTGAGATACACTCAGAACGCATTCATGTCTGTCTGTAGGCTATTCCAATTGATGCATATATATTTCTAGCGACTTTTTATGCAGTATATAAATTATCTAAAATTTATTACGCTTTATACTATGGTTTTTAGCCATATAATATTGGGATTCCTGAAACTGATTTTGATTCACTTTTGATTTGCTTTTGATTTGCTTTTAGAAAATCTAAATCAGTTGACGAAACGACCTTTTTAGCGCACTGATTTGATTTTGATTTGCTTCTAAATTTCAGAACATCTGGCAGCCTTGCCAAACAGTGGCTCCGCCCACTTCAAGGACAATGGTCCTCTTTCCCTTCAAATCCTTCAACATATATAAAACTTTAAATAATTCAGTAATTTATTTTAAAATTTTAGAATGCTTAGAAAGTATTCCATTTTCAAATAGCTGTAATAAACACGAAGTGTTGCCACTAGTTTTCTATGTAGTAAACGATCACACAAGGGTAAACGGTCTCACAGCAAGATAATCAAAATCAAATCAAAAAAAGTAGGGAAAGCGACAGTCGGACGCAAAGCTACAGTCGGACGCAACCGACAGTAGGTGACCCTGTACTTTGATTTGCCCTGGGAGTCTATAATAGCAGCAGCATATATGAACATACTCACATACACATACACATGCACTTATACACACACACACATACACTTATACATATAAATATACACGCAAATACAAACAATAACCAATACTCATACAGAAATTCAAACTCACAATCAAAAATCACGCATACGCCCTAGTAGCCGCGTACACTATGGCTTCCCCCCTCCCCTACCCAAATGCCTGGTACTGAAAATTGTTTGTCTAATATCTCCGGTGTTTCTTATCCGATTGGGCTGCAACTCGCACCCAAACATGCAAAACATCTAAAGCTTTAATCGTGCAAAAAATAAATCCAGTGACTCTAAAACTGTATATACTAAGAACATTTTTGTAAATTTGAGGGGGAGGGGGATGAGATATCAAATTAAAAACATAAACTTGGCCTGCCTATGTATTACACGAACCAAACAAAAAAAAAATTAAGTCTCTAGCTCTAATAGTTTCCGAGATCTCGGTGTTCATACAGACGGACAGACGGACAGACGGACAGACGGACATGGCTATATCGACTCAGCTCGTCGTCCTGATCAAGAATATATATACTTTATGGGGTCTGCCACGCCTCCTTCTGCCTGTTACACACAAATGTCATTTGCACAAACCTAATAGACCCTTTGTACTTTTTTAAAGTACAGGGTCTAATCAGTTTCATTAAACCCACTAATACTTTGTAAACTGTCAACAATACTGCACAATATTGCTAAATGAAACATTTGCTAGCTGATAAACCTATTTTAGTAAAAATCAATCAATATTTACTTCGTATTATACTATTTATATTTTCTAGCTATGTTTTTGCAGCATATTTTTGTCAGTCTTGGCAACACTGGGTGCTGGGTACTAAGTAAGAAGCAAAAGCAAGCGCGAATTGAGGACTTATTTGGAATGTGTCGCATAAATAACTCGACCGCAACTCAAATAACCCGCCAAATGAGTCGCGTTTCACGGTAATTATTCATTTGGAGACTTTGGATGCGTTCTGGAATGCAAATATGCAAATGCAACACACCGGGGGACTCACCTGGGATAGTCAAGGTACTGCTAGGGCAGGACGGAGGGTGCTGGAGTTAGTAATGGGATTCACAGCGACGTGAGGCAAATAACAGTTGTACTAGTACGTGTTGTAACACGTCATTATCATCCAAGGAAATACTAGTTAATATGTTTACCCATGGGAGAGAATGTGTTACGTATTAGTATCAACTTTTAAGCCAAGCTGAATGAAAGAATGTTAATCTCCTGAAACCCGTTTGAGCTAACACAAATATGCAAAACTTCCATTGAAAAATAATTTCTGATTAAACGCCACACCTTGGAATGTTGCAATAGTAATGCTATGAGAACGTGAGTGATATGCAAGAAGTCCAAGAAAGTCTGTGCAGAATGGAAAACATTAATTAAAAAATACTTGCAGTTTAAATTCACTTATTCGCTTAATATTTTCCTAGTAACATGTTGCTCAACATTGTTGACGCAACATTTTACCACCTAGTACACTCAACGCAAAGACAAACACTGATACAAGGCGGCAAAAGCAATGCACTCAACCACTTCGATTCCACTCAAAACCACACACAAACACTCAAGAGAACCAGAGAGCGAGATCGAGTGACAACGCGCGCTCTCAAAAGCTTCAAGCAGACCGGCAATCGCAATTATTTGTATGCTTGTGTGTGTGTGTGTCTGTGTGCGAGAGCGCTGTAGTTATGCATGAGTTTCACAATTTGGCGCGAAGCTTACGGCTTGGGTAAGGTAAGGGGCAAATGCCGGCAATGCGGCGACAGCGGCACCGGCACCGGCAGCGCTGTCCGCGTTGGCGTAGTACTTACTTGTACGCGACGTAGTACAACTCACACACACCGATTCGTAACAGTAGTAAAAAGCTTTCGTCAAAGCTCATTCGCGAACAGTGGAAAAGAATGCAAACACACAAGTTGTTGAGTGGATGGGCAGGCAGGCAGACAGGCGGGGCGTGGCGCTGCAGTCTCTGTCCACGTTAACGTCTGCGTCAGCGTCAGTGTCAACGTTGTCTGTCTACACTACGACTACTACTACTACTACTACCACTACAACAAGCGCTTGATGAGTTCTGTGTGGCGTGGGCGAGGGTCAGACACGGACCGAGCGCCCTTACTCTCAACCGTTTCTGCTTTTGTCACTGTCTCTCTGTTGCTGTTTCTGTTTCTGTTTCTATTGCTGTCCGTATGTTTGTGTTTGCAATAGTTTTATTGTTTGTTTGTGTGAAAGCAAAAGTGTTCGCTGGCTTTTGTCGGTCTGTCTGAGTGTTGTTGTAATTCTCTTTCAATTGCCCAAAAATGCAGACAAAAGCTAATTGCAATTGTGACGACCTACATCAAGTGGGGTGTGACCAGACCTAGCCGCTACCTTGTGGCCGTTGCGAGGTGTAGGGAGAGTGGACTCCGAGGGTTGTACCATTAATTTGTCGTTACTTGCTTTATCTTTTTGCTTATTTTTTTATTACTATTATTTATTATTATTTTTTTATTTTATGGCACTTTTTTCGCGATATACATCTTAAATATGAAGTCAACAGCAGAAGACAAAGCAAATGTTTGCGCAAATATTTTTAATTTGACATTTATGCATTTTTTATGATAATTCTTTACATTCACACTCAAGACTCTCGAAATTCTACATCATATTCTTATATTACTTCGAATAATTTACAAATTTCACTCGAAATATAAGTAAAATTTATTTGAAAAATGTATTCATCTCGACACTTCCGGACGCTGATTAACGTAAATTGTCTGTAGCCACTGAGCCAGAGACCTTATACTTGGCATGCACCTAGGCTATCTCTGAAATAAAATAAAATAAATACTACTCGAGGGTACTACACACCTACCTACCTACCACTGGGGGATTCTATCAATAACGTTGCCAGGCGGCAAGCGCATAATCAGAGACTCATAAATTACACACACGCAACCACATACATACATCCACACGTATGTATGTGTGTATATGTATAAGACTGCATTTGTAGTATATTTGTGATCCATATTCCTATATATAGTACATACAGAATAGACTATAGACGACAGCGTATCACTATCTGTCAGACGTACTATGTATTTGATTTGAGTGTATCTAACAGATACTTGCAGTAAGCCCCTGCAAACGTATATGGATTATAGTAATCAGATAAGGGTGTTACATATAAACTATGTCAAACTGAAGATTTCGAGTGTTAAAAGTTCCAAAATACTTTATTCTTCAATTTAATATGGCAATCCACTCTGTTCTCCTTCAAGAAAAAAAACTTTCAACTTGAGAAAATGTAAGAAATATGTTGAAGCATTGCAATTTTCCAAGGGTTATGGTTTATGATGAGCTTTTCATGTTTTTTGGGGATTCCATTAAGGACGATGTACGTCTCCTGGTCAGTTGCCAGGGGCTGTTTCAGTTGTGGAACACAAACTAACATAAATCACAGAGAACATGAGAAAATAAAAGCCCAATGCTAAACTTCGTTTTGCAGCTATTATATGCTATAGAGGAGGAATTGATTTTCAGCTTGAGTTTTTCTTTTGAAGTGATTTAGTGCCGCATCGTAAAATGAGTATTTTTTATGAACATAATATGTCACACATTGGATTTTTAAATATGTATGTACGTATGTATGCATGGTCGTAAAATGTCGTCTATAGTCAAGAGTCTTCCGGTTTTGTCTGGTATCGCACATATTCGCAACATTTCCTAGAACCAGGCTGTGTTGCTTTATTTAGAACACTTCAGAAGAGAAAATACTAAAAATAGTGCAAAATACTACATCAAATACTAGGGAAACTTATTGCAAATTGATCATGTGATACATGTATTCCCGAGTTAGTCAGGCGCAGCCAACTTAATGAAGGCGAAACATCAATTGGAGTGCTGCCAGATCTTGCGACTCAAGTGGCAACTCGGGCTCACATCAAGTGCAATGAGTACTCGATATTTCGACACATTCAATTGTCAACAGTAATAAATAAATAAATAAATAAATAAATAAATAAATAATAGTTGACGAATACGAATTTATTGATTTAAAAGTTTCTCTTCTCTTTGGCAGGAAGTGAATTTCGAATTTGTTTTCTTCGCGCCGACATACGATACGATTCGCATAGTGTTTACGATTTGTTTTCATGTTTTCTATTATTATTAACGTATTCGTACTCGCATTCGCATTCGTATTCGTTTTCATTTTGTTTTTCTTAGTGTTTTGTTTTGCTTTCGACTTACTTCTAATGCTTCTGCGTATTTCCTTCTGCCTCACCATTTTCTATCTGCGTCTTTTGTTTTCACTTTTACGTAATTGTATTTACTTCGCAGCTGCAGCTCTTGGCGCCTTGCACTTTGCCTTCATCTCTCCTTCTTTATCACTCTAATTCTACCTTTCTCTCACTCTCTCTCTCTCTCTCTCTCTCTCTGTGATTCTCTCGTTTCCACATGCACACTACTATGCATCGCTTGTGTGCATTTCGCAAATTGAGTTGAAGCCAACAACGCGTCGCTGCCCAAGTTCCCGCCCTGCAAATGTCAACACATGCCGGACGTATAGCAATACCCCTTAAATCACATGTACTCGAAGCGAGTATGCTGATGCTGAGTATACTTGTTGATACACACACTATAGTTCATACCACATTCAAGGATTTAGTTCAGTGTTCCATTTCAAGGTGAACGAAGGAATCTTTTGTAAAGTTCCCTTGTCATTGTTCAGTAGTCTCCTACACTACTCATCGTTCACTACTCGTCGTTCATTAGTATCAGCATTCAGTACTATCGGAGATTTAGTTCAGTTAGTGGAAAAGTTCTATTGTAGTATGCATAATCGATTTTGCTTGAAATGTTCGATAGTATAATATATCGATAAACTGTAAATTGTCTGGCAATATCGTTAGTCATTATCATCAGCACATTTTCATGCACAAACAGGGTATCTACCACTCGATCAGTTGCTATAGTTCTACTTGTTCATTTGAAGCTCTCGCCGTTTGAATCGCTTATAGTACATCGTTACTTTTGCTCTGCTCCGCTTTGCTTTGTTTTGTTACGCTTTGCTTTATCAGCGTTTAAATGTGGGAACTTAAAATGTGGTCAACCTGTGTGCTGCACTGAATAATGGGATGTGGGTAGGCAGTGGGCGTGGCTGTCACCACTATCTCTGTCGCTGTCGATGCCACTGTTTCTCTGTAGTCGAAAAGCGCGTGAAATTTCATGCGCTGACTTTTCGCGCCATTTGCTTTGCTCGGAAAGCTACAGTCGGATGCAACCGACAGTAGGAGACCCTGTACTTTGATTTGCCCTGGGCGTCGTAATAACAGCAGCATATATGTACTCACATACACATACGCATCTGCTTATACATACACACATACACTTATACACACAAACATACGCGCAAATACAAACAATAACCACATACTCATACAGAAATTCATACTCACAATTCAAAATCACGCATACGCCCTAGTGGCCGCGTACACTGTGGCTTCCCCCCTCCCCCAGCCAAATGCCTAGTACAGAAACTTGATTATCCAATATCTCCGGTGTTTTTTATCCGATTGGGCTGCAAATCGCAGCACGCCTCCTTCTGCCTGTTACACACAAATGTCATTTGCACAAACTAAATAGACCCTTTGGTACTTTTTTAAAGTATAGGGTCTAAAAATAAATAAATGCGACGCCTTGACGACGCCACGACACACACACACACACACACACGGTGTCACGGATATGTTTCAACGTTGCCACCTGGCTGCATTATCTGCTATTTTCCTTCCTGCGCTGATTTGCTTCATCTTTGACCAATTTGCGAATGCGAATGCGAATGCATGAATGACGCTCGCTTTTAATTGTTATCAGCGCAGATGACAAAGGGCATTCAGAAGTCGTTAGACTTTACTCACCATTCATTACGGCCTTACTCGCTTTTCGCTACTCGTTACTCGTTGCTATTTACTTGCTACAAGTGGTTTCCCGTTAGCTACTCTTTACTCTTTACTCTTTAATTGGAAACTGGCCTTACTGCCCTCGTCGATAAGTATCGATAGTTGCAGTACAGTACAGCACACACGCCTCCAAGCAATTAAAGTGTCTGGCAAGTAAGTCGTCTAGTTCACATTGTCTACAGCTAATAGATCGCCACCCGTAACTCCAAATGCATTTTCTAATATTACGAGAATGCAGTAATCGGTTTTCTATGTATGTGACTATATATGTATGTATGTATAGTATGTGTGCATATAGCGCTATGCTAATGGGACGACTAATGCGGAACTGCAACCCGCAGCCAGAGTTTAAGTTTATGATATGGCTTGAGCTATTCGCAATGCTCATTATTCATAAACGAATGCAAATTTGCTGACATATTGACCGGATTTTCGTTCAACTTGTTTGATAAGGTTTATCAGCAGCGTTAAATGTGCTACATTTACAACTATATTTACAATAGGTAACTTTGTTTACACTACTACTACTACTACTACTACGACTACACAACCTTAGCGAATTTTGTCATTGATGAGTGCAGTATACCCTTTCTCTCTGCCAAACTAATTTCGAGTATGAATTGGCAATAAATTGATTATTATATAATAATTGCACTGTAGCAACGAGTGTTTATCGATTAGTATTAGTAGTTAGAGAGCATCGCGGCTTCGACTGAAGAAATTAATCGCCATGCTCATTTCACATTTCGTGTTGCTACTTGAAACAGAAAAGCAAATTTGCAATTTGCAAATAGCCTTTTGACTAATAGTAGGCAGCTCTTGATGTTGTTGTAACTCTCATATCTCTGGCCTAGGCTAAAACAACAGCAGCAACAACAACAACGATAACAACACAACCACAACAACAGGAGAAACAGATGCCAAAGTCAAGTTCATATTTCAATTTCAAGGTTTTGGGTAAACATTTGCTAGTAAGTAAACACAGCGAAATATCAGCAAAACAGGCAAAATTGCAAAGAGCGCGAAAGCGAAAGAAAAAATAAAATTAATAAAACTGAAAATGAGAAAGAAAACAGAAAAAACAGAAAAACAAGACTGGCGACTGGCGACTGATGACAGACGACAGACGACTGACGACTCGGTAGTATATAGAGTTTAGATTGAAGACTCAAAACAGAAAACAGAAACCTAACACGGCGACAGAATAGAATTATGAAAATAACAACAATTAAGCAGTGTCTCATATTGCCCTTTTTCACATTATTCCATTACATACGAGTATACCCTATGCCAAAATATTTAGTCTTACTCAGCATGATCTTGGGAACTCTACATGAAATCGATATGAAATTTGGCATGTCTGTTGTCATACATGGAATGTGTGGAATGCAATGTGTGGCGCATTACTTTTTGCATAGACTGTTGGAAATCTATCTTATCGAAATGTCATTCAGATCTAATGCATACTGCCTTGTAAAACTAAGACCCTTTCTATAGAGTATCTGAAGTACTGAGTAGCTTTACGACGAGCCATAGCCCCGGGTTGAGAGCGTAAAATGTTTACTTAATTTTATTATTATTTTTTATTGCTATACTTACCCTTTCCGTTATCCCGTATTCCCGTGTTCTCATCAATCGTCAATCGTCATGTAGTCGCATTTCGAGTGTAAGTAAGCCTGCTGGAATTTATGAATAGGCCATAATTTACTACCGACTTTAGCTTCAGCTGCAGGGCATGTGAGCCATAACTAGCGATACGATACGATACAATGATACACACACACACACACACACACACACATGCGAACACACAGATACAATAGTATAAATGTCTATTAAAATTTTAGCGTATGTTCCCCAAGTTCGCGGAAATTCAGAAATTGCCTGGCGCCAATTCTTAACTATTCGTGATAATCGCAGCGTATTTTTAATTTCTACTTTTTACTTTTTGAACAAGCGAACCGATTCACACACACCTTTTGAAAAAAAGAACAGAAACTAATACCTGTAGTAGTAGCATTTGACACATGGGGAGGGTAAATTGTCGCGTTCTGGGAATCAAAGTCGGTTCAAGTGCCCGGAAAAGGGGGTCTATTACGAGACAAGATAGGAGATACGAGATAGCAGGCAATTTCATTTACTTGAATCCATATTTGTATATATATACTGTATGCAGATAGTCTCGAATTGATCATAAAATTTCCACGAAACGCCAAGTCATTCATCGTAGTAGTAGTAGTAGTAGTTGCATTCAACGAATGAATGAATAATTTGTTCTGATGTTGCATTTGATTATCGATATCTGATAGCTGATATTTGATAATCGTCTGACCACCGTACCGTTCTAGAAAACGGCCTGAGACAATTTCACTTCATTGTGTATCTAGTAGTACCAAGTGTGGTTCCAAGTACTTGTACTTGAGATTAGCCGAGAATAAACCACTCACGTAATACTCAAATAGGAAATATTTCAAATCGATTCACACGTGCGTTACGATTCCAATTCGAATCGATCTGTTTCGTTTCGTTCCGTTTCTTCTATTGAACTTTGATTTGACTTTACATAATTGAATAATCATATCATTACTTTTCTATATCACCAACTCAGAATGAATATGTAGTTTTAGGCTATCTAAGTAGTACGTGTACTAGCACCTCTACATAAGTGCTTAGCTGCGTTTCTAGGTTAGAGCCCTGAGCCAACACAATGGAAAGACTGCTCGTATACCTACTAGGCGATGTAGTATCGGTTCTAGTTCAGTTTATAGTTCACTTCACTTGAACTAATCAATGTAAATAGCATTTAAGTCATTTCAAAAGCAAGGTAACGTCGTATAATCAACAGGAAGGCAGTTACACTAGTATCTATAAGGATGTGCACACAAACTATCGTTTACTGATTCCAAGAAAGAAGTTCCCTATTGCCGATACTATCGGTATTTTTGCAGCTTTAGTTAGTTAAGGGCTAGTTATCCTCTCACATTAATTATAGATACAAAGAGTATCTGGGTTTAAATTGTATCTACGATTACAGCCAATCGATAATTGGCTTTAATCAGCTGAGCTGATGACGTGCAACAAAACGGGACAATTCTGGCATTAATGACAGGTCAGGTACGATTAGTTACGTTCAGCTAGTTATCAATGGAATGCAAAATGAATGTCTCTTATCAGCAGCACTCTTTAGTCATTACGTGCACGTTGCCTCCCCCCTGCCCACCATCCACATCTCGGCAACAGAGAATGAAGCGAATGCAACAAAGAGCGCTTATCAGCCGAGTGGGGTCATGCCAAGTGTGAGGTGAACCTGTCAAAACGATCGACAACAACAACTACAACTACAACTACAGGCAACAACCACAATTAAGTTTAATTAGGTTAAAATTCGTTTTCTTTCAGTCGCATTCTTTTGTTTAATGACAACCAGCAACCAGCAACTAAGTCGTCTTTTTTTGGTTGTATTTTTTTTCTATCTTCGATTTTATTTTATTGTAGATTTTTTTTGTTTTTTTTTTTGCGAAGAGCAACTTATCAAAATTAGGTCAACGCGTTGTTGGCACATTTCGTTGATTAGTTTGGAATTGTTGCCGGATTGTCGGCTGCCTCTACCATTTCAAGTGCCTCTGCCGCTGGCTGCCTTTCTGATTGATAAGAGCTGCGTTATCAGCACAGGTCTTTGGAAACAAATCAGTTTTTTTTTTAAATACTACTATGCCGAGTTTTCTTTTTTTTTTTTTTGTTTCTTTTTGTTAGTGTTTTTGTGTTTTGCTTATATGACTTTTGCTTAGCTTGCCTTGGAGTGTTGCCGTGTGACAATAAAAGCGAGAAAACGTTAGCAAATTGTAGAGAATTTATTGTAATTTTCAAATATGAAATTCATTGAAAAGTAAAGGAATAAAAATATCATCATTAGTAGACATAATAAAAGTTTTATTGGAATGAATTAATTTATAAATAATAAATGAATTTTAGCCTATGAGAAATTAAAAAGGGTTGAAACCAACTGATGAATTTATTTTATATTTTATTATTATTTTATATCAGCTTTAAGTAAATTTGTACACTGTATTCTCTTGTCAAGCTCACCTAACTGTTGGCCTTTTATTTGCTATTATTAGTTTTATTTTTATTATAAATTATACACTTGATAGTGGCGAATGTTTGAATATAGTTTCAAGGTGCTGATAAAATATTTTTGCAGTGCGTCGCTCAAGTGCCTCTGCCTGGGCTAAAATACATACATATACGTACATAAATATTTGCGAAATTATTGTGAATATTTTGCGTTATTTGCAGTAGAGATTTACAATCAGAAACGGTTTGCGTTAAATTCTAATCTCATATTTCGTTTTTTTTAAGGTTTTATTTCTTCACGATAATGCGTATTTCCTGCAAATAAATTTTAATGGGGAATTTCTTACGCAGCTTACCAAAAACTTTCATGGATTTTATACTTTTTGTACGAAATTCGAAACAGGCCATATGCCAGTTCTATTCGATATACCCGTAATCAAACATTCCCTTTGGGGAATGTAACTCATTAACTTATCAAAAACTCTAAGGTTCTGTCGAGTACCCGTATGGACGTCATGCCGGCGTGGAATGTTTCTCATAGTGTAAGTTTGATATGTCGACTGTATGGTAAAGCTGTGCTGACACGTGCCAGATATCTGGCACAGAATATTTGTTTAATTGCCATTGTATACGATTTTGAGATATATGTAGTATGTTTGACGTTCATTTCGATTCGCTTCGTATCAGTTCGTTTCGTTTGTTAGCGCTGGAACTAAAGTAAATAACCAAAAAGTATTCACAATTTAGTTCAAATACAAGTTTATTAACTCTAGATTTTGTACAACGACAAGCACTATCTATGACGTGTATATGAGTGCTGAATTGAGCATTGAGTATAGTCTAAATATTTAGAACTAACTAGGAGTCGGTGGTAATGAATCAAAGAGGAATGAGACTCGCATCTATTCAAATGCCAAGGGAAATTCCTTCATTTTATACTCATGTTTTTTAACTGTTTTTCATTTATCTTTACCCTAATTTCTTTTCTTTTCCTCATTATTTATCTTATGAAACATGGACATTACTCGACTTTCATTCGAAGCGCAAGAAACCGCCGTTTAGTTGGCAACATTTGAATCTAGCACAGCCTGTTGCCAAGTCAGCAACTGCCAACTGCTTTTAACTATTTTTAGTTGTTATCAACTTTCATCATGCTCACACATGAATACGCACACAGGCACACGCACAAATACGCACTTGAAATTATTTAAGAGCTGCGAACGCGATAGCAGAAACTATTTCACACAACACAACAAAAAAAGGTGGAATAGAAGAAGAAGCGCCAAAGAGTACCAGGTAGTACAGGCAGTACTTAATACAAGCCACATACATAAGCTATATTTGACTTGCAATTGTTCCCAAAGTGTGATGGCTACTCGAGAAATTAACTAAAACTGCAGCATCATGCTCATGAAACTCCAACTCATTTATATGTACGAGTATGTACGAGTATGTACGAGTATGTACGAGAATGTACGATGTATGAGCGAGAATGTACTAGTATGTGGTATGCTCTAATCGCTTCAAATGCTGTCAAATTATCAGTTTGTTCCCCTCCTTACGTTTCGGCTTTTGTTTCCATTATTACACGTGCCACACGCTACGCAATTGTCGAACGATTCGCGTTACTCATACGCACCGTGTTGCCAGCCAAACAATGAGCGTTACGCAAAATCACTCCACACATGACTCTCTCACTCGAAACTAATCTAGACATGATAATTTTTCATCGAAATTAACTGCAAGAATAGAGAATATGGTCAAGAGGGTACTGGTGGGCTCGAAATAATGGAACTTATGAGAGAAATAAAAGAAAACTTTGGAGGCTGCGACCTTAATTAATAGCAAAGACATCCAATCACAAATTATTCCTTTTATATAAGTCTGAATAGTGAATAGTGAATAATGAAAAATGAATGGTGCATTTGCGAATAGCAAATACTGATATGGGATATATGCGATAAGTGATAAGTGTTAAGTGATAAGTGATAAGCTCTCTGGCGCCAACTATTAGACATTGTTAGGCATTACGTGTCCACTACACACACACACACACACATACACACATGCAACACAACATGCCACAACCCAAGGTCACAATGGGCCAATGCCACTGGGGCCAATCTATATCAAGTTCACAGTCTGTTTTCAGCTCTCATTTCACAGTTTTGTTAATTGATTTGTTGAAACTATCGACACGACTAAAAAACATTTGGCCATAACGTCGCAATTCTCTAGAGATTTCATAGCAGAGATTCTCTGCGATTCACATTTCTCATTCCTGAAATTGAAATTGCTTTTTAAAAGCACACACACAAAGTGTGGCTCATTTCCAAATTTATTAATCATTTTCAGTCAGCAATCTGCTTTATATGACAACTGTAACAGAACATATGTATTCAGATACATTTTTGTTCTTTTATTCATATTCACATCTGGCGAGCTGTGCCACTGTCTATTGATCAAGCCAGAGCAGAATTTCTTGCACATAGATATACCAGATAGAGTCCTACTTATATCTATTGATATGCTTAATTAGTTTTACAGTAGTAGGAGTAGAATCTAAAACTAATGTTGTCCTTCGGTTGTGGCAAACGCATTTCACCAAAGTTTGTAACGATTGCGTCTAATGTGGCCCATTGTAGCACCAGCTTTGAGCGATAAGCCAGGCGACCCCACAGTGCGACCCGTTTCAAACGATTCATGGACCAAAGTCACAAGTTGTTGTTGCTGTTG
Organism: Liodrosophila aerea; assembly: GCA_035045005.1. NCBI lineage: Eukaryota > Metazoa > Arthropoda > Insecta > Diptera > Drosophilidae > Liodrosophila > Liodrosophila aerea. The sequence continues at coordinate 50,841 of JAWNNL010000218.1, forward strand.
TTGTTGTCTATGGGAGTTTACCGATACGCCTTATCTACACCGAGCACAGATCTCAATATGTATTACACGAATATACGTATCAATATATATATATATCAATATGTATTACACATGAACCGAAACCGTTGTATGTAATAACGAATATAATAAAATAATTATAATAGTGTAACAACTATTACACAGAGTGTAATATACACTTACCTGAAAGACAGTGAACTGAGTAGTAAATTTTTACTGGAAATAAAAATAAATATAAATACATTATTATAGCAGACGTATCTATAGTATCTATCAGCACAAATATCTAATTTATGATTGACTATAAATATGATTTAAGCACTTTCACATAATTTAAGTTCATTCTTCATTCCCTTTTAGACTATGACCACCTGTTAGTGTATACAACGTTCGATAGCGTAATCATCTTCTATATATATATTCCTTCTACTTTGTAAGCTGCTTTATCAGTGCGTTCCGCTTGGCTTTCGAGTTATGCGCAATCCATACTAGCTAATTACTCTACGACTCACATATAGACTATATACACACACAGTGTGTGAGTGTGTGTGTGTGTGTGTGTGTCTGTATGTACAGTTAGATAGTACTAGTACTCCAGCAGATGCTGGAGGCGAGAGGAATGTCAGACCTTTTGTTGTTAGGCAACAAATTGCAACAAATTACTTGGAATGATTATTTATATCATATATATTGCTATCATTGTCGTAGTTGTTGCTCTTTTGCAGCCTCTTAATGAATATTGCCAATATGTAAACACACATCTATATGCGAGCCGATGACTACAAATTGCGCATACGCCCCGTTGACGCGCGCCAAAGCAGAGTTGATAGTATATTGTCAATACGAGTAGATGATCTATTCCATATACACATATACTTAGTACACTCTAAGTAGGTTCACTTACACCCTGCCAGATGCTGTTGTTCTTGTTGTTAATCTCTGCTCTGTCCCACGCATTTGGCACATATTGTTGCTTCAAGCGGATTGATTTCTGTTTTGGTTTTGCTTCTTCCCGTTGTTGTTGCACGTCGGACTGACGCACAATGTCTGCCAGTGGCAAGGTGTACTCATGCCACCCAGTGGGACGCACATCATTTCAGAACATATGCCTGTTTACCTTACCTATTCAGTGGATTATTCTGGCAATTGCACTTGCCGAGAAGGTCCCGTTGGGTGGGTCCCGTGTGTTGCCAACTCAAATAGTAAAATGTCCTAGACAAACGCGTGTGACCCACTTTTCGCTATAATCGCTAAACGCAGCCAAGAACCCATAAATAAGATTACCGATTAACGTAGCTGTCGCTGGCGTCGCTGTCGCCGTCGCCGCCGCCGTCGACGTCAACGCCAACGTCAGCCGCATCAGCATTTTGTGGCTCATAAAATCTATGTCGCCAACGCCAACGCGAAATGCCAACAAAAGACGCCTGAAATTGTATAGCTTTTAAATGCTTTGGCTACCTATGAATAATATGAATACTGTGAATACTATGAATACTTTATACACAGTTCTAATGCCATGAGAAGCTGCCATTTTTGGGCATGACGCGATGCAACATAATTGTATAAGTAATGGCCAAGTGGATGGAAATATCTACATATGAGTTTTCAAACAGTAAAAATGTAGATAATAATGCATTTAAGGCAAATCTAGCAAAGTATGCTAATTATAATTGGATAAGTAATGCGGAAGTGAAGGTAAACTTGGTAGAGATAACATAAACAGTTCGAGTAAAAGCAATAGGTCTAGTCCACACTCTCGTTTCCATTTAAATACAGAATTAATTACAATAATTAGAACAATGAATAGCAAACCAGATATGCTAAAAGAAAGAATTTTATAACTAACGAGTCGGTGAATTCTTATAATAAAAATATAACTTATAAACTATTCTGAAATTCAAGTAAAAGTAATGTCATTTATTAATATGGAAAACTACATTTTGAACAAATTTTTCTTTATATTAAAAGGAATAAAGAGCGAAGTGAGTGCATTTTTAATGATAATATCAAAGAATTAAATGGCAGCTATACCTAAGGTACTTAAAAGAACAGTTGTATAAAGAATAATCAAATTTATAAATTAACAATAAATATATATATATATGTATGTAATTATAGGATAATTAAAGATATCAGGAATTTTAATTCCATTATTATTAGTACAGTAATTGTAATAAAAATGATGAACAAAAATAAAATTTTATTTATTTAATTTTTATTTTTACTTCACCTTTTAATAATGAATATATTTTATATAAAAATAAAAATATCAACAAAAATGAATAGTAAAGTTAATTTTCAATAAAGAGCAATAAGAAAGAAATTGCTTATTATAATCAAATAATCAAGAAAACACTAGCAAAAATAAGTTGTAACAAGCACAATAACCTATTGATTAATTATAACAAATTGAAATCAATACTAGCGAAGATCGATTATAACCCTCTAGTACAGTTACCTCATCATTGCTGACGTTCTCTCGCACTTAGCACGTAAATTCTGCTGAACAACTCTCTGCCCCATCGAAATGATTTGCATAATGGAAACATAAATGTATACAATTTTACTACATACATATAAGTATATACACACGTAAATATATAATGTGTTTTATTACAATTAATACGCCGTATGCACATTTAGCAATAAATGCGAAATACTCTTATGTCTAGTGTTGTTGTTTTAGCTGCATTCGTTGTGTGGTAAAAGGTCTCGCACGTGTAATTGATTCACAGACAAGCGTAACAAACACACACACACACACATACAGCCAGCCAGATACACACTCACAGCTATTAAACATAAAATGCGGAAATGAAATATTTCACACATATTGAAACAACATTTAGTTACATTGTATCTCACTCGAGGGAAACTGCGTAAAAGATTTTCAAATCACAGCACACGCGCCCCACGATTTACTATGCATTTAATTATACACACAGCCACACACACACACACACACATACTCATACTAATGTCTGTGTGGGGGTGTGGGGTCATGTTTATAGAATGATCAGGCTCATGTGCATACTATTACAATTATATTGGCGCATTTCAGAGTGAAAACAAAACGCAAAATAAAAGAATTTCAACAAATTGGGCATGCTCGACTAATAGATACCCTATAAAAGTGTTATTTTTGTTTTATTAAACAACATTTGAATTATTGCAACTTGTTTTACCTGTAGTAGAAGTTATTATTATGCTAAATATAATCGATTAGATTATTTGTGGAATTTACACTCTGGTCTCAATTAAACACTGCATAGCTATTAGTGTAATAGCTTTAAATTCGAGTATGACATTTTTTCAAGTGGCATATACCTCACTGCGAGCAATTATGTTAGGGTATATAATTAAAAATTCTACGGCATTTTTTAAATGCTGTAAGCAGACCAAAACAATCAACTTTTTGGGCTGTAGATACACTCAATAACGGTTGCCATTTCGTTTATTGAAATTTAAGTAATTTTTAAATTAAAATATAAAATATTTAAATCATAGAAATGGCTACTTTTAAAGCATGTTTCATGCGAAAAATATACATTAAATTTCAAGCAATAAGAGTAGATACATTTCTGTATACGCTTGCCATATGGAAACTTTTCGGAATAAATCTAAATTATATAAAAGATATATGTACATATGTGTAGAACAAGATCAAGTGGTGTTGCCAGTGCTTATGCTTTATTTAGGCTTAATCCAATAAGCTCAAGTGAGCTTTTTCCTTTTTGTCTTTTCGAGTTGTCAGAGAAGTCCACTGAACTCTGTGGGCTGCTTAATGAAATGTTTCTTTTCATGTAGCATATTGCACATGCATAGGGGTAAGTGGTATGTTTGCAGATTTTTGAAGACGGTATTTAGATGTGTGTGTGTGCGTGTGTGTGTGTGTGTGTGTGTGTGTGTGTGCAAGGGTCTACATATATCATTTTCATGCATGACAGGCATTTAAGTAACTCTCGCTTTTGGCAATGCCAACGACTTTTTGATTATGTTGAAGCTTTGAGTTCTTTTCGTGTTTTATTTTATTTTATTTCTTTAAATTTGTATACCCTGTAGGCATCGACTAACAGGGTGGTTTGGCAGTGTATGCAAATTGAAATGTAAGAAAGAAAAAGTGCTTAATAGCAGTCTTTGCAGTATTCTATGTAATATGATAATTGGCTTGTACAAACTAATTAAGTAGTTAGTAGTAGATTAGTAGTAGTAAATAGTAGTAGCTAATAGTAGTAGCCGTAAGTAATAAGTGTGTTAAGAGTAGCTAAATAGATTAACTATCAGTATAGAAAATACTCTTTATATTTGCAAAATGTCATCTGAAATGAAACTCAATTAGAGCTCACTTTCACATACAGCCCTCTCGACTGCAGCTCTGCTGCTTTGTTTTTTGTTAACTTTAATTTTGGCTTTGTGTCTGTGCCTGTGTGTGTGTGTTTGGGTTAAAGCTGACATGCAGTCCATATCGGTCGGTCGGTCGGTCGGTCGGTCGATCTGTCGGTCTCCTCGATTGGCCTCTCTCACTTCGGTGTCGTCGTCGTCGTCGTGGTCGTCATCATCATTTTTTATGTGGCAACTGTCATTAGCTTCCTTTAGCGCTGTTATTTATCTTGGAGTTGACTTTGACTTTGCGCCGGCAACACTCAAATTGAAGCCAACAGCCAACAGTCAGCGCCAGCTTGGGGAGGAGATGCATAATTGCGAATTATCAGCGTTTTACATTGACATTCTACGCATTTTTAATGACTCTCAACTTCAACTGCAGTTTCGGAGTGTGAGCTCCCTTTTTTTCTGCATATCCTGTCAAAGAAGCAAATGCAAAGAGCCACTCCCACCCCCCACACCCGCCACACAAGGCAATGAGAAGAGACATTTCGACTGTCAGTGTCTAATACCCAAAATAAAAGTACAAGAAAAGAGTATACCAACCAGTCGGGCGCACTCGACAGTATCACACGCTGCAATCTACTTTGCTACACTCTTCCATATTCACACATGCTTAGAGGGAATACTTTTGCTTACATTTACACAAAGTTATTATACCCTGGATTATCCGTTGTCAATGAATGCTGGCTATAATAAGCTTAAATAACATCATTCGCATTGGCATTGACATTGGCATTTGACAGGCAGACGACGCGTCGTCTAACAGACACACACACACACACACACACACCCACCCTTCCCCCTACTTCAAGTCACGTTGCTTTCATTTTATGCAGCGTTGAATTTTTGGTTACCCAACTCAAATTGTGCCTCGTCCTGCCCGCCACGGCTCCTGCCTGCTCCTTGTGGGACTCAGGCAGAAAGAATACAATTTATGACAACGCTTGATGGGGACGCCAGTGTGTCAGGATGTCCGTTAACTGCTCTGTCATGCACCTCAATGGCAGCACTTGTCAAATGTCTTTTGACTTGCACTCAGCCAGAAGGAACTCACTCTGATACAAAACAAATATTGAACTCAGATTGTCTTGGCACCAACATGAGCTTTCCACATGATAAACCAACCCCAACTAAATGACTGAATGCAGTCGATAGGGTAAACAAATTTTAATCAATTAAAGAAAGGAATTAAAAGAACACGAGTATTAAATTCAATGTATAAAAATGAAAAGATTAAAGCAAAATATTCAGCATGGAAACTCTATGAAAACCAGATAAAATTATATGGTTAATTTTAAATTTAATTGTATAAAATGAAGTTAAAAACTTTATTAACTTGCATTTTTCTAATCATAAAATGATAATATGTAATAAGTATAACATATATTTGAACAGATGCAGAACTATGATAATCATATTATATTAGCCTTTAAACTAATTAATTAATTTTAAATAAAATTACTCAAATTATTAAAGTCAAATTTGAATACTAAGTAAATCTAGTAATAAATCTAATAATAAATCTAATAATAATGAAATACCCTTCAGTAAATATCAAAGTCAAGGAAGGCGCCTCTAAATATTATTTAAAATTACTTTGATATACATATGTATCTCAACTTCATGGCTCAGCCGAGTACCGGAAATCTTAATAGTACATACCTATTGCAACTATATTCTAATCTGATCCAACTACTACAAAAGCATTGATATTATCATAGCCAAGTTTTATTAGATTGTCGGAATACTAATGCATGTGGCATTTATCAATTGAAGGCAATTATAATGGATTTATTTGTGGAACTCGCTGCTAATCGCATTGCCCGAGATTTAGCTGGCGAAAACATGAAATAAACAACCGAAACGGGAGTATGCGATCTCGAGACCCTATCAGAATAATAATAATAATAATAATGGCTCTACAAGTGCTCGATTTCTGGGAACACTTCTGGGCCTTGGCGGAAGTTGAAAGTGTGAATTTCTGCGAAGCGGCTTCGTCATTGATTTTATTTCACTCCACTATGTGTGTGTGTGTGTGTGCGTGTGTGTGTGTGTGTGCGTGTGTGTGAGGCTCCTTTGGCCTCTTTGGATCTGCGCATGGGGCACATGTCCAGATATGAATCAAATAGCTACATAGGCGATCCCAAACTTGTCGCGCCATACGCTTTACGCACTTCAGCTCATAAATCACTGAAAGCGGCGATCATGTATCGCCATGTTGCTACATGATGTACCTCTCCCCCCACCCCACCCCCGACTACACTTAACTACCTTGGAGAGTTTCTCTTTCGTTTCGCAGTTGTCAAAAATTCGCACATTTTTTATATGAAGACGTGATACGCACCTGCTTCCCCCCCAAACCCTGGCAAACCCCGCTGATCATAATGCTGTTACCTTTTGTCTTGTAGTCGGCAATTAAAATTGGTTCCCTTCTACAGTGAACACACTGACCCTCCCTCCCTTCCTCCTTCCTTCCACCCGCCTTTCAAGCGGTCGCCTCTTGTCACCAATTTCAATTCCAATTGGCCAACGCAACTGTTAAATAATTTATGAAGTGCGTAGGGTATCTGGTGCGCATGTCAAGCAGTGCGGCTGCACGTTAAATGTGTTTGAGGTACACAGAAAAAATATACGAAAAAAAATTAAGAAAACATAAAAATTAAAAAAAAAACCAGAGCCAACAAGTGAAGTCGGCAAATGAGCAGTAGATACCCTGCAGAAACGAGGAACATTGGAAAGAAAAACCTTTAAAAGAATCATGAAAAGTGGGGAAACATTTTTAAAATATTTGTATATATATATATACATTCAGGCCTGTTACCATTTTCGAATTCGTTCAATCGATTTACGTTTTGAAACAAATGGGGTATCTAAATTCGATGTATCGTGTCCAAGAAACGAAAAAGTTTATTGTACTTATACACGAAGCTAATCTATTTCGAAATTGACCAAATATAAAGCTAATCGAAAACGATGAATTGAAATTTGGAATCCCTTTTTTTTTTCAAAAAGTAAATCGATTGAACGAATTCGTAAATGGGAACAGGCCTGAGTATTTGTATTTATATAGAATTCATCTCTATTATCAGCCTCCTACATAAGGGAGGACCAAGAGGGATAACCTTCGCTTTGTATTGTCTAACTCCGTACTATTTATCTATATTCTTATATTAAAAATATTTTTATAAATTGTAAAGTTTGAAGCTTAAGTCGGGCACTCCCTTTGGCTGCTGTACTACTACTTACAGGGTGTCTGTTGCTGCTGTTTTGCGGGGCATCGCTCACGCACTTTTTTTGCGCAAAGGGAGAGCTCTGAATGAAGCCGGAAAATATTTGTCCACGCAGCTTTTGGCTCATTAAACTTTTTGGGCACATTTTGCGCGTTGCATGCAAATGCCGCTGATTAAGTTTCGCCAATGGGCGGGGGAGGGCAGGTGGGCGCAGGGACTGGGCGTATCATAGTAGACCTTGGCGCCAATCTGTTTGCTAAGCAGTTGAAGCCATAAATCAAGAGGTTATAGTCAAGAGCCCAAACACACACACACACACACACACACACAGGTCTACAGCTCTTGGCATGGAAACTAGTTTAAACAAACTTTATGTGATCGCTGAAGCACAACAACTAGTGTTAAGTCTGCACACGGAACTGAAAGCCCAAAGCTCTGAGACCTGAGACCCCTGAAGAACCCCTAAGCCTATGTCTATCCTCAAGCTGATCCCGTTGAGAGTCTACGAGTAAACTCACACTCGCACTCACACTCTGAAAACACAGTCTGATTAATTATGAACTGGAAATTGAGTCTATGCCCAGCACTCCCAACTGCACTTGCCACTTGCACTTGCCACTTGCCACATACCACTTACCACTTACCACTTGCCGGTTGCCAGTTGCCAGTTGCCAGTTGTAAGACGAACCGCGGCACTTTTCATATTTTTACGCTTGCAGAGTTCGCGACGCGAAAAATTGTCTAGGGGCGCATTCGAGCAACAACTTTTGACACGCCACTTATACATATGAGACCATAGATAAGCGCACAGGAGCGCATCGCGGGTTCGTGCAGAGGATCAATGCGATAAAGCTAATAAAATTCGATGAACTAAGTAATATGAAACTAACATTAGATGGATCTATTAAAAGAAAAGTGGGGAAAATGGTTATAGTTGTATTCCTTTTTCAGTTAAAAAAAAACTCGGAAAGCTACAGTCGGATTTAACCGACAGTAGGAGACCCTGTACTTTCCTTTGGACACACACGCTAGCAAACACTCACACATGCACACATATCGTAAAGACTTATGATGTTTACATAAAGTGCATGCTCGCACTGAATCTTCTGAAATTGAATATTCAATATCTCTGGTGTTTATTATCCGATTGGGCCACAATTCACAGCTCAGGTTAAGGATACCATGTGCTAAAGGATCAGTTTGTAGCTTTAAATTTGTGGCTGTAGTGGGTTTTTGAGGTTTTTGAAAGAAAATTTTAATGTAAATATTACCATATGCACATATAAATATTTTACTATAACAGTTTACTATAAATATATTCTTTACAAAATCTTTATTTCATTTTTATCACTGTCGGATCTACTATTTAACTTTAAGAGAGCTGTAATATGATCAAAACTGCATTTATTGGGCCCAATAGCTCAGCCGAATCCGCTCCTGAGCTACTTCAACCGCAGAAGTGCAAGACGTGCCCCTGTCTGGACATGCACAATGCTCAGCGGTACGTCTCAGTGTGTCTTTATCATATAAACGGTGCGATTTAAATTAATAATTAAGCCTGGCTCAGTCTTCATTTAGTTTGCGCTTTACGAAAGGGGTTAAGTCCGGGGTTGGATCTAAGACCGAAGTCTGTGTCTGTTATGGTTCAGTCTGGTTGGGCGATGGTGCAACTAGGGCAACTGGCAACTGGCAACAGTTGGTCTCCGTTGCAGGTGGTTGCGGATTAAACGTCATAAATCATTGGAGACATTGACTCTGCCCCAAGTGCAGCCAATGGCACACAGATCCCCTCGACTGCCATCACACTGCAGAAAACGGAAACGAAGTTCGTGTCATCATTGATATGCTATATGAGAAGATACGAGTACACTCAGTCTGTGTCTGATTCTGATTCCATTTCCCGATATGACCAAAACGCGAAGGAGTAAGAATTATGAATTATACGTACACAAAGGCAAAAGTGATATATCCAATTCGCTAATTTATGCCATAAAAGTATCAAAGTAATATTTGGACTTTGACTTTCCTGTAGTCAAAGGCAGAAGTATTGAAATTGTGTGGAAACATTAGTGAGACATTTTTTATGTCAACATACCCAGTCGGATTAGTCTGATCGTGTTGACTTTGCCGTCAGAGGATTTTGAGATGAGGCTGCAAAATTTTCAATAATAAACTCATTTTTCCCCTGTTCGTCCAAGCACACCAAATATACCATACCGAAAGAAAAGCAAGGGAAACCCTGGCGCAGGTAGGAAGAGAGGCAGACGGACACACAGGAAAAGCAATTCATATCAAGTGGCAGGTACAGTTGCCTCAAGAAGAAGAAGAAGAATAGGAGAAGACAAACTAGGAACTACAACAATTGGCATCAAGTAGAGTACGGACTACAGGAAATCCCAGTAGAAGAAGAAGAAAATAGGTAAGAAGATGCTCTTCGTGGACGCCCTATTCAATAGCCTGCTGGTGGTGAGCTCCGGCTATGCCATGTATACCCTACACCCATTGCAGACACCATATGGGTATGCGGCTGCTACCCTGAGTCTGGTCCATGGTCTGCTGGGCGTGGTCAGGGCGGTGAACAACGATGACGATGAGTGCAATCGGATGCGACAGATCACATCGGGGATAATGGAGCTGGTGCCGCTGCCATTGACCAATATCGAATTGTATCTGAAGTCATCGAGCCCACATTTGGCCATGGCCCATGGCTGTTTTGTGGTGCCACTGATCTTTGACCTGTACGCCAAGTGGCAGGACATTGAGGACAATTCGACGACCACGCTCAAGGATCTAACGCTGCTGGGCAATGTGGTGTCCTTGCTATTCCTCGGCGTCAATCAGTCCAGCAATGTGTACGGCGGAATGGCAGCTATTGCGTTCAGTGCACGCTACGGTGCCGTCATATTCGACTACTATTACGAAGGACTGGGCATTCAGGTCAATCTGCTGGCCAATTCGGCCTTCATATTGCTAATGGCCATGACTCTAACAGCCAAATAAAATGACTAGAACAAAATTCTTAGCCATCAAATTGTAAGCCCGTTCTTTTCTTCTTCTTTTCCTTTGCCTTTGTGTATGCATCAAAAAGTTGCGATCTTTAATCTTATATAATAAATATGTATGCCGGAGTTCCCGATGGCATCGCCGCGCGTCTTTTTGTTTCTTTTTCGGTTTCTTACGGCTATTGGCTCAAGGCTAACGGCGTATGGTTCATTGGCTCAACAATGGCTCAAGGCGGCGGCTCAATAAACTTGCAATTAATGTTGGCAAATTAAAATGCTAAAATAAACATTAATTGTTTTGTCAAAAAAATTAAGTGTGTTCTCTTCCTCTCCGCTCTCGCGCTTTGCAATGGGGCAACAACGGGCAACAATTTAAGGCAAATTTACAGCGATGCGGATGAGCCATTGAGCCAGGGATAACTAATGCAAAAGCGACCGGTTCTGCATCGAAATCGTTGAGCTCATACAACTAAAGGTTGACTGTTCACATATCCTGCAATATCATAAAGTTCAACTTTTACTTACGGTTAAAGCAGACTTTAGTTGGAGGGGGACTTCTCATTCCTGCCTGAGAGTTCAGTTCCATCCGAATGTTGCCATTCACATAGAAGGTTTTCAGTTTCACTTAATCAAGCTTTCGGTATTCATCGATAAATTCCTGCATACCAACAGAATTTATCTTGTAATAAAAATACATATTTTTTTTTATCAATTATGCGTTAAAAACCCATTTATTTTATATGTATATATGTAGTATATATTCACAAAATGTTTGTATTCATAATTCATTCATAATTCCTATCACATATGCGCTTTGCTTGGCAGCGCTGTTTTCACACGCATAGCACTCGCACACATCCAAGCGTCACGCTTCGCTGGTTTTACGATTTTACGAACACTGATAGTATGAGTTTGGGCACCACTGGACTAAAATTACCAAATGTGAGCGAATAATACGAATGTCTCGATTGTAAACACTCGTGAAAAAGTTCTATAATATATTGAAGTTGTATTTTTAATAGACTATAGATAATACAGTGGCATTAAATTGTATAGTATGCAATATACAATTACACTTTAGACATTTAAAGAGCGCAAAACTTCTTCCTGTATGCAAATGTATAGGACTTTTAAAATATAGAAGTTCTATAATAGAACATACAACCTACAACACTAGCCAAAAGTTACGACGCACCCAAAAAGCTAAAACATGTTGGCAACCCTAAACTGGCGACAACCCTGACAACTGCAGCATTGTCGTCTTTTGGGCGCTGCGTCAAAACGTGAAGCAAGCGCATGGAAAGGTGGCAGCAGAGGCAGTGGAGAAGTGGTAGGAAACCGAGCTGGCTAATGAAACGGCGCCATAAAAATGAACAACAAATGTGTGGAAAAGGCCCCCGGGGAGGCATAGAGGTAGCAGGGCAGCAGAAGGTGCTGAAAAAGTAACCGTTGGCCAATAATTTATGCATTTTAATTAATTGCCAGTTGGCCGTTGGCCGTTGCCCGTTGTCCGTTGCCTGTTGCCAGGAGTAGGGACGTTTTTATGATGTGCCTACAAACGTCCCGATACTGATACCAAATACCGGAACGGATACAGATTGCTCCACGGACTCCGCTCCCCATCCACTCCCTGCGCCACCGCTGGCGATACCCTGCAGTTGGAGCACTAATCATGTCGTCATGTCGTCAGGCGCGGCAGTACATTGTATTATAGTCGCTGTTCGCATGTGACGTTTGCGGCTCCATCGACAACAAACAAATTCATTTTGTAGTTAAAAGACCATCCATTAACTGTGTGTGAGAGTGTGTGCGTGTGTGTGTGTGTGTGTGTGTGTATCAAAGGCAACGCAACTGTAACGGTGACAGCGGCAGCGGCAGCGTCGGTGACGGCGACAGCAGCAGAGGAAATATCGCATCATAAAAGATAACAAATTAAAGCTAGCGAAAGAAAAAAGTAACCGCAGAAGTATTTCAAAAATGCACATCAAAGAAGGTAACAAGAACAAAATGGAATGGAAAAGAAAAGAAAAATGAAAGGAAGTCTGCAAATCAATGGGTACAGACCAAATAAGTAAGTCGTGGCGATAACTTAATACTCTGCCATTTATTGGCAATTCGAACCACTCCGGAGTCGGAGTATCTGGAATTTTTGGAAAGCCAAACTTAAGCCCTAAACCTGAACTGAACCATAAAATATCTTAAAATTTACATATGTATCTATATATAATTGTGAGATACGTTTGATCCTTGGTTAATTGTCAATTATTAAACCCACTCCCCGAACCTGAACCAATTACCTTGATAGGTTCGAACCTGTAAAGTAAACCTATCTTATAAAATATACTCTATAAATGTGGTTAAAATAAATTACTTAATTCGACAGATAAAATACTTTGTATTTTTTTTTATATACATATATTTATACATTTCATTTAACAGTTTATTATTTATTTAATAACCAATTTCAAGCCCAAGATTTAGAATATTCATTCATTCTGATACCCTGTGCAAGTGTATCCCACAAATAGTGGTTCAATTGAACAGTGCATTAGATCAGTATACACTCCGTCTCTCTATCGTTGCAGAACGAGAACAGAACACCCTTGGGCAGTACAAGCGCATAAAACCAGTACATACCACAAGCAGCAAACAGCAAACAGCGAACAGCAACAAAAACAACGAAAGACTTCGAAAAGCACAGAAAAAGTACACAGAGCGAAGAAGCAACAAAAGCAAACGAAACGCGAGCGCACATACTGCACGCCATTGCGCCAGCGCAGACGTCGCTGCTCGTATGCAAGTTCAAAAACCTGCGACTGCGACTGTGTATGCTGTGAGTCAACGCGACGCGGCGCGACGCGACGCTGCCTCGGGCAGAGCGGGCAGCAAGCTAAACTGACAGACACTCGAAGAAGGAGAAGACTCGGTCGCAGTCGCAGTCGCAGCGGCAACAGCAGCCGCAACTCGGTTAAAAATGCCGGCCGGCCGGCATTGGCGCAGTTTGCGTGATTATTATTGAAAAAAGAGGAAAGAAAGGGAAAAAGCAAGAGAAAACAACAATGAAATAAGCAAAACAATGGCAACAAAAAATGACGAAAGCCAGCAGCAACAACTGCCGGCAGAAGAGCAACAAAAAAGAAAACATGCCGATTAGTAGGGATGCAGCCGATGAGTGGGGCGCACTCGACTGTATAATACCCTACGCTAACTTTGCTGAAGCCTATAAAGTGCGCTCATAAGTATACAATGTTTACTATACATACATATGAACATATTCATACATAGGTACATACATCCCCCAATAAACAAGCTGCAGTTCCTGTGCTTCTTCTTCTTCTTCATTTTCTTTGACGCGCCCAAATGGTCTGTAATTATATACAGCTTGTAATGCCATTTTCATGATAGATTTACAGCTTAATAAAGACCAAGATTATATATTTGTATACACAAATGCCTAGCTGAAAATCTTCTACAAACTTATTATACCCCTTTTTACGCATTTTCAATGCAGGCGGGTATACAAAAAGAAATGAGAAGTCGATACAGTCGACAGAGACGCTGGCAGAGCAAACGTCAGACGCTGCATGCAAAAATGTACCGAACGCTGTGGCAGCGCAGTCGCTGCCGCTGTTACCAGACAGACGGACGACGCGACCGATGCGAAGCGCATTGGCACAAATACAGATGGCTAATGAATGTGAAGTGGAACAGACAAGTAATAAGGCTAAATATTTTCGAGCACATAAGCGACAATGCAAATACCCTTTCGCTTGGCAACAACAACACACTTATACAGACAGATAGACGAGCGAATGTCAGCTACCAGTCTGATGCCATAGTCCACATGCTCTGCCTGCAAGTTGCAGCAGTGCGAACTACAAACGAAACGGTCAATATCGAAAAACGCCGACGCAAAAGGCAAAGCTCACACATACAACCGTGCAATGCGTATGTGTGCGTGTGTGTGTGTGCGCGCCGACGCAGTTCGACATTGAAAAAGTTGCGCTGCGACGACGACTTTTGCAGCTTCGACTCCGTTGATGCTGTTGCTTGACACAGTCGCAGCCGCAGTCGCAGTCACAGTTGGCGTCACAGTCACAGTTGTTGTTGCTGTTGTTGCTGTTGTTGCTGTTGCTGTTGCTGTTGTCGTGTTGCTGTACGTGATTTGTTTACGAATCTTAGCAAAATATGTACACAAATGCCTTAAATTACCGCGAAAGGCGTCGTGTTCGTTTAAATATTTTGTAGACGCAAATACTACAGGGGAGGAAATCACAGTTTTTCCTCGTATTTATTTATTTGTTTACTTATATTTATTTTCTGCAGTTGTTGTTCTTACGATCAGTTATTTGTTGTTGCATGTCTCGGACTATTTGCACTGTGAGGCACCAATGCAAAATAACATAAAAACGAAAGAAAATACAATAACGATCGGCGTCAATAACCCGTTATAACTATATATGCACAGACATGAGTGCACTGAGAGAAAATACAGAGGATAATCAGTGAAAATAATGCAAATTGCATAATGCTCAAAGTATTACTATTATAATTAAAACATTCAAGTGTATTTAATAAATGCTAGTTGCACAAATTGTACTCAATTTCTCCAAGTGCATGCATTCATTCATACAAGTACATACGATCTGTTGCACTTGTATGCGTGTGTCTGAGTCACACGTATGTACTTATACGAATGTATGTATAAATGTATGGATCATTAAGCGTGGGAGCTTTTGCTACCAGCAGAGCTTTAGTATGCAGCCAATGGACTGCAGTGAGTCACAGTTCGCGGAATACACACCGATATGCCTACGAGTGTGTATTTGCAGCATAGTAGTAGTCAGATACCCACTGCGACACCCATACAGTCGAACGCATTAATAGATTCAATCATAAGCAAATTAAATGTAACGGTTCTCGTGCCACGAACCGTTGAGCGCCCCAGTGAGGCATTCGGCTTATCGATGGATCTGCAATGACCACGCGAATCGCACGATTTACTATTCACGAATCACACCACACTCAGCCGGTATTACGGCAAGTAAGTGAAGGCTACTTCATTTAAAATTTCGAAAAAATTAATTTGGTTATTGGCATTAAGAATTTTTAATTCGAGTGTATTCAGCATGGATGAGCACTTATATTATTGTATTTTATTTATTTTTGATTATTAACCTAAATTTGCAACATTTTTCGACAATACGCTGTTTCTAATTTTGGTTTAGATTGAAACACATATAGGGTGTTCACGAAGTGTTGTATCGTTGCAAAAGTGCAAGTTTGCAACACTGCTGTCGTGAGCACCCCATTTTGAACAATTGCAAGACGAGTGTTGCAAACTTACTTGAACGAGCGATTTTTATTATGATATTATTTATGATATAATTTTTTCATAAGAAACACTTTTAAATAAAATTGATAATCTTTTATTCATTTCTTTTTTCCGTATTTTAGTTCGAGTTTCATTTTCTTCAACTCAAACTCATTCTGCTAGCGTTTTTTTTAAATTTGCGCAGTTGGTTTCTGTAAATTATTCAAATAATAATAACAATTATAATAATATTAAAATTTCCTATTTCTACATTCCTGTGCATTTGCAATAATAAATAGCTGTTTTTGTTTTGATTATGCTATTTATTTTGTTTTGATTATGCTATTTAGCACCAAAATACACCAAAAATACCAAAAAATTTAGAGTATTTTTGCCGTTACCAACACTTAAAAATTTTGCAACGATGCAACGATTTTCATGGTTAAGGGTCGGGGTCTTGTTCGCGTTGCAAGTCACATTCCATACAAATTGTTGTTGGAGTGAGTTGCAAACTTGCACTTTTGCAACGATACAACACATCGTGAACACCCCAATAGATAAAAACTAAGTGCTTGTAGTGTTGTAGGTCGTTCTTAAGACTAGCAATAGTTGGTAAAAGTAAAGCCAAAGTACTACTGGACTGCAGTTTCAAAACATTCGGAAAGCTACAGTCGTATTCAACCGACAGTTGGAGACCCTGTGCTTTCCTTTGCAGCAGCTTAGGCTAACAATGCACACATACACACACACGCAAGGACGCATACACACTTATGTACATACATTAGGTGCATGCTCGGTGATCCCCTTTGCCTAATACGGAAACTTTAATCTCGAATATCTCCGATGTTTATTATCCGATTGAGACAATTCACAGCACAGATAAAGGTTATCATAAGATTATTGTGTAGCAAAGTACAAGTTTGTATCTTTAAAATTGTGGCTGTGGTGGTTTTCACCATTTTTGGGGGAAGGGGGAAGGTATCAAAAATCTAACACAAACTTGCTCTATCTACACTATAGGGGCATCTAACTGCCAAATATGATGTCTCTAGCTCTTACAGTTTACGAGATCTAGGTGCTCATACGGACGGAAAGACAGACAGACAGACGAACGGACGGACATGGCTAGATCGACACAGCTCGTCGTACCGATCAAGAATATATATACTATATACTTCCGCCTGTACATACATTTCTGAGTTGCACACACCTAATAGACCCTTTTGTACTTTTTTAAAGTACAGGGTCTAACTAAGTGCTTGTAGTGTTGTAGGTCGTTCTTAAGACTAGCAATAGTTAGTAAAAGTAAAGCCAACGTACTGCTGGGCTGCAGTTTCAATTAGCATAAAAACGTAAGGCCCGGGTCTTAGAAGAACTTGTTAATTATGGCAATGGCTTGGATTTGGTCAAACATTTCCTGAACTTATTATGAATGCTTTGTTAACGAGTCCACAATGATGCCCACACGATGCTTTTAACGACTGAGTGTGTCTGTGACTGTGTCTGTGAGTGTGTTTGAGTGTTTGAGTGTATTCACAAATAATTCACGGAATGCAACGTACCGGCAAACAAGGAAGTTGAATTTCAAATCAAACGCGAAACGCGAATCTCTCCGATTCTTTCGTTTGTTTCTGCGAGTGAAACGATAAATGCGATAAAAGAGCGAAACATGAAACGATAAAAGAAACTGCTAAATTAGTGCAAATCATTTGCATTGATTAAGTTAATTCATATTTGAATGTTTATTTGATTTGGCCGCACACAAATTAGCATACCTCTGCCCTATGAATCCCCCAGCCTCACTTCCCCCATCCCACTCCCCGTAGCGTTGTTATCTCAGTCACTGATTCCGAATTCTAAGTCTAAAGTTTAAAAATTATAAATTTCAAATTTCTGTATTGTTTTTTTGGGCACCTGCCTGCACCTGTTGCGATGCGGCGGTGGCACAAAGTTATTCACTAAATGATCACTAAATACTTAAACATATGCATGAAAGTCCAAATGAATTGAAGTCGAGAGCAGACGAGACGAGACGAGGCGAGTCGCACGGGCCAATGTTAGGTAGCGTCATTAGGCGACAGTTAGGAAACGAGTTTATTTCAGTCGGCAGTCAGTCAAGTGAGTTAGTTTGCCCGGGTATGCTGTGGTCAGGTGTACTGTATGATATGGTTTGGTATCATCATCAGGTGATGCCATACGACTCCACTATTCAGGCAGTTAGTCGAACCGGCTGACACACACCACACACACACACCGCACACACACACACACACAGACCACGATGAATGTCATGAATTTTTCAAAAGGCTGCGGCCCATAAAATGTTCTCCCTGTCAATTCAAAGCTCTAGAAATGCACTGAGAAAAAGAACCTTTAATCAAATATGTATATGCAAGCAAATACTTAAGAATATCTAGAAAATGTAAAGTTAAGAGAGTGAATAGTTTCTGTGTTTATCATTCGAATATCATCAAATTCTCTACACAGTTTAATAGAAAGCTTTGAGTTCATAAGCGAACTTTGCAGGATATAAAACTCTAATTATTTGTTGAACAAATCTATCACTAGCAAGTCACTAGATATTTTCTCTCTGTGTACACACTAGCTTACACTCGCACACACGCACTCGTATGTGTATGTGTTAAGTGAATATCTACGAGCAAAAGGCAACAACAACAACAACAACAACAGCAACAAGAAAGATCAACAAGAAGAGCAAAAACTAAAATAAACATAAAATTATAATAATAATCGTTATGGGCATAAAAAAAACGCATTAATTAAATTAGTTAAATCGCCATGAGTGTCACATTAAAATTTTTGTTTTAAATTTTGTGTATGTTGGTTTTTTGGTTTGTTGCTTTAAACTTGTTTCTTAATGTAGATAGCAAATATTAGATAGCAGATATAATACGCAGATATCACTCGTTTCTTTTTCTGTCTTTTTGTTTCGTTGAAGACGAGCCTCTGTGAATTATCTAATAGACCCGTGAATACCATTGAAATATCAATCAGCCTGACATTTATGCTCTCAGCTATCCAGGCACATGACTCAAGCAACAATACTAGTATACATGTATCGAACATCGATTGAGTAATATAATCAACGAGCCAAAAATGCTGATAAGCTTCTAAATATATATTCATTTCGCCAGATAATTGGCACGTGCATACCAGGCTTAACTAGTAAGACTCTTTCCAACCGACTATGAGTAATGCCCGTAATTGATATCAAATAACTTTTAAAGTTGATAAAAATAATAATAATTAGGTCATATTTGTACTTCCTTATAGCCAATGTCAAATACTTTAATCCTGCCTGAGGTGATAAAGATCCACTCTTACTCTATCTACTCAGAGGGAAATATTACATCTTGATGTCTCCCTTACAGTCGTAGCTAATACGGCCATAAGTGTCTCATAGATAACACCGATGATTCAGCTCTCTAATTGTATTTGCCGAGTATACATACATATAGTATGTCTGTGTATATATAGCATTTATCTGGCGTTTGACGTTGGCGCACAAATGTCGCCGATGTCTGTCACATTTGAACTCATTTCGAGTTACACAAAAGCATTTTGAATACATTTCGAATAGAGAGACACGCTTCCACTTAATGCCCGGAAAATGGCATCGCTTGAAAAGCATTTTCAGAATTTTCAATGTGATCAGTTGTCAAACTGTAAGTAGGTGAGCTGACGATCAAACGAAACACGCTCATAACCGACAATACGAGTCGAGTATAGAATCTATAAATACAGTATATACACTCGTAGATACTGCTTACATATGAGTACAGGAACTATCTTGCTCCAGCCCTCAAGCTCAAGAAGTTAAGTCAACTGCTATAGTAGGTAATCTAGCGCTAATTAGCAGCGAGACACATGATTCTCATGGTACAGTTGCGTCAAGCACTTAGGATGCGCATTATAAAGATGAAATTCAAAACCCCAAAAAAAGCTGAACAATAACAACAAGCTGGCAGGCAGGCAAGCGAGGACTTGCTAGGACAACCAGAAGAGAGCAAAAAAAGGAACCGAAACCCGAAAACAAAATATTTGCATCAAAAGGACGAACTTTTCTTTGAATGACACAAACAACAGCAACTACAGGAACAACAATAAGCATCATAATATAATGAATACTTACCTGAACAAAAACAAAAAGCAAAAAAGAAAACAATAAGGTGGTTGAACTCTAAGCTTTGTCCATGAACCACTCAGTGTGTGTGTGTGTGTGTGAGTTATTCATTTACCCAATAAGAATAAGAAGCTCAAATTAGATGTCGTTCTCCTTGTTATCCTGCCAACCAAAGTACAGTCAAGCCACACAACTATGAGCTAATGATGATGGCAACCTATGTACATATCTATGGAACTTCTACCCTGCACATTCCCAGTTATTTATAACATTTTTTAATTGACTCTATATATATTCCGATCAATGACATATCTATAGATTACCGATTATAACCGAATCGTTTAGAATTTTATGAAGTGGCCGGAGACGTTGAAGTGAAACGTGATTTTATGGCGACGATTAAAAGAAAAACTATTCCCCACAGATCTTGAGTTTCATTTGGTTTCTTTTTGGGTTTCTTTCTTCTCTTTTTATCACAATTCCAAACCACTTGAAACTTATCGATCAACGATCAGCGGTGGAGCGAGCAAATAAACCCAACCATCGAAAACTGACAGCCAAGAAATTAGTACACACTCGCACTACGGTATAGTACGGGTATGTACTATGGTAATGGCAATAAATAAAATTCAATTAAATTTAAAATAGTTGCTGTGGCCTTATCAATGCCCGAATATCAAGGCTAAAGTTGCGTTCCCAAACCCAAAATTAAACATATGTGGACAATGTACGGACGATGAGTGAAGTGTTTGGCTTTTATACCCTGTAAATTGAATAACAGTGGATGTCCTAGCACCCCCATTTGTATATAAATTTAACAGTGTCTGTTAACTCTGATAATACTAATATAGGAAATCGAAATTGCCAGCGATTCTATCACAAATAATAGTCAAAAACGAAGTATAAAGTATATTGCATCAAATACCCAGTAATTGTGAAAAGATCTTTCAATTTGATACCTTACTCTGAGTAATACTGTCAAGTCCCAGGGTATTAGCACTGACGTAAATGGAAGCTTGCTTTGGTACTTCTTTCTGGGTATTTTCTTTGGATTGATATATTTATGTATGGGCAAATCAATACACAGTCAATGTGTGAATAAGTTGAGTTGATTTTCAGTCAACTAAATGGGTTTCCTTTTTTGCAGATTGGGAACTAAATGAGTTTCCCTTTTCGCAGTTGATTTTCATAACTATTCTTTTCTTTATTTTGGGCAGGAATTGCGCTTTCAATTTTTGCTCACATCCTGACGAGGGTCAATTATGCGCTTCAATTAAACTGTATTCAGTACACACACACACACACACACACACACACACACACTCAGCTATACCCATAGGGTGGTGTTGCCAGGGGTGCCAGTGATCCTGCTCAAGGATGTTCAGCTGCTGCAGAAGAAAGAGCAGCCAGCAATTACAATCGCATCATTGAAATGGCGTAATAAGCATCCGCTGATTAGCACACACTTACAGACACACACACACACACACACACACACACACACACACATACTTAGCATTAGGGGTTTCTCTTGATACAGTTACAATGGGAGAGCGGCAGACATCAAAGTGACATTTGACAAGACTGAAAACTTGCCTGAGCACACGTAACTGGGCTTTGTTGCCCGACTACTCCGCGTCCAATTAAAAAGCAACCAAATAAATTACCACACTGCTGCCAGCAGTTGGCCTAGGTGGGGCACCTGGGCAGGTGGTAAAGTGGTAAATGGTAAATGGTTAAGGTGGCACGGCACGGTGGCAATGCCAGCCATCTCATATGCATATAGATTACCACCAAGTGGACGCCAAAGCTGGAGGGAGGTAAATCCGAAAATTCAGACACGTAATGTTGGAAACATAAAAATTGACAAATCAAAAGGCACACACACACACACACGCACCGAGGCACAGGTGTAGCCATAGGGTGATCATGGGACGACTACCACCTGGACAGGGTCCAAGAAAGACCCAATGGAAGATAGTGCGTACGCTTTATGGGTTTTGCGAGCGTTGCCTGAACATTTCATGAATTTCTCAAATTGGTTTTATTTCGCAAGAATTTTCTATGGGAGGGTATACTATTGGCTATGGGATATGGGCTATGGGGATATGGGGTAATCAGCACTTGACTCTCCATTCTCTCCATTTGTATCTCATACTCAATTCTCCATTCTTGGCAAACAGTTGAGAAAATTGTCAACACGTTCGGGCCGAGCCGGGCCGGGCCGGGCCAAAGGCATTGTAATAAAAATTCCCAAGAATGTTGCCCAGACGACTGCGTGGCCCATACTAAAGACAGACATTAGCATTTGAAGAACCCGACGATTGCGTCATGGGGGCGCACATCACTTGGCCCAGGCCACTGTGAATTACTGTCTATCCGAGTGTGTAGAACAACGAGTGTCATTCGAGTGTACTCACACTGAGAAATTCACAAAAAAAAGAAGCACGCTGAAAACTGTAACAACGCATCAACTAAGAAACAACTGACCACAAGCTGATGGACTGGCACACACCCTGTAAGCCAGATAGACGCACTCACTTCATTTCCGATGCGACTAACTACATTAACCACTTTCTCAACTTGTACTCTACTGTCTACAGTTTAATATACCCTGCTCTGTGCGTCCACATGCACAGGGTATGCGCAAGAAAAGGGCTAATGATTTTTGCCACGATAATGCAACGGTCTTGGGGCCAGGTCATAGCCACAGCCACAGCCACAGCCAGTGGCAACATGAAGACGCGTCTAGACATGATGATCGTGGCCCCGACACCTTCAGACTTGCCTCCGGGCTGCTAACCCAAGGGAGACAGGTTGTTGCATGTGACGATGATGTTGACGATGTTGATGATGATGATCAGACTCAACCGGTTCGTATCAGTCAAGGCACCCAGTGACATTTCAATCAGTGCTTTAAGCACATGTTCTGATATGATCTTCTTCTGCTATTATCCGGCAACATGATGAATTATGCTGGAAAATATGACAACGACTTGGTATTTAAATAGAATTGGAGTTCTTTTGTAGGTGAAGAAAGTTTGCATATTAGAAAAAATATTTCTATTGCGGTTGCTTCTGCTAACAGATAATTACATAATGTAAATTATATAATATATACTTAAATTTCTTTTTGTATAATTAGATAAATCTTTAGGAAGTATGTATGTATCTATAATCTGTCAATCAAGTTGTAAAGAAGGAACTGTGGCTCTGCTTAGGCCACTGAGACTGAACCTTGGCGAGTATAGTCTAGAGTCTAGTCTATCTATATGTATGTAAGTATATACACATTTGTCTTATAATATTGGTAAAGTTATCTGTTGGTAATGTTGGTAAAGTAATCTGTCAATTCTCAGCATCTATTTTATAGATTCTGTGAATATTTCCACACAAAAAATGTATCTAATTTCATTATAGACAGAGTGTATTAGTCAACAATTGGAAAAGTAATTACAATAATATTTGTAATCCTTATGACTAATGATATTCAATCGAAATGAAATATGTTTATTTTACTTCGGTCTGCTGCAGTTTATTGTACCTTAATCTGCGTGCAGTCGAATGCCGTCTCAGCTTCCCCTTGTCATGCCTAATTCTATCTGTTTCTATTTTATTTTTTAATTATTGCATGTCAATACCAATTAATTGATGATTATCCCAGACCCTTTTCCATTGGACAACACAGAGCAGAACGAAATGCTACAAAATGTTCCCTGTGTCTGTCTGCCTACCTTTGCCGCTCTCCCCTCCCCGCTCTCACCCTATGCCTCTGGTGTTCATCTGTATCAGCGGCGACCTGTGCGGGGCAACCCCCAGAGAAATCTATTTATAGCCGCTCCCAGCTGCTGCCGCCTCGCCTCTCTTGCTAACATACTCTCTCTCCCCTGTCCTAGGGTTATGAGCGAGGTTTGGGCGCTGGGCTATCAACTGGTTCTATGGTGTAATGGTTAGCACTCTGGACTTTGAATCCAGCGATCCGAGTTCAAATCTCGGTAGAACCTCAGCCCCAAAGGAACTACTCATATTTTGGAGATTTACTTTTTTTTAATAACAAATATAAAACTAAAATAATTGCTATTAGTTAATAAATATATTCAAAGAGTATTTATTCAAAATTATAAGGAAGTAATTGCAATTATTTTTGAGCTTCTGTCGAGTGCTGCTTATCGCTTTTCGTCTGGGGACTCAAGCATACTAAATAATAAGTTTTTGATGATAATGATAATGGTAATAATAATGAGATAACGCTACTTCATGGGACACACTCTTGAGAAGCTAATCAAGTCAGGAAGTTGAAGTCACGGATTTCAGGTAGTTTTAAATCAATCATAACTGTTTGCTGCATTCATTTTTATTTACTTTATTTAACTTAAACAAAAGTAACATAAATTTATAAATAAATAGTATTTTTGTTGAATTTTATTGCTTTTTATATAATCTTGTAACTGCTGAATCCTTTGGCACTCGAAAGCTGTCAGACGCTGGCGGTTTTCGGTCTACTGTTTTCTTTGGCCTAAATTTGGATTTCCCTATTCAAGTGTGTATGTGGCAAGCACTCAGCCCTTTTTGGGATAAGCAGTATTATTTAAAAGGTTGTAGGCTTAGGCTGTACTTTTTTATGTGTTTAACGCAGCCCTTTAATGGTCTCAAAGTCAGTGGAAACAAAAAAAAAAAGCTAAATATTGACGCTTGGCAACAAGCCGTCTATTATTATTACTATTTTGTTTCATTTAATTTTTTTTTTTGCCTTGGGAAAAGTAAAAGTTGGCCGGTTCTGCAAATGGTCGAAACACCGGAAATGTTAACACCATTTCTCAAACTGGCCAACGTAGCATGGACGATGAACGATGGAGGAACTTGTCGTTGCTCGATTAGCAAAATGCCTACGAGCTGAAAGAAATAAAGCTACTGGAAAGCTACAGTCGAACGCAACAGAGTATAGGAGAGCCTGGAGTTTGCTCTGTCTGGCTAACAAATTCGATATTGATATCGAATATCAGACATAAGTTGAGCTGCTTAGGCAATACGCAAAGCTGACATTGAAGGAATATAGATATAGACCGATGAGGAATATTTACATATACTTTAGGAGTCTACCATGCTTCCCTCCGCCTGTTACTTGTCACAACCTTAATCGACCCTGTGTACTTTCTAAAGTACAGGGTCTGGAAAAAAACAGAGCCAAACCGAACCGTGCGGAGCTGCTTAATCGTAGTGGTAGTTGAGGCCTCAATGGACATGGACATGGCCATCATTATTACTTACTCGTATTTGAAGTGTTTAGATAACAACGAAAACACACAACAGAAACTTGAAAAAAAAAAAACAAATGGAAAAAAAACTGGAAAAACTAACAACACAACGAGCAGAGAGCCAGCCGCAGCTGCTGACAACAATCAACGAAAAAGCCAGGCGAAAATTGCCTACAACCTTTTTGGGTAAACTAGCAAGCTCTTTGCCTCCCTCCCCCCCTCCATTATCTCCTTACACCACCTGCTGCTGCTGCTGCTGCCTGTACACGATCCCCACACAAATTGCCCGTTACAATGTTCATTCATTTATTACGAATTTCAACATTGAAATGTTAAAATTTGTTAAGCAGTCTCATCCGGATGGATCATGGATGGACCGACCATTCCGGCTCTGCCTCGGGATGAATTCTCTGTCTATTTTGGCATTAATCCCATGGGGTGGGTAGGCGAGGGGTTGGGGGACTGGGGGACTGGGTCTTAAAACAAATCATCTTCATTCATGTCGTCTGGCTGTCTGTCAGGGCAGCTGCTAGCTGCTAGCTGCTGTCTAAAAGACATTAGTTCGTAACTTAATTAATGCTTTTGTGTTAATTGCCGCAGCAAAAACAATATAAAATGTTTAAAAATACAACAACAACAGCACAGCTCACAGACGAACAACTAAAAACACTACAAAAGAGCAGAAAAAACTAAACAGCTTCGACAAATAATGAAACTTCAAGAATTCTTCTGATTTGTGAACGACGATGACAAGCGAAGGTAGAACTAAACAAATTGATCGCCGACATCAACGTGCTCACAGTTCATGGATATATCTGTTCAGATTACATTAATCAATGGATCCCCAACTTCAACAATTGAATTATCATCACAAATGTAGTAGATGTGTATACCAAGTAGGAATACATCTACTACTACAGGCCATGGACCAATACTCTTTACATATTCATTTACACTTTAAGCTTCTCACAATGTACTTTATGTACTCTAGCCAGATTAGTCAGTTCTTAAAACTCTA
The DNA here is from genome assembly GCA_035045005.1 of Liodrosophila aerea. Taxonomy (NCBI): domain Eukaryota; kingdom Metazoa; phylum Arthropoda; class Insecta; order Diptera; family Drosophilidae; genus Liodrosophila; species Liodrosophila aerea. The sequence goes on from JAWNNL010000218.1 coordinate 77,208, forward strand.
TAAAGCGTATTTTAGTTTGTGTTGTTTTCAATTAAACTTATTGACATGTTGAGCACTCAGTGGTTGCGTTTGCGGTTTGGCTAAACTTTGACACTTCTGCCAGGGGACATTGCGAATACATGACCAAAATTTATAAAACATTTTGCTGGCCACAGAGCTCTGGCCAGACCAGACCAATTAACACATGCATAATTCATGGCAATTCGCTTCGCTTGCCACATCCAACAATGTTGTCAACTCTGGCTTATTACCGCGATGACAGCGTTCAATACAAGATAAAGATGCAGATACATATACAGATATAGATACAAATACGGATGCAGATACAAACCGAATTGCAGATACATATACAGATATGCTCATACCTATACAGTTACAGATATAGAAATATATAAATTTACAACCATAAATATTGAAAAAGTTACAGATACTCTTAGAACTTTAGATGCAGATAAAGATGCAGCTTTAGATACAGATAATCGTACAGTTATAGCAGCAGATTCAGCTGGATTTATAGATACAAGAACCAACTACAGAAACTGATAGAGATACACTTATAGACACATATTCAGCTAAAGATTTTAGATACATTGTAAAACTTTAGATACAAACACAGTTACAGTTACATATAGATACAGATGTAAAGATACAAAAACTGTCGAAACATACAGCTACAACTAGAGTTTGGGCCAAATGCAAGCGGCCTACACACACACACTCAGCGTCATATGCAGAGGATGAGCGACGAAGAAGAGGCAGATAGAGAGGAGAGCTGAAAAAATCGATGCCATACACTGAGTGAGCCGGCAAGTTGACCGGCCGGCAAATCCGATGACGATGACGCCATCTGGCGGGCACCAAAATGTTGTCACTGATTCAACATAAGTTCCCTCTCCCCCACTGCCCTCCTGGCACTCTGCTCTCTCTTTGCTCTTGGGTCTCTTTGCCGGCCACGGTCTGGGTCTCTCTCGGCCGCACCCCTAAAATGCGCCCACTGTGATTTGCTGAAAGACGACGCATTTGGCGTCGGGCCTGGTCTGGCCCGGCCTGGCCTGTCTTTATGGCCGAGCAGGTTTTTCCTTGGGAAAATGCATTAGCATGATTCATGCCTTGGCAGCCAAATGGCCAAAGCGGCAAAGTATACACTGTGTGTTACCAAGTTGCAAAACGCAGCCAAGCAGCAATTGCAATTGGCCCCAATTGGGTTGGCCAGACCGAAAATCTATGTTAATATTGTTGCCTTTCGCCTTTGTTGTAGTGTGTGTGTGTGTGTGCTTCAAGTGCCTCAGTCGGTTTTAGCAAAGTTCAAGTGGCGCTGATGTCAAAATATTGTTATTGTTGCTATATGAATAGAGTATGTACTCATAAGTGTTGAATGAATCAATCACACTACGAGAGCGAAGTGTTGCTGTTGTCTCTGCGACACAAATAGATTTGATGCTACTCCTAACGGAAGGTGAACTCTTGCTGCTGGCGCCATCTGGCGTCTCGCTAGCGGTACTCAAAGATGATGCTGCAACTGCTGTCACTGCTTTAGGCTAATTACACGTCTTTATTGATATGGCCAAGTGCTGGCTGTGATGGCCAATAGAGGGCATTAAGTCAAACATTTATTTAGTTGGCGAAATGGAAAAGAAACTACTTTACTATATTTAACGAGTTGTTAGACAACAAACGCAAAAACCTTTTCGTCGAAAACTTTAAACCAAGAGCAGATTCGTATTTGATATGCGACTCTGCACGTATTTAACATGACCCCCTCCCCCCACTACAACTTCCCAACTGCCCCCTGCCCCTTTCCCCTACCCCTGGCACCTGTGCCGAGGCTGTTCCGTCCCCGTGTTTCTGTAATTCGCAAGCAATTAAAAGCCTGACACGCAACTCGCTTGGCAACACAAGCTCTCGAAAATTGGACAGGAACTTGAGCCACAAGACTCACGTACAAACATATGTGGACCTGCCTCTGAATACAATTTACAACTCATAGACACACACTCGCACTCACACTCACACTCACACTCACACTCACACTCACACTCATAGCCTCATATTCACACTCATAATCGCCGACCAAGTTGTTGGTATGTTCATTAGCCGGGGCAGGTAGTGGGTCTATGGTATGGCTAGGCCTACATTTAATGTAATTATCAATGATTAATGAATTGCTTAAGCAAACACTGTGTCGCGACGGCGCAGATACAAATGCGAGAATTTTATTTCATTTCGAAACAATAACAGTAAGACACAGCCTCAGCTCCGAGCTGAAACTGAAATCGGCATCGACATCGACATCGGAATAACAATTGTAACATTGCTCAGGTAGCAGTAGGTAGTCTTTCCAGTCGTAGTCCTCGGAAACTGCGCTTCATTTGAGCTGATAAACAATGGAATTAACACAATTGCTCCAGTTTAAGCTGCAGATACCCTGTACCAACTGAGCAGAGCAAACAGGGAGTTTCACAAGAAATTTAATTAAAAAGTTAAGAAGAATATTTTAGAAATGAAATAAAAATTGCCACATGAAATCAAGAATTTAAAATATTTATTAAATAATTTTAATTTTGTTAAATATTTAATTTTATTAATAAAAAGTCTTTAAACCATTTTATCTATTTAGAAAAATATAAAAATGAAATATTACTACATGACATCAAGAATTAATTTATTATATTTATTAATTGAGTTAAATATAAAATAATTTTAATTTTGTTATATATTTTATTTTATTTATGAAAAATCATCAAACTATATTATCTATTGAAAAAAATATTATAAAAATTAAAAATAAAGTATTGCTGCAGGACATCAAGAATTAATTTAATATATTAATTATTTGAATTAAATAAGTAATAATTATAATTATGTTAATTATTTTATTTTACTTATGAAAAATCATCAAACTATTTTATTAAAGCTTTTTAATAAAGCTATTTAATAAAGCTTTTGACGCCGAGCCTGCTAAACTCAATTTTGAATAGTAATACCGCGTCACTGAACCTTACAATAACAGTAGCTGTCAATGTAAAAAATCCCATTAGAAAAATATTATAAAAATTAAAAATAAAGTATTGCTGCAGGACATCAAGAATTAATTTACAATATTCATTACTTCAATTAAATGTAAAATAATTTTAATTTTGTTAAATATTTTATTTTATTTATGAAAAACCATCCAACTATTTTATTTAATTTTATTTATGTCACGAAAATTATTTCAAAAACTCTATTCAAAATGTTTACTCTACTCATCTTTTGACGCTAGACTTGCCAACTAACCCACCTGCAAATCTCTTCCTTTACAGGGTATATTTACAGCTTTTCTACACTTGTAAGTGGTGTAATTTGATACAGTTTCAAACTGAGATTCAGGCTCGATGCTATTAGGAGGGCAATTAACAGCGAAGGTGGCATTTTTGCTATTGACTCGATATTTTCTGGCAAACGCTGTGGCGGTCTTTTTTTTGAGGGCGTGCCGCATGTTCAAGAAATGAAATAAAAAATTAAAAATAAAAAAAATGAAACAGTTGACTAATGATAGTTGAGAACAATTTTCATTTCCATTTAGTTGCCACATTCAATTAAGCAGCGTGTGAATAGGAGCATAAGCCATGCCGCCCTTTTGGCAACGCCCTCAAATCATACTACATATAGTAGACTGAAAAACTGAAAAACCTATACTCAATACTCGAGATTCACATTCATACTTGTTGTATGCATGATATAATGCTTGTCTTACACTTCTCTTCTCTGTGCCAATTTCAACTTCAGTTCCAATCTTAAGCCGGTGGCGTCATTGCCGGCCGGCGGCTGCTCAGCTGGGGGTCAAAACGCCAGCGGGTAAATGTATAAGGCAGCAACAATGCCAATAATAACAGCAACAGCAACAACAACAACAACAATAGCCAAATTTCATTTCAATAATTTGAAATTCAAATCATTTTATTTTTTATTCGCAATGTTTCAATGGGCTAGAGCTACCTTCTCTGACCTCTTGAACCTGCGTTAATGTAAAAGTTGTTCGATTTGTCAAAGCAAAAGCCTCACTTATTAGTCTTCATTTAAAGATGGGGCACGCCTTCGCCTATTAAAAAAAAACAAGAACTAATAAAAAACAAACTAAAAATAAAAGAAACGAGCAACTTGTCAAAGAGAGAGTTAAATAGACAGAGAGAAAGATACAGAGAGAGGAGCTTAATCAGGCGAGTGAATGCATTCCAGTCACCAATATAATAATGAACACTAGATGGCGGTAGTGTGTTATGCAAAACTGATATAACTGATATTCATGAATGAATTATTATACCTAATATAATAACTCATAAAATGAATCTTTTGACATCTCTTTTAAGCATTTTCCATAAAAGAAAACTATATGTACCACTATAACAATTCCCTTTCTGAGTGAGATCTGTCTTAGATGTTCATCTAATTAGACCCTGTACTTTAAAAAAGTACAAAAAGGGTCTGTTAAGTTTGTGCAAATGACATTTGACTGTAACAGGCAGAAAGAGGCGTGGCAGACCCCAAAAAGTATATATATTTTGATCAGGGCGACGAGCTGAGTCGATATAGCCATGTTCGGCTGTCTGTCCGTCCGTTTGAACACTGAGATCACGGAAACTATAAGCGCTAGAGACGTAATTTTTGTTGTTTTGTTAGTGTATTCCATAGACAAGCCAAGTTTATGTTTCTAATTTGATATCTCATTCCCCCTCCCCCTCAAATTTTCAAATATGTTCTTAGCATGTACAGTTTTAGATTCACTGGATTCCTTCCTTGCATGAACAAATCTTTAGGTGCTTTGAATGTTTGGTGCGATTTGCAGCCTAATCGGATAATAAACACTGGAGATATTGGATTATCAATTTTCTGTACTGAGCATTTGGGTGGGGGAGGGGGAAGCCACAGTGTACGCGGCCACTAGGGCGTATGAGTGATTTTTGATTGTGAGTATGAATGTCTGCATGAGTTTTGGATATTGTTTATATTTGCGCGTATATTTGTATGTATAAATGTATGTGTGTATGTATAAGTACATGTGTTGTATGTGAGTATGTACATATGTGCTGCTTCTATTATCGACGCCCAGGGCAAATCAAAGTACAGGGTCTCCCACTGTCGGTTGCATCCGACTGTAGCTTTCCGAGGTTTTTTAATATACTCGTTGATCTACTGTGCTTCTTTAAATAGCTTTCATTTTCATTGGGTGCGGACTATGCACAATGGGTAAAAATTGTTGTAATTATTGTGAGTGTTATTACTCAAATGCCCAAACTATTTATGTAAATACTCAAAGCGAACGATATAAAAGCCATAAAATGCCGCAAAATACATTTAAATAAATGCGTACACGACATAAGGTAGCATAAATTAACGCATAGGGTCTAGTTTTAGGCCAATGCGATGGGATGGGATGCGATGGAGTGGGGTGGGGTGTTGTGGTGTGTGTATGTGTATGTAAGCGCCAAAGACGAAACACATGTAATAAAAACTCTATTAAAAATGCCACTTACAATTAACAAAAGGCCCGCACTGCTCGCACTGGGGTTCAGGGAAGGCCACCGAATAGATACCAACAACAAGAATACCAACAAATGCGAGTAATACAAATAGAAGAAGAAGCAGAAAATAGATATATACACACACACACACACACACACACACACATATGTATACTATGTATTGCGCATAGAGACGAAAAGTAAAAAAATAAAAAGAGAAATAAAAAAAGAAGAATGTATCTACGCAGTTTTATAAAAATTCTGTACTGAGTTGATTGGCTGCCTTTTGAATGGGCCAAAGCTTTTCTAGTATGCCATACCCGCACCCCGCCACTTTTCGCCAGGCGACAGGCGACAAGTTGGTCGAAATGGTTTGAATGTAAGGGAATTTATAATCAAATACCTAAAGTATAGAATGCAGTGGGTATTATCTTGTAAAAGATACAAAAATTAAACTTCAGAATAATTCTCATTTAAAATAATGATGCATATTAATGAAAAATAGAAATTAAGATGAAAAAAATTAAGTACATATATACTTTATATACTTTACGAGAATGTAAGATGAATGACTATTAATATAACATGAGAATGCATTATTTTTGATTAAACAAAACCTCACTCCATATTCCCTTCCACGGAGTTCGTTTCGTGCACATTTGTCGCCTGTGCAACGAAATGCCTTTCGCACAATGTGTGAATATTAAAAGAATGTGCGTGTTTGAGGTAGCTGCAAATACGCATAAGACACGCAATTAAATTTATAAATATTTAAAACACCAATTTACATACTCGACTCGCACACACACACACACACACACACACACGTGCACATTGATAGTGCTGATATGTATGTACGTGGTACTCCCAGCCAGATTTGGGGGCTCTGATATTAGTGGAGTTTTTATATTTTTTTTTTGGTTTGGGGCCACAGTGTCTTACATGGCCAAATGGAAAGGGGAAGTCGTCACCAATACAAACATCATTGAAATCCACAAAGCGTTCCGAATGATACTCTTTTTATTGCTTTTGAATTTAATTTAGTTTTATGTGAATTGTCGTATAGGTGGATCAATTAAATTGTTGGATTTGCCTTTGAATTGGAATATATGGAATATATATGCATATGTGTGTGCCCTGACAAACTTGATAGTATGCTCGATTCAGTTTGCCCTCAGCGAGGCTTTGCCTTAATTATGTATGTATTAATTTTATAATATTATTTACATATGTATGAAGCATTCCAATATACATATGTATGTACATATGTTTGCCTACACAATGTTCAAATCGTTATTGTTTATTTATTCCCCTCGTTTTTTGAGCGTTGCTCTTCCTATATTTATTCTACGTCTTTTGGCCCGAAGGAAATTGAAAGTTCTCTTAATTGGAGTTGGAGATGAGACGATGGCTTAATTGGCAAAGATACAACAAGAAAACTTAAAGGAAGGAGTGATCTCTCGTTGTCTAAATCCGAAACTGTACTTATTTTAGGCATTTGATTATTAGTAAATTAAAAATAGTATAAATATTTACAATGAATATTATCAAGTACACATTTTATACTATCTCAATTGAAACTTTGCCCAAGATAAACAAAGATCTCTAATATTTCATTTCACCTTTTAAAGAGTGTCTTAATTTAGTATCAAAGTATTTCTAGTCTATTATCCAATTAGCTATGCCTAATGAATTCAAAACTCTTTAAGCACTTTAGCTCAATCTTCAGGGATTATTGTGTCACTTACAACTAAAATCAATAAAAGTTATTAAGAAGTGCTTTTTTGTTTATTTTCTTAAGGGATCAGCTTTCGCTTTCCTCGAGAAGAGATTTCAGCCTTTCGGACTGAATAATTTATGGCGCACAATTCCTGAGGCCCATAAGGCATAAGCATTAAGACACTCAGTCAGAGTTTAGTTCAATTCTCAGTTGGAATCTTCAACGAAACTCATTTCGTACAGATTTCATTTTTTTGTTGTTCTTTTTGTTCTTTTTTTTTAAGTTTCTTTATTTTTTTGGTTGGTTCGCTGAATGCAAAGTGCTCTTCATTCACAGAAGTCCACACTTGGGCCTGTGCTCAGGTTCAGGTTGAGGTTCGACGGGGCCTTTCCCAGAGTCGGCAAACTGGCAACAGCGACGATTCGACGGCACTTCAGCAGCAGCGGCAGCAACAACAACAACAACAACAGCTCTTAGCATCAGCATTCGCCGTTGCCATCTTCGTATTATTTAGCAAATTAATAACCATAAAAATCTTAATGCCAGCGCTAAGAAACGAAATCTTTAGCTTGCCTGCTGAATTTCTTATGAAAAACGTTCGCGCAACCAACAAAAAAACACACACACACACACACACACACACACACAAGATACAACTGAGTAGGTTGAAAAAAAAATCAAAATAAATACAGCGAAAAAAAGGGCAAAAAAAACATTAGCAGAAGAAGTGCCGCCATTTAAATTTATTTACTTACGAGTGTGAACTTTATGCCCATGGCGTTCCACTCCCCTCCCCTCCCCCCACTCACACACTGAGATCCACTCGACTGTCATGAAGCGGTGCGCCACCGTTGTCAATGCCAAATGTATGTCCCGTGTCCACGACCTGAATTCGAGTCGGAGCCCCAGACCAAGCTCGACTTCGCTTCGCTTCCTGCCCCGAAAGATGCGCGTAAGCTTAACCTTTTCTTCTGGCAGGAGACACAGAGAGATACACAGAGATACTCCCTCTGTAAGCACGAATTGTGGCTCAGGTACTCTGGAAATTGGCAACTATGAAACATAAAGCAGTAAAATAACGAACTGAAACTCAAGGGCTAGAGACAAACCATTCGAAACGCATAAAACCCAATAGGTATTCACTTGGAAAAATATTTCTGAAAACCTCGTGCTTGGCAGCTCCTTCTTTTCTAGCTGCGTCCCAACTCCACTATTCCCATGCTCCCAGCATAAGGTACGAGGACCATCAAACATATTTCGCCGCCTCATCGCTTCTTAAGCTTATTGAACACAAACTTGGTAGTGTGCCGCTGCTTATTATCATCATTAAGGAACATCATTATCATTGTCATCATTTCGTAATTTGATTCCAGTTAAAATGAAATCAAAATGTGCCCCAAAAAAAACGACTCAACACAATCAAATAAAATAAACAACAGCCAAAAAAGAACTTTCAGGTTTTTTTGCATTTTCTTTTGTATAAATTGAACAAGGCTTTTTTGAATGGGCTCCTGATTGAGTTCCCTACAGAAATTCAGGGCTTGGAGCCATGTCGTAAGTAGATTTCATCTGCTAATTGCATAGATACTTAACTTAATTTAAATAGTTTCCGTTTAAGTGTGATCTGAGATCTCAAAGCTTGGTATGCTAATAATCTGCATTCAAACTACGTGGTACTTCGGTTCATTCTTGGTAAGTGAGTTATCAATGGAAAATAGTCAATTGTGTATCCACTAGCTACAGTCTATATCTGAGTAAACTTTCCTCTTGGAGACACCCTCAAGCCTATCATACAAGCTGAATCTTAGGGCATCACACCCAAACTGTGATGAAAGCTAATATCGATTCCATTGCACCACCAACTGCTATCGATTCACCTGCTCGTCTTTCGATATACTACTCGTCTACTGATTGATATTAAGTTGTCTTTTATGGTACTCATAATTTATGCGCCACTTCAAACAAATCACATACATATATGCAAAATGTTTGGAGTGTCATTGATTTGACAACACGCCATGACAACAACTAAAACAAAACAGTTTGAAAGAAACATGAAAAGTGGAGAAACACTAAAACCAATACACACACTACTAGTTCAACCGGATCGAACCAATTCATATTCGATGTAGTATATCGCTGGACCAACTAATTAATGAAATCTATATCAAAATCTAATCCGTGCGATCACTGTTCATTGTTCATTAAAATCAACGGCGAGCCTCATGCAAATTTATCTCATATACCCTGTAGACACTGAAACTACTAGTAAGGTAGTTGAAAAGTTTCAATTGGTTAATGACTCTAGTTTATAATCTGAGCTCTATAAACAGATGGAAAGTAAATAGAAACATAATAGAAACAATAAAACTAAAACATTTGCCTTCAAATACTTTTAAAGTGAGTGGATGAGCAGTTTACAGGGTACTTGATTAGTTGGGCAGTAACTATCAGCCATACTAGAGAAAAATGGACTGGTTTCCTCACTAGTATGCTATAGGGTAATATTATTTTGTCAGCAACTGTGTAACGGTTTGAGATATAGCTATAAAGAATAAGGCAGCAAAGAATAATTTTTACAAAATTGTCTACTTTAAACCCTAATCTTAAACTCAAAATATAATGCATATAACCCCAATATTCGATTTTTAGATTTTAATTTCAATTGATAAAAGAATATTTAACTGGAATCACAATGCGAATGGGGAATGGGGCCTCAAACTAACTTCCACTATTTTATCTTGTATGGATCTCATAATCTTATATTGATATGAATATTAGAGAATTTTTAGTATACATATATGTATAATATATAATTTGATACAAGTATCTTAAACAGATTTGAAAAAGACTCAAGTGGATGTCTTCTACTCATATTTTGATTTAAATTGAAAGATAATTATAACATATACTAAAAATATGCTGTATAGCATATCATGTTAAAATCTTTTCACTAAAAAGCATTGACTATTCGACTAGGCAACCAATTGACTTCCTCTTGTAGGGAAGTTGATACGCAAAATCATCTGGTCGGCAAATTATGTTAATCTATTGAGTGTCAGACCAGTTCAATGATGTTGTAGCGGCACGGACAGACGGACAGAGGGACAGAGGGACAGATGGACAGCAACCTGTTGCTTTGTGTATGCTAAGCGTATGCAGTGACATTCCTTAATTTGCCTAATAATCGCAGCAAAATGGCCTGGCAACAGAGCACCTCGTCTCGTAAAGCTGGCCCAAAAGAAGAAGAAAAAAACTTAAACTAACCAACAAAGAGAAAAAAACAAAACCAACACAAAAAATGAAATCAAATCAAATGAAATGAAATGAAAAAAGTTGCCACATAAATGGCTAAAAACAACAATCGAAATGCGTCTCCACAGACATTTATTTTGGGGCCACAGTGTTGTGGGAGGGTGGCGCAAGCGGGGGGTGGTGGGAGCGCAGGGAATGGAGGGTTTTGCGTTCGAGTCTCTTGGCTAAGATTCTGCGTATGGCAATCGCATTGGCCACGCTTGGCAATCAACCAGTGCTGGCTCTTTGGTCATGGACAATTGGTTTCCATTGCCAATCCTATGCTGGCAAGAAGGGAGGCAGGTGGGAGTGGCAGTGGCAGTGGCAGTGTCAACAAACGTACTACTAATTGTCGCAACACACCACACTCAAGTCATGTTTGGGCATGGTTTTTGTTTGTTTTGCTTTTTTTTTACTCACCAGGCATAACAAATCGCATCAAGCCCAACAGACGGACAGCCAAGAAGGAAAATAAAGCAACACTTTCGGCACATTCTGTTTCAGCATTAGGCATTAAATCAAGTGACAATTGTAATAGTAGTAGAGTCACCAACAAAAGAAACACAATCGCATAGTTAGAGTCGTTCCCATTTCCATTTCCATTTCTATTCCCATTCCCATTCTGATTGATTAATTGGCCATTTGACTAGTGCCCATTTGTTTGGCATTCACCGACAAAGTGCCGCGAAATCTAAACTAAATGATAGACATCACACCATCGCACCACCGCTCCACCGCACCACTGAGCACCGTCTAACCCCCCTTCACTCCGCCTGCTCCACATTCACTATTTTCAGCATAATTTGACATTCAGCACAGATTTTATTTTATTTTTAGCGGCACATCTTGTTGCAGATTTTATTGTAGGAATGTCATTTCGTCATTACATGTGTGGCATAAGTTCTAAAAACTATAGTACATGTTATTATAGACAGACTAAAGCAGACATAGGCCCAAACTTCCTCCAGATTTATCTGAATGGAACATTTACTAGAAGAAATAAACAAATTTTGAGGGTATTTACTACATTATTCTGAAAGCAAAAATTATTTAAAATATGAAGCTGAAATTTCGATTGAATGTAAAAGATCGTTAGGTAAATATATCTGAAATATTCTGCTCTTCTTCTGTTACTGCCCTGCCGAAGGCTAAGGACCACGAATCCTAAACTTACCTACGTTATGACTTTCCTTTAACAAATATAAGAAAAGTAGGGAAAGCTACAGTCGGAGACTTCAGCATACTATATATGTACATAATCATACTCATACACAAACTTAATAGACCCTTTAGTTCTTTTTTAAAGTACAGGGTCTAATAAGTTCAAAGAAGTCCTTTCCACTCGTTTACTAGAATAGAAACTTTACTAAGAATATGGCATTTTTAATTTAATAATGTAGAACTATTCAGTAAATATTGATTTATATTGTGTCGAAATGCCAAACTTTGAGTTATGATACTCTTTTACCAAAAGAGAGATATGTTTTCGGTATCATACAACACATGCTACTGTTACATAGCTAATTCTACTCTAAACTATAATAGATTGATAGAAGAAATATAATTCAACTACGGAAATAATTTCTCTCCGGTTGAATTACTCAATGACTCAATAAATTACTCAAACTCCTGATGAATCACTCACTGCAGAATTGTGGTGCTACAGACTTCAAACCAAACTAAGTTTTTTTCGAATTCATATTTTATGTTATTTGAAATGAATAAAGGGTTTTTTTTGCGAATACTTTGCCGAATAATAACTGACAACAGAATGAGCCTGTTCAGATTTGATCGACTTAATGTTCTCTCGCATTCAATTAATTCACACCTTAGAAGCGGATGACGCTTGCCAAGATCGTATCCCAGGGATGTTACTACTGTTGCTAGGGGCATGAGGAATGGGGTTAACAGGAATTGTGGAACTGTGGCAAAGGGGTAAGGGAACGGACATACTGAATTGGAATGGAATCCTATTAAGCAAGCGATACGAAGACGGAATTTTAAGATAATTTAACAACTCTAAGATTTTCAGTCTGTGTGTGTGTGTGTGTGTGCGGCGTTCTAAGTGGTTTTCTAACGAAGGATGTGCAGAAACTCAGAGAATACATAACGAGGGGCTTTTGAAAATTTTTTTTGAAAAAATAAAACAAACACAAAAACAACACTAAGAACGAAGTTATTTCCACGAACTGAGATCCACTACAAAAGAAAACGTACAACAACAAAAGGTTGGAGGCAGAGAAAGGGAATATAAGAGTAAAAACCAAGTATAACCAAAAAAAGAGAAAAAAAGAAGAAATATATATATAAATAACTCACATACAGAGAGCGAATTTTGAGTCAATGACTCCATTAAATGCGGTTTTCTGATTTCATTATGCGTTGCCAGGTACCATTTGGCAATGGGCAACAGGTTGTCCTGCCCCGCCCACTTGCTGCAGCCACCCGCCCTGCCGTTCTGCCACACACTGCACACTGCCATTTCATTCTGACTGGGAGGCATGTGTTTATGCCACAGAGTATGCGGCATGCAACTACAATATATACTTATAACCCAAAACGAAGCTACACTTTGTTAGTGTGCACACACACACACGTGTGTTAAACATTTTTACGACTCAGTTAAGCAGCTACAAATGCGAGCTACGTCACATCCTCAGGACCCATCCGAGCTATAACCCACGCTACATCTTTCGCTCCACTCAGCTTTACCCCTAGTACTTTTATGACAATTGCCTTGAATTGATCAAGTGCGTACAGTGGGCTGCATTGCACATGTTCATGGCAAAATTTGTATAGCTTTTGAAAAAGAAGATGAAGCATTGTAGAGTAAGACTCTAAACTTGAGTAGTAAAATCAAAGTAGTTATCATTATCATAGATAATGTAGATCACACGACAGTAAAAATTAGCAGACATATTATTTTAATGTATATTTTGTATTAAACTTTCATAAAATCATTACAAAGTTAAGTGATAAAACAGATTAAAAACGAAATTCAGCAAGAAAAGTCTCCTGTTTTTCCATACAAAGGAGGTTTCAAGATGTATTAAATTAGTTCAACTAACTTACAACTAATCAAGTTATTCCATTTTTAAAAATAACGTTTTGGTATAGAAATGAATCGTACATTTATGAATGTATGTAATACATAATTAGTTAAATATACATATGTACATACCTGTAATCACCTCAATAACTGCCGTTGCCATTGATGAGTGTTGTCAGAGTGTAAAGAAGTCGAGTTGAGCCGAATATGCAAACCAGATCTATAATAAAAATTGATATATGAAACATATATATTACTATAGGATAAAGGATAATAATATTAATAACGTTGTAATTGATATTATTTATAATCATATTAGTTAAACCACTTCAAAAAGTGTTCCCAGGCAGCAATTGCGAAACGACGTATGGTCGGTTAGTGGTGCTTAGGCCCAAAGTATGTTTGCCAGTGTAGTGAATGGAGTGGCATAATTCACGTCTAGCCTGTTTTGCTAATATGACAAATTAACGCCTAAATTACTGACCCATGACCCAGAGCTTGCCACAGAGCCCACCCCAGAGCCAGGCCACACACAGTTAGCCGAATAAAAATGAAAACTAAAAAAAAGGAAAAATAATAATATAATAAAAAACGGTACAAATTTTATGCAAAATTTGCTGTGTCAACATTTGTTGTGTGCGGGCCTGTGTGTGTGTGTGTGTGTGACGGTGACACTGTTTAAGCAACAAGCAGTTGGTTAGTGGGTGGGGTGGGGGTAGGGGTTGAGAGCCGAGGGTAACTGTTTGTTGCGACTGCAGACAGTGTTGCTGTTGTTGCTGTTGTTGGTAGGGGGCATGTTAGTTGGCCGGTGACTGACGGGGGGAATGAGTGACCAACAGTCGCTTGCACGCACACACACATACATGCATATACAAACACACAATACACACGCGCTTGGCTCGAGTGCAAGTCATGAATGTGGCATGTAAACGCGTTCTGCCCCCTCCGCTACCCAACTCTACACCCGCCCCACTCACACCACCCTCTGCTACGAAAATGTATGTGTGTGTGTGTATGTGTGTATAGCTGCCGCCGCAGTCGAACTGTCGGAATGTTGTGTGTGTGTGTGTGTGTGTACGCGCTGCTTTTGTTGTTGGTTCATTGCCCGCCAAAAATTTTGAAGGCCAAAATAATATGAGATTTTTTTTTCCTTTTCTGTTTGCTGTGTCTTTTTCTTCTTTATTTTTTGCGCTTTCTGTTTAGCTTCTGCTTCTTCTACTATACTTCTGTTTCTGGGCTGCTTTTATATTTATTGTTGTTGTCGCCGTTGTTGTAGTCATTTCAGGTTTTCCCTTTCTGGCAATGCCTCATTGTGCGAGCCGGCAAACGCATGAAGGTGTGCGTGCGTGTATGCATGTGTCGGTGTGTGCGTGTGTGTGTTTGGGTGGCTTGTGGGCCAGACAGCGCGGAGGGTTGCCGTACCGAAAGTTTCACATACTTGCGTTTACCTTTAGCTGCGCAGCTATTCAATACGCACTCACACACACACACACGCACACGCACATTGTACTTGTATCTGTATCTGCTCAAGTATCTCTTTATCCGCTGCTCTGTGGCTGTATCTGTATCTGTATCACGTCTCAGCTCACTGTCGTCGCAATTTACGCACTTTTTTTAGTATCAGTTGGGTTTTTACGCTGGGCATTAGCAGCGCTGCCAATCTCTGTAGAGCTATCAGTCTGGCAACTCTCCTCGATTATGTACTTGCACATTGCCAGTGTTGCCACTTTTACATGACCAGTTCATAAGCTTGCCTTAGCCTTAGCAGACACAGCTAACAATCTGGCAACTCTGCTGTGCGTTCCCTGCATACACTTCCACAAAGCAGTGGATTCAACTGCATAACTTGGCCACAAATTATATTATTAGAATTTACATCATCGAATATCAGATTTTATCAACACAAATAACAGTATGGCAACACCGTTGAGCTGTTTTCTCTAAGTTCTCCCCAAACCAAGGGCCCATTTGCATCAATTAACAGTCTGGCAACTCTGTTTTTGACTTTCATTTAACCAGGGCTTTAATATTACAAAAACTTGGATCGTCTGGCAACTCTGTCGCCTGCACTAGCATTTCACCAGTATTGTCAGCAACATCAATTATTTATACGTTATGAAATTTGCATTTGAAAGTTCTTGGCAAATTAATTTTTACGCTGATTTTCACTTTTTTTTGTGTTTGTTTTGTGCTTTGTTTCTGTTTTGGTTTTGTGGTAAGCTTTTGTTGCTGTAGTACGCAGTTCCCAGAAACAGACTTTTGTGTGTGTTTCTTATTGTACTTTTGTTTGATTTGTTCTTTTGATTTTAGATACTCTGCTCACACGGTGACAGTGGCTACATGAGCGAAGGAATACCCTCATGAAATTACAGATTAACTTTATTATAATAATATTAGCAAGGAGACTGTTTAAAATGATCATTGAATGAAGCAATATTATTGTTGTTATAATTTTATTTATGAATGATTATTCGTCTTAAATATAAATCATAAATGATTCATTTAAGATCAGATTAAACTATTACACAACTATACTGAGAGCACGGAGTTTAAGCACTGCTTGCAAGCAGTACGCGAATGCAAGCAGTGTGTAGCATTAGTGTCTTATAATTTCAACGACTATTAGGCCAGTCGTCTCGACTGTAGTACTCGGGCTGCTTTAATTCAAGAATTTCAGCTTAAATGAACAAAAGAAAGAGCAACCGGAGGCAATAAGCGTGCGGGAGAGTAGGGCTTAAGAGTTGTCAAGTAAATGGTGCTTCTGGTGATGAACATGCCAATGTATGTGTGTATTCATGTGTGTGTGTGTGTGTGTGTGTGTGTGTGTGGATTCCTCTTTTAAATGGCAACTACTTATTGGGAGCTCTAGCACTTGAAGAAACGGCATAGGTTTTGCCATTTTGCTGATTTGGCAAAAGAAATCAAATGGAAAGAGAAATAGCGAAGATCAGAAATCAGAAATCATAGATCATAGAAAAGATGCAAAGCGAACTGAAATGAAACGGATCGAAACGAAACGAAACTTCAACTCATCGATCGACAGCAGAACTTCCACTTGAGAGATCAGTTAATAGAGCTGATAAATGATAGATACAATTTCGGCAGCTGGAGACGTAAAAAACGTAGGGAAAAGCGAAAAAGAAGCATAAATCTATAGAAACTTAGCCACGCACTTAATTTGCGCTTTGAGCGTCGTTCAGTGTCAAGAAACTTTCGAGTATGTGTACACACACACACACACACACACGCACATAATAGGTGTGTGTACGTGTGTGTGTGTGTCTAATTATATGGTAATACAGGCAGACAAATGTACATATAAATTACTCTTATTACAGAGCGACGCCAACACACAAGCAAACGATCGACAGACGGAGAGACGAACGGTCGGAGGGGCGGAGGGGCAGGGGGAGCAGCCCTCCCGTTGATCTATTACGCCATCGCAAATATTACGTATACGCAATGTTAATGAGTTAGTCATGGGGCATTGGCTATGGCTTACAGCTCGAAATCGTTAGAATATTTACAGATAGATATGTATATACACCATTTTTTTGGACGATTAATCGCTCTCTATATAGTAAAGACTACGATTAGTTTATGCATCAGCTGATCAATCACTGCGCTACTCTATAGGGTATAATGTGTTTGTATATACGCATGTTGATCTCATCGCCTATACTATACAGTACAATTAGATATTTCAGCGGTCTCTTCGGCAATCTGATTCATCATGACTCATGTGAGAACTACAGAGTATCCATATAGAGCAGCGCATCTATATAAAGTGTATTCTCGCTGGCATGACACATTTTATTACATTTATGATATCTCATTTGAAAAACATTCCATAGAGATGCCATCAAATTTGAGCAGTATTAGAACTAGACGGACAAAGAAGACCACTCGAATTTTGAATAGAAAAGTATCTTTCCAAATAATTATAGTTTCCTTGAAATAAATATAGTTATCAGAAGACGAAAAAGCGACGCTTCATTTCGAAACTAATTGAGGAATTAAATCTCATATTATTTTTTAATTTCTTTAGTTTTTTTTTCTTTTGCCTAATGTATAATTATAGAAGCATTCAATTCCAATGCTAATCGTATGTATGTGGCCTGTCCCTGCCCTACACTCACTCCACACGCAACATATTGTAAATTCCATTCATAAAAATTGTACACACACACACACACACACACACACCTAGAGGGAATGAAGTATGAATGATGTTGTGGATCATCTAAACATCAACTCATTGTCATAATCATCATCGTTATTCGACGACCCGCTAAGCCTAAACTCAGCATTCAAATTACGTAAATTGATCTGTCGCTGATACATTATCAAGCGCCACGCCCCTTCGTCTCCCCTCCATCCTCCCCCCACACCAAACACCACGCGGAATTGATCTCATGTACAGTGAGAGATGGATCTGGCCACCTATAGCAAAGCTGGGCAGCAGCTGTCTTTTAATCTTTTATTTTATTTGATTTTATTTCGTTTTTCTTTTTTATTCCGTTGAGGCGCTGCCTGTGCGTGCGGTCCCCATAAATCGCACAAGTTAACTATGCTCCCCCCTCACGGCCTGGCACCCGCCCGCCCCCCTTTCGGGGCCCATCTGCCCATCTCACATAGCACATAGCACATAGCACACACCCCTGGCATGTCGCTCACAGCTCATTCATCTCGTCCAGCGTTTATTTTGATTTCCATTTCGGATTTTAGCGGCGGCGGCGGCGGCGGCGTCTTGGCCTCTTCTTGGCAATCGCCGAGGAGCATCGAATACGGCGGCAACTTGTTTCTTTGTATAATTTATACGCTTTTTATTTTGATTTGTGCGTTTGGCCTTCTTGCTTACACACACGTGTGGCTAGCTTTTAATACCCAGCAACAGGTCACAGCCGAGCGGGTATATGCGCACTAGGCACTACGAATAGACGTTGGTGAACCGAGCTATACATCCAACTATACGTATCAATCATTCTATAAGAGCTAAGCAACTAACTATCTATCTGTCTGTCTGTCTGTCTGTATATACATCTATCCATCTACTTATGTATATACTTACCTATTATTATCTATATTGTATCTTGTATGTACTACTTGATATCCATCACGATTCATTATATGTTTCCATTCAAATATAGTATATATGTATTAAAATGTCTGCTTATCCCTATATTTCTCTTTAACTATCCATCTATTTTATCTTTCTATTATTATCCGTTAATTACTATCTATCTATTCAGTTAGCAACTATAATAAAGGCAATACTCAATTCTATCCAACTATTTCTTTAAATATTTGGTTATATAGCACATTATCTATCTAAACTCTTATTTATCCATATATGTACCAATCAATCTGTCGATATACCTATATGTATAAATCTATCTAGCTACTTTTCCTCCTCCTTTTCTGCTTTATCTTCCTTTCCATCAATCTTTCTACTTAGTTAAGATTTTTACATATTTACTGTTTATCTAATTAACAATTTATATTATTAATTCATTTTCTATCGTTATTTTCAAATATTATTTATTTCTCTATCTAAATTTTCAATTATCTTTCCATCATTACCATCCATATACCATATAAGGGATATCTTGTAGTCGAGCATTTTAGTGGGTTGCCTTCGATTCACTAGTTGTTGCTGTTGCTTGTCGTCTTCCTTTTAGGGAGGAGAGGTGTACCTTTCGGCTGTCTTTATTTTGATTATGATGTTTTAACATACGCGATTTGAGTCTTGTCTTGTCTTGGCTTGTTTGTTTTGAAGCGCTTTTCCAAAACAAATAAAGAAAACGAGAGAAGCAGAAAACGAATGCGAAATGCGAATAAAAACAAGCATAATAAAAATACAATTATCGTGATTTTCCCTTTTTGCAGTTCTCACTTTTATTTTGATTTTGATGTTCACAACTCTGCCATTCTGTTCTGTGTGCTGTTCGAGCTGTGGCCTCGTCTGGTCTACTACTACACTGTACTGGACTGGCCTGGCCTGGTCTGGTCTTGTCTCGACTCGTCTCGTCTCGTATGGGTCTGGGTCTTGGGTCTCGGTCTGGGTCTGGGTCTTGCCTTGTCTTGGGTGTTAGGTCAATGGGACAATAAAAATGGTTATAATTACGCCATATGTAAGTATGAGTGTGTGCGGGTGTGTGTGTGTGCCAACTGAATGCACATTCATATTGGACAAGGCAAGACGTGAAATCTCAGCAGCGAGTAGTATACAATTAAATGGCGCTTGGCAACGCTTTGAAGCGCGACTCACACTCGCCATATGGGATTGTGTTTCATCTTCTCACATACTCGCACTGTACTCATTCATTCATTCATTCAGAGAAACTCACACCCGCCATATACTAGGACTGTGCCTCACATACTCGCACTGTACTCAATCATTCATTCAGTCTCCCAGCTCAGCTCCAACTCCAACTCCAACTCCAACTGATCTAGGCATTGTGTTTGAGTGTGGGTGATTTTCTGTTTAATTATAAAGCCGTAGCGATTCCAAGCCCAAATCTGACGCCCACTGTGCCTCTGCGGATCATTAACTCCTCCTTTTATGTGCAACTCTTTGTTGTTGTTGTTGTTGTTGTTTTGTTATGCCTGTGGGTTGTTGTGCGCATAGTAAAAGTAGTAAACATTGACAGCATTCACTTCACTTCACTACACTCACTCACCCATTCATTCCTACATTCATTCATTCATTCAGAATTTCATTCACTTGGCCAGACGTGTGGGCAGCAACCACCACATGCATGCCACAAGCTTTCACACACACACACAGAGCTTTTGCTGCAACTGCAACTACTAATACTAACACTATGACAAATGCCAATTGATAAGCTTTGGCTGCAGACGACAATTTGTCAAATTCAAGTCGATTTTGATTCAAGTCGATCTATTCACTCTTCATTTTTCTTCATTCGTTTTCAATTTCAACTCACGCTTAGGGCTCAAGTTTTCAATCATATTTATGAGCATTACGTATGCATGAGCACTTTAAAATGTGACACGGACTTGGACACCCAAAAGCTTTGTCTTTCAGTGTCCACATTCATAAATCAAAGTACGACTTGCGTTTTGTTTAATAGCAATTCAAATGCTTCGACTTGGTCACTTCCCCCATTGAAATGCCACGCACGGTACGCAGACGCAGTTTCCACCGAACACAATCGTATGTATATATGATCGATGCCCACGGACAGAGGGCCTATACCCTGTACTCTAAGGCAGACAAGAGTCTAACAAGTTGGCTTGGCTTAGCCCAAACCCCTTAGGGTATCTGAGAGTCGTACGAGTCGTACAGACAGTACTTCTCGTATGCAAACTTCTCTTCTTGTATGCATAGCTATTTATGTATGTTTGTCTGTATGTTTGTACGCTCTCTGAATGTTTGGCTTTAAATAGCCAACAACTTCTGGCTGGGCCGGCAAATCGAACCGCATTTGGTGCTGGCTTTTTGGCCTTTCCGCTTCACATTTATTGTATGTAGTTGGTGCCAAATTGTTTGCCCCCACAAATGTAACACAAATCAAACACACACCGATACAACTGAGTGTGTGTGTATGTGTGTGTGTGTGTGATGACAGCACCCACAGCTGCCGTGTTTGCCATTTAGCTCGACAATTGGGGGCCTTGTCCATGTGGGTGTCAGAGCAACGGCACCTTAGTCAACATCTGTAACAGGCAAGAAGTGGCAGCTGAGGAACTGAGGAGTTGGCCAGGTCATAATAGTTCACCTTAGCTTCATTTTGGCTAGCTGAGTGCAAGCAATAATTAATGGTCAGTGGCAAATGATGTAATACTCAAGAGAGTCAGTACTTGATTTGTACTATTGTAATATGTTTAGATTCAAATCGTGACTCTATCAAAAAGTGTTGAATTTTTGGGATTTGATTGTATAAAGTTAAGATGTTTGATTGGAACCTCATATAAACTAACTAGGGTTAGCAAAGTAAATCTCTCTCTAAGCAAATAGCTGAATCTCAAAAGTAAATCTGTAAAGCTAAAATGAATTTCAAACGAAAATCTGTAGAGTAAAACTCAAACGCAAATCTCTAGAGTAAATCTCTAAAGCTAAGTCTCTTGAGTAATTAGTATTGACTTTAAACTGATTAGACAGCATTCAATAATAAGTAGATTATATAGATTACAGTTTAAGTTCCTTATTATAAGATCATTTATTTTACTCTTCATTTTATTTCATTTCAACCCAATACTATACCTTCATACTTTAATATACAAATATTGCCTGGATGTGAATACAAAATATTTCTAGAGATTTTCTAGCAAATTATGCGAAATGTAAGCTTTACTTGGTAATTGAGTCACAGTTGTTTAAGATGAAATAATAACAATTCGACGTGTGCTTTTCCCTATTTGTGATTGTTGTTATTACTGGACAAAGGTTGCTTTAGTAGCCAGTAGCCAGTAGTCAGTGCCTAGTACGATCAGAGGCCCAAGCACTTACTCATCCAGCCTCAGTCTATTTGCATAATTCAATTGACAGCTGACGTACTATACAGATGTACATAATTCAATACTATTCTTATGTAGTAGTAGTAGTAGTATTTGCCATTGTTGTTGTTATTTCTACATATTTAGCACATTTCGCACATGCCTTAGAACTTGGCTTAAGACTTGTAGGCGTCTTGGCCATATACAACATTTTGCAATAAAGTGTGTGGAGTACAATAAAATACAGTATAGCATGGACTATGTCTAACACATTTGCATACGAGTGTTTTCAATTTCATTCTAGCTAACCGATCAGCTGAGAAACTGAAAGGCATACGTGAAATTCCAAAGATTGTATAAGACTAGTTTCCTTTTAATAGCCAAATGAACGGAAATACCTGGCCTTATGTGTAAGTATAGTATAGTGTGTGTGTGTGTGTGTATCTGACATACCTATAAGGTGAATTGACTAGCGCCAGTCGCTAGTTAAATTACAATATATTCAACAGTTGATTAGTTAGTTAACATGTTAATTACAAAGCGACAAGAATGCGCAGAATGCGATTACGAGTAGTACAAAATACTCAGATACCCTGTAAAGAATTGCAGTGTGCCTAGAGGGTGGCTTCACTTATTACTACATTATAATTAAATGTATTAATATTGCTCTCTATTAACAATATGTATCAAAGGCTTATCTACTCACTAGCAGGCGATAAGATATCAAGTTATTTGGGGTATCTATCAAGTAAACCTACCTTAAACCATTATACATTTTATTTTTAAGTTACGAGTAAAGTTAATACTCATTTTATTTCCTTACTATATTAAGTTATTATTCAAATTTAATTTGCTTTATTTCAATTATTATTTTAACTGATATAAACACAAATTTCACTTATCTATTTCAATATGAAAATATCTAGGGTATATAGGGTACTTATTATAAAATAGGGCTTGTATTCGTGATGTAAACTATTATTAAGAAAGCTAATTCTTTATATGACTTTAGAGTACGGCGTCTTTGATTTCATTCCATTCTTTATATATATTTTTTTAATTAAATTTTGAATCAATTTTCATTTCATAGCACATGCCACTCGACAGCTGTAGTGGTACGTACAGGGTATATATCAATGAATTTGGGCCCACTAGTATAACCACTCATCAGCTGTAATTATAGAACCTGGCATAGTTCACGATTATTTGCGTATTATGAATCAATCATCCAACTATCGATGTGTTTGATCTCTCTTATTGTAATTTAAATTGATTAGCCATTAAAATGGACCACTTTTAAATCTATGGCCAAGCCCATTTGGCCATTTGCTTATAGGGTTTCGGTTTCAGTTTCGGTTAGTGTTTGTTTTAGTTTTCATTTTTAGTTGGGACTAGTTAGTTTGATTACTGCGCCATCGATTGCGTATCTCTGGCAATCGAGTTATCGCCAGCGAAACTCAAGGCTCAATTTTTATGGATGAAACTGGCGTCGAAATGCGAAATGCGTCGCAAATTATATTTATTCGTAGTTGGAAATTATATACTACATATAGAATTTAGTGGCTAATTTAAGGTATACATATTATAGTATACCAAATACTATATATTAGTTTTTTGTTTACCCAATCGCAAATTGCGTTCTATTCGCTCCGGTTTGAAATGCGTTTTTATTTTTATTTTCAATTATTTTATGCCCTGATTGTGGTTCTGGCTCTAGCTCCAGACACCTGTTCTACTATATTCCCATATTAAAATTGATATGATGGAGCGTATAAGTCGACATTAGATTGCATTCTGTTGCACTTGGCCAAGTCCATTATACTGCTTGACCTGTTGCCGTGGTCTAATCATTTTGGTGGTCAATTTCATGCGTTCATACCTTCCATACAGTACTATAGTATTTCAGTGGACACGCACCACTGCTGACCACTGCGGAAAGCCCATTCCCATTTCCATTCCCATTCCCAGCCACGGGCCACGGGCCATGGGCCACGAGCCACGCATATTGAACAACTTCCGTTTCGTGTTTGGGTCGTTGGCTCGTTGGCTCGTTCACTGGCGTTTAATTGCCGAGTTAACCCAATGCACATAACACTTTGGCTAATTACCAATAACCGGCATATGAATCTACACCCATACACTCATACACTCGGGCCTGTATTCATTAGTGAGTGCGTATGACTGAACAGCTAATGATTCATCTCAACAGTTCTCCGTTCTATAGCTTTAAAGAAAGCTTTTCAATTTACTGAGCTCTCATATTAAGTAAATGTGATCTCTAACTAAGCGAAATCATGCGTATATTAAACTTAAATATCTATATGAAAGCTTACTAGCAGGAGAAGTATATAGGGTGGCCTAACCTGGCTATTATGAGTATTTATTTCAGTATTCATTTTTGTTGTGGCAAATATTGCTGGAGTAGTGGGTTAACAAATTGGATAGATTTAATATTATTAATCAGAGACCTATGTACTGTGATTTATCTCTATCTATTGTACTCTATTAGATAGTTAAATACCAAAGAAGTAAGTAGACGGAATGAGAATCTTCCTAGTAGAAAACATAAGATTTTTAGGAGTCTCGCACGAGTGTATACACCCTAAGAAGTACAAAGAGGTGGCTATTGACTATTGGTAAATTGAAAGGGAAATAAAGAGAGAATAAACTAGAGATACACAATAGACATAATCAGAACTAACAGGAAAAGAAGCAGAGTTCAATACCAAACAAACTGAAAGTACTGGGAAGTATATTCCAATGGAATGCTATTGATATTGTCAATAAAATTATGTAGATTATTTATAATGTATCTATACCTATCGATCTAGCATAGATCTTGCTACAAGTATTTCATAGATATATTTAATATTATACTTATATTATACAAGATTTGTCTAATTAATTCTGCTGAAAATACATATTCCTACTGAATACTTTAGATTGATTAAATCAAGTGTGTGCTCTCAGTGTTATTCTTTCCCAAAAGTAAACTAAACACTCTGCTTGTTTATATAGATGTGTGTGTGTGTGTGTGTGTGTGTGTGTGTGTGTGTGTGTATGTATGTATGCTCACAGTTGCTGCTCATATTGATTTATCAGATCACATCAATCGGACATTTTGGGATCATTCAGAGAGGCATTTTGTCAGTGTCATGCCACATAATTGTTGTCACTTGTCACTTGCTGCCGTCCATCTAAACTACCACACAACTAACACACACACACACACACACACGATATGTGTATGTATACCTGAAGCGACTCTATTTTTGTAAATACAGAGTGACTATTCCTGTTTCAACAGTCTCATTCCCAGAGCCATTTATCCATTTTGAAAAACTGTAGCGTTCAGCGAATTCTGAGAATCAGCTTTAAGTAGCCAACTTGACTACCTGCCAAATCTGGACAATGTACACTGCAAACAATCTGCTCTACATAAAGGGCAAATCATCGAACAATGGAAGCGGAAACAAATTCGCTTTTTCTACACACGAAATATTTAATTGATCTATAAATTTCTGCCTTATTTTGTATGCCCAAGGCATTTCTCTCCGTGTAGCTGTACGCATTTCCGCAAAGCTTACAAATTTCGCAAAAACTCATATTAAAGAGCTCTTTGCTGCTGCTGCTGCTGTTGCTTTATCAGCATCGTTTTGCGAGGGGCGTCCAGTATCTTATCAGCTGCCACTCACAGCGTCAATTAGCTGAAGGTCTTTCCACCTTTCCCCCCCGGCGCTACCCCCTCTCGCCATGCCTCTTCACACTCTGCCAAAATCAATTTGAAAAATCTTACCACTTCAATTGCAATATCTTGTTTTTTCTTAGTCTTTCTCCTACTCTGGCGCCAGCTATTATCAGTGGGCGTGTGCCCTGCTCTAACGCCCCCCATTTCGCCCCCTCGCCATTGCTATTTTAAGCGTGCGTAATCGCCGTCCATGAACAAAGAAATTAAACATAAATTTTATAAACCAAAAATAAAAAAAAAATCCTCATAAAAAATAGTGAAAAAAAAAAAAATTGCTCGGCCAAAAATCAATTAAATGAAATTTATAAACTCAGACAGTGGCGATTTGATATTTTATAAAGCAAATCTTCCGTCAGGCTGCCAACTCAACCTTTCCCTCCACCCCCCACCTCCCGCCTCCCCCTACTCCACCTCTGCCAACGTCGAGTACTAGCAGACTGTAGCTAGAAATGTGCGACGCTATCACTGACCTTGCCGAAAGTTTTTTATACGATTGTGCATACATACATACAATACGTAAATATACATATTTACACATACAAACACATTCGTATAATCTTTATGCGTTTCGCTACCCTAACATTTGGAGTTGTAGCACTTTACCAGAGCGTTGTCTAGTTGATGAATCACATTCAAATTCCGATGGTACTTATCGATTGTTATCGATAGTTTACGCAAATGCATATCTAATTACTGTATGTTAACGATTTACTAAGAGTATTACATATTCGGCTTGGTTTAACTACACTTTTTGCTGTGGCGCAGAGTTTAAAATCAAATTAGAAAATCAAATACTAAAATTTTCATATTATGCACAACACACACACACACACACACACACAGACAGTAACGGTAAAGACCCTGAGCACCAAAGAGTGGGGGGGGGGATGATAGCAATGTTACAGTCAGTAGAGGGTATATTATCCCAGCAGGGAATCATGCCAGAAACTATAGCTAATGAATGAGTATGCGTGTGTGTGGAGGTGTGTGTGTGTGTGTGTGTGTATGGAGGTGTTGGATGTTGCTAAGTCGCGCTGCTGTGACGACGTCAGCGTCGACGCTGGCGCTTATCAAACACGGAAGTTTTGCCGCAGCTAACAAACTATACACACACACACACACACACACACGCACATACAGAGGCAAATACACACAGCGGATTTTTTTGTATTTTACTTTTTGCTTTAATTTTATGTCAGCTTTAGTTTGGTTTCCTTCTTTTTTTCAGTCTTGAGGCTTTTAAATTAAACAGTCTGTGTGTGTGGGTGCGTGTGTGTGTGTGTATATGTAAATCAACTGACATATGTATTCACATATGTACACATACACACACATACCATACATACCCCTTGCAGAAGCTGGCAAATCAGGAGCATTTATCCAAGCAACCGTTAGATCATATCGGATCAAAACTGGAGCACACACACCTATACACCCAAGCAATACTATATACACACATATACACACTGCGCCTGTATTGGTACGTGTGTCGCTAATCGGCCTATCTAACTATTTAGAAAGTTATGGTTAAGTGACTAACCAGCATATATAAATTAACTAGGCTTATTTTCTTGCCCAGATACATAGTTGGAGATAAAGGCGATTTGATTTATTTTGAGACTTCAGTTTGAGTATTTATTTTATTTATTTATTTAAGTTTTTTAGGCATGTATTCAATTGGCTACCCCCAATAAATCAGACTATATATAGAAAGTTGGGACCGAACTTATTTATAAAAATAAAACACGCATACAAGTTCGTCTTCCATCATAAATTATAAGTACATGGATTTTATGCAGATCCCACGATTTTTGTCATGTTTTTATTCAAAGAAAAATACGAAGAAAAAAACAGCCAGGGTATTTAATCGACGGATCTATCAGATAGATACAATATTTTCTTGCAAATGGTAAATAGAAGAATGTGAGGGTATATTAGTTTTGTAATAAAGGCCTCTTTTCAGATTTACTTCGCATTTCAAATTGAACTATTCCACAAATACATACCTTAACAGATATAAACCGATTGAAATGCGTAATCCCAAGAACCTTAAACTGATTGCTTCAAGTTTTAATGTAGTTCAGGTTATTTTATCTGTATGCATAACCTGCTTTATCCTGACTGCCTGACTGTTCGACTGGTCAACATCGCACAGCCCAAACGGTAAGACATAGCGACCTAATTATTTTCTAAGATGATAACTTATGGGCCCAAAGTTTACCCTAAGGTCGCAAATTTGCGAACATCTGACAAAGGTTTCAGCGTATGTAGTAGTTTGTATCTTCAAAATTGTGGGGAGGAAGTATCAAAAATCTAACACAAACTTGATCTGCTTGCACTATAGGGGAATATAACTGCCAAATATGATATCTCTAGCTCTTACAGTTTACGAGATCTAGGTGTTCATACAGAAGGACAGACAGACGAACAGACAGACGGACATGGCTATATCGACTCAGCTCGTTGTCCTAATCAAGAATATATATACTTTATGGAGTCTGCCACGCCTCCTTCTGCCTGTTACATACATTTCTGAGTTGCACAATCTTAATAGACCCTTTTGTACTTTTTTAAAGTACAGGGTCTAAAAAAAGAACTTTAATTCTTTCATTTTTAGTTATTTCTGCCAAAGGTAAGCCGAAATAAAGTGTTTACCCTCTGTCGATATCTCTAAAGAGTATCTGATAGTCGTGTATTTACACAACTCGAGGATTTTCGGGTATGTATGTGGTGCGTATGTTTTCTTCTTCTTCTTTTTTGTGTATTTTCCTCTGACGCTATTTCGTATTGCGTATCTTTTGCAGATTGCGTAGCTCGTTTGTTGCCAAGCGATTTAAGCGTTTGCTCATGTGACGACTGACAACAGAGAAACAGAGAGAGAGAAACAGACAGA
Source organism: Liodrosophila aerea (assembly GCA_035045005.1). Lineage (NCBI taxonomy): Eukaryota > Metazoa > Arthropoda > Insecta > Diptera > Drosophilidae > Liodrosophila > Liodrosophila aerea. Next base: position 105,876 of record JAWNNL010000218.1, read on the forward strand.
GAGCGAGACTGAGAGAGAGATGATGAAACGAGACAACAACAAGCGACTGATCACCTATAATCCGCATGGAAACAACAACAATACATACTTGCTGATCCATTGCCCATAGATTAGACTTACTTGTAATAGGACACGTCTTTGCTTAGAATTTATGCAAAGGTCTTGCCTGGTTACATACACACACACGCACACACACACACACACGCTCAAGTATATGTATTTAGGTCGAGCAGGTGGCAATTGTTAGAATTCCCGTTCCCACACAAACCGAGTGAAAGAAAAACAAAATGAAATTAAAATAAAAACTGAAACCGAAACGGAAATCTCCGGAGGCAAACCTTGCATTCATATGGACTTAACTGATACACCATATGGACTTTAATCAATCTACAGTTTCCATGAAAACGAAACTGATACTCAAATGAAAAAAAAGACTCCCAAGGTGTATAAATATCACTGCAATTTCATATTTATCGCTTAGCATTTCGTCATGACAAATTTCAACATTTTGATTCTCTTTATCTCAACGAAATTCTAATTTAGATACAAATTTATTTTTATATTTTTGATCCGTTTAATGGATGACATTATAAAGTTGCTTAAGTGACAGTAATGTGACAATAGATAGATGGAAAAGTTTTCAGCTTCTCTTCTAATACTGACTAAAGGCATACGGACTGTGCAGGTTTGAGTTGCATTAGTATTAGATACTTATTCTAATGGTTAAAAAGGTAGGGAAAGCTACAGTCGGACGCAACCGACAGTACACATGCACTTATACATACAAATATACGCGCAAATACAAACTACATATAACTAATACTCATGTAGTATCTTTATCTACTGTATCTTTGCCTAAGCACCTTTCCCCTACTCTTCATATTAGCAAGTCGTTAATATAAAAGGGAAATTTGTGGGTGTTCAAATGCTGCATAATAATAGGTCTAGGCCCAGAGCTATTATAATAAATGAGTGCATTGTGATGTGCGTATGGGCAAAGGAGTCGCAGAACCACAGCAACACCACCACAGACACCACACAGTAGCAGTAGCAGCGGCAGCAGCAGCAGCAGTTGGAGTACGACTAGGATGAGCAGCATCAGAGCCATTAAATATGTCAGCGAGTGCTCGTAAATTTGATGGATGTGATGGATATGTGTGGCTATATCTGCTGGGTGTTTGATGAATTGATTGATATTGCTTGGCCAACCCTCGATGTGGCATCAGGCATAAGGCCAACTGTCGCACAATGTCATAGAAATGAAAGCAACAGCAGCAGCAACAGGCTGCAACAGATTGCGGCACGCCGGCAGAGAGTGGAATGAGAGCGACCCAGAGAGGGGGGAAAGATTGAGATTGCGTGTGGGCCAACAGAAAGAAACACGTAAATGTGCCGGATAATGAGGCTAGTAAATGTATTTTGTAATAGGCACAAAACCTAATAACAGTTCAAAGGCAATTTGCCACAGCTACAGCTACAGCTGCAACCACAGCCACAGATGCAGATACACACACACACACACGCACAGTAGCCCGCTGCTTAGTTTTTTTTCTTCACATTCTTTTTTTCGCAATTATACAAACATATGGCCTAAAGGCCAGAGCCTGGCACCTTGCCCTGGGGCGTTGGCTAAGCCGCCTGGCGACCCATTACAAACGCCTGTAGTTTATAGTTTGTTTTGTGTATCTTATAGATACACATAGGCCAAATGCTTTTGCTACGCTATAAATAACCATTCTTGTGCTATTTCTGTATGTGTGCGTGTGTGTGTGTGTCTATGTATATTGTATATACTTGGATGTGTGTACCGTTTGCATACTATCTGCGTTTTTGCGTATCTGTATCTATTTGATTTTGCATTTGTTACTGCTCTCGTTGTTGTTGCTATTTCTGTATCCTCTAGCTCTGTATAGACCGAAGCCAGAGAGCCGAAACGCTACGGCATATTGTATTTGCATACGTGCGATTTGAGGTTTGCCATGAATTCGAGTCGACATCTCTATGAGCTACATGCAGATACCAGCACAATCTGTGAGATACAAATACACAGAGACACTGATTTGGTTTGAAAATTATCTCAATTCAACATTGTATAACAGCAAAACCACTAACTCTAATGCAATAGTGCGTAGGAACGATAGATAGATATATTCGTAGGCTTTCAAGCGCCGTTTAGTTTGCGAAAATCGAAGTAAGTGTTCAAAAACGAAGCAAACTTTTAGAACAGAGCCAAGAGATTTCAAAAATTATATTGTTTTTATCTTGTGGAAATTATTTCAAATATTTCATCACAGTTCTCATCTATTTCCCCGTTTTTCTAATAAGTGCACAATTTGGTCGATCAAACTGAATTAAACGCAATGATTTATAACATGATCTCAGCTATAACCTAGACTATATACACACGTTGAATGCCCTAATGCTATTTCTAGGTATATAACGAATTCGATACAAACTATTTAAGTATGTGTTTATTTATTATGCGTTCGACTTTAAATATGCCCATTAAAACGTTGTGCAAAAATAAATAGTAGCAGAGGGGGGAGCAGAGGAGGAGGAGGGGAGGGAGCAAGCGCTGGGGCAACATGTAGGAAGCGCAAAATAAAAATCAAAAGGAATGGATCGTGCGTAACTTTTTTCAGAAAATAGGTCAAATCTATTTCAGGCAGGCATAAAAAAAGAGGAGGATAGAAAGCAAAATAATAATAAAAATAATAAAACGGTTTCTATACGCCTGTTGCCTTCCTGTAGTCGCCTTGACTATAAGCATATATATAGTTTATGTATATATGTATATGCGTACGCTTATTGTATCTATTTAGTTGGCTCCTGAGTTTCGATTTTGATTTCGTTTCGTTTCGTTTCGTTTTGTTGCCACCTTTTGTTGTGGAAAATTTGGCGCGCTGATCTCATGGCATCATCTGAATATCTGAGAAGTCTTTGAGCAATCCGCTTGTTGTCAGGTCGAAAGTTTCGTCAGGGGAAAAAAAACTATATCAAATGCTGAGCTCTATATAATTACAGAGTATCAAGGAATCCACATCGAATCCCATTGAAATCCTGCTACAACAACAGAAAAAAGGGAAACCAATTTCAAATTAATATAAAGTATCTATGATTTATTCGTCTGACACAACCCTAAATATTGCAGATACTTTTTGTATCTCTCTCTCTCCATACATAACTGTATCTTTGGCGGGGGCAGCTGCTGCTGCTGCTCAGCTGTGCGTCAATCTTATGATTAATGATTCACGTGAGTTGGCCCAAACTTTTTTTTTGTCTTTTTGCGAAAGTTTCTTATGCCACACACACACACACACACTCGTAGGGCAGGGCAAATGTCTTATAGATTATTCGTGTAAGTACACACATCTTACAAGTTATAAAGTACAAAAAGATGGCAAGCATCTAATGCAAAATTAATGTCAATTGAACTATAAATACCCTGTATGGGCGCAAAGCAAGCAAAGGAGACGATTCAACAGCAAGATTGTGAAAAACTGAAAAGAGTATCTATCGAAACTTTTCACTGGAAACTCCTATCAAAAGCTACAAGAGATGTATGTCTGCCATACTTCTTTTTGAAATATGGTTATCTGATTTAATGAAGCTATCAAGAAAGGTGTAAAATAGAATAGAATTTTAGAGTATATATCATATTAGCAACATTCTTATGTATAATATATTTGGGCATAGTAAATATGCTATATGGAATAGATAGATACAATTGAAAGAATAGATCAAATAGATAGATATAAATATATAGAATAGATAGAATACTATGGAATAGAGAAAATTGATAGAATAGATTGAATAAATAGAATAATATGAAATAGGTAGATAGAATAGATAGAATACAATGAAATAGACAGATAGAATAGATGGAATACTATGGTATATATAGATAGAATAGATAAAATACTATAGAATAGAAAGAATACCATGGAATAGATAGCTAAAATAGATAAAATGGGAAGAATATGTAGATAGATAGAATAGATAAAGTTACTTAGAACATGTAGGTAGATAGATAGATATATAGATAGAATAAATAGATAGACTCATAGAATAGTTAGATAGATTCTGTAAATGCTAGAAACTGCTTTATATCCGTTTGACAATAAAATTGCAATTATACTAAGGTATCTGGAAGAAACGTTATGTCTTAACTACAATGCTTTTATCTAGTGTAATATTACAGTACTATATGCTTCGCCCTGCCCAGACAGCTATGCCACATTATTTGTGCAGTGGTTGTGATAAATTCTCAGTTAGTTTTTTCATATGTAGTAGTAGTTTTTCCATACATATATAGTCGAACTTCTTTGATCGTTTTGTGACTGAAGTTGACTTTTATTAATGCTTTAGGGCAAACAGTTGCAATGAAATTTACAGCAATTTTCCTTTGGTTTTCTTTTCCATTGCGAAAAACGAAAGACAGGAAATGCTTTCAAGTCAAATTCCACTTGTCATTTGGGTGTCCTTTTTGCCTGTGACAAATGTCACTTAACAATTGAAATGCCGTTTGACATTCAAGTTCTAAGCAGAACTAGATTCATACTATACACATAGATACATAGGCAATTGCCGTACAGTAACTCCACAGTCCATCCACATCCACCCTCCACTCGGCGAACAGCAGGTGCACCATGTCCTGTGGCCTGACAAATCGCACAAGAATTCGAAAAAAAAAAGGAAAAAGAACAAATTGAATAAAATGAAATTTCATTTCTTACTCTGCAATTTCAAGCTGAACAAATATGCTATTGAATGGTAGTAGAGCGCAAGGCTTTATACACAATTTCTGTTGACTAATTGCTATCATTAGCTTAGCTGAATGTGTACTGACTGTACTGACGTACAGGCTGCATCCTAGGCAGATCTTATCCCACGATACTTTGTTCGCAATTGTAGTTCTAAGAATTTATAACTGGCTTATCACCTAGTTCAAGTTTTATGATCCACCTGACTGAGCGAAAGTGCCATAAAAACGGTGCATCCATAAAACCTGGACAACTGACAATTTACGACCGTGAAGTACCTGGTAGATATGCAATTGTATCTGCGTAGTGCTACACTGGGAAAAAGCAAAGCGAAATGTTTAGTCAAGTGACCTATATACACATTGCGAGTGTCTGATGGAGTACCTGATGGGGTTTCATTTACAATAACAATAACATAGTTAACAGAGAAATAATTCTCAAAAATTCACTAATTTTCTATAAATTTAAGCTGAAAATTTCAGAATAATATAAAAGTTATTTAAATTAAAGCAAGGGCAACTCAAGCAGCTTTGCTACGTTGGTTGCACACGACTGCAGCTGTGTAGCTGAAAGCGAAATATAGTTTTCGCCATCTGTCACGAGTTCTTCCAGCACAAAGAGAGTATACCCTTTCGTACTTCTACTGAATTTCGCTCAGTGCATAGTAGGAGATGCATTTCCAGATAAGTAAAGGGTGCACAGGGGGCAGCTCTGCTTACTATTCTGGTAATAAAATCTATTCACTTGAATCTATCACTCTCAAATAAGTAAGTACGGATGCATTTAACGATCTTCCCCTTTCTGGCCGCTAACATCTTTATTCCATTGCAGTTCAGTTGTCAAATGGCGCCTACCTGTACCTCATTGAGTGAGTGCACCTGGTGTTCATTACACTTTGTTTTCTTTTTTTTTCTGTTTATTCATGAATCAGCCATCGCAATTATTATTTTTCGTGAGTGTGGTGTGTGTGTGTGTGTGTGTGTGTGTGTATGGAGTTAATTACACACGTTGTTTGTTGTGTTGTGACTGCCGGGAAATTACCCAACGTATCGCAATGCGGCTGACTAATTGAAGAGGCTTCTCCCCTCCCAACCCCCCATTCCCCGTAAACTAGGCAATAGAGAAAGTGGGAAACGGGGGGCGATAGCGTGGGCCTTCATTAGCACCCTGCACTCCCCTCTTAACCGCTGGCACTCCCCCACTTGTAATCTAAGCATTTATTTTGTTTAATAAATTTTACCATTTGCATGCGAATGCCTTCTTGTTTATTTATTTGTGATGAATTCCCTTTTAAAATAGGGGTTTTTCTACTACTACTATATCGATATGGTTTATTATTGTTGGCAAAATGCGGGCTAGTCTCAATTTCAATTAAAATTATTGAGACCGCACCCTCAAAGTGCATTAATTACCGTTCAGAATACCACAAACAGTTCGGACAGTTTCAAAAATGATCTATGATGTATGCATCTAAACGCAGAGCAAAAGTAAAGTCATTGGGAAACCAATCAAAAAGTAACGTAAATAAATATTTTAAAATAAATTTTAGACGTTGGAAAACTATTTTTATTTTTAGACCCTGTACTTTAAAAGAATACATAAGGGTCTATTAGGTTTGTGCAGGTCAGAAATGTATGTAACAGGCAGAAGGAGGCGGGGAGCCCTTAAAGTATATATATTCCTGATCAGGACGACGAGCTGAGTCGATATAGCCATGTCCGTCTGTCTGTATGAACACCTACATCTCGTAAACTGTAGAAGCTAGAGACATCATATTTGGCAGTTAAATGCCCCTATAGTGCAAGCAGATAAAGTTTGTGTTCGATTTTTGATACCTCCTCCCCCTCCCACAAAAACCGCGAAAAAACCACCACAGCCACAGATACATACTTGTGCTTTAGCATATAATGATCTTATGGTAACCTTTATCAGTGTTGAGAATTGTGGCCCAATCGGATAATAAACATCGGAGATATTCGATATTAAAGTTTCCGTACTAGGCAAGCGGGCGTGCTCCTAATATATGTATGTACATAAGTGTGTATGCGTCCTTGCGTCTTACGTTGCGATATGTGTGAAAGTGTGTATTGTTAGCATTAGCTGCTGCAAGGGAAAGTACAGAGTCTCCTACTGTCGGTTGCATCCGACTGCAGCTTTCCGAGTTTTTACAATAAAAATTTGTTAATAATATTTTTAAGTTCAAGTCGAGATGTTTCAGTTAAATTTGTAATTATGATTGTATTATAATTGAATGTAATTTTAATTTACTTTTACTGTTCTAATTTTTAAACTATTTTTTAATTTATTTAAATATTAAATAATAATATTTTAAATATTATTTAGATAGCAAACACTGGCAAACATGTCAAATCGTTGAAATAATTTGTTAATACTTGGAGTTCAGACACAGAGTTGAGAATTTATTTAGAAATTTGTATTCACACACTTATACCTACTATAGATACTTTTAGAATTTGTATGGCAGTGCATAATGTTTAAATTGGAACCATTTCAGCATCGCTTAGGTTTATACCATTGCTATTCGTTTTCGATTTGGAACTTCTATGCCGGCAATAATAAAAGGAAATTGACACAGCTTCTGAGCAATTGCACAGTGTGCCGGCACGAGTTTTTCCCGCTGATCTATTGGTGCGTACTCGTAGGGGCTTGCTTGGGTGCCTATCGCAGTGTAGGTGAGTGCGTGCGTCTCCTATGTGATCCCTGCTGTGAACTGAGCGTCTGGCGACCCCGTGAGTATCTTATCCTAAATACCAATATGTTGCGACAGGCTCGATTGATTGGAGCTGTGGTTGCCACATACACCTGGCTCATGTTGCTCTACGGCATACTAAATGTGAGTGTTCACTGTATCGAATTTTGATCAAGACCCCATGTATATTATTAACGTTGCAGGTGAAGCCCGGTTGCATGCAGCCCTGGTTTGTAATGAATCTCATATATCTGATCATGGACTTTGTCATCTGGTTAATCGATCTATTGACCAGTCGATTGGCATGCCGCGTAGATCTGACATTCCCGTTCTTCCGCCTATTGTCCTCCCTGCTGCTGGTACACTGTGTGAAGAGTGTCTTTGAAAATGCCATCGAATTTAATTATGAGGAATCATTAAAAATCTTCGGACACGAATCGTTACTGCGAGGCCTATTCCATTCGGACTGACGACTGTGGCACCCCTTGTCTTACCATTAAAGTCGAGTGGTTATCATTAAAAACAGAAAAAAACGAAGCCTAATTGTATCGAACTCAATATCTCTACAACAGTTCTGATAGTTCCTGCCACTGCTGCCAGTTCCTGTTCCTGGTTCCTCATCTTTGCTGTTGTTGTGGCTGCTCTCCTCCTTTGCCAGCATTAAGTTCAATTAAGCGGCACGCACGTCGCTCTGACTCGTGCCCTGGGACCTTAATCAGTAAATGCCGGCAGCTTTCGTGTTGCAAGTTGCCCGCTGCCCGCTGCCAGTTGGCAGTTGGCAGTTGCAGGTTGCCAACCCGTGCCTAGCCAACATAAACACCTTGCAGAGCATCGCTCCTATGCAGTAAGTGTGCCGGTCTGCATTTCCCTCATACTATATGTTTGCATCGGGGTTATTATCGATCTATAGTCGGGTATCACAGCTACGCCTCGTTTTATGTATACTTTACAAAAGCAATCAAATATTCGATTGACTCAATTAAAGAGCTACATTTTCTTGTAACCTAGCGCTATAGATGAAGAATATAGTGTACAGTCGAAATCTTGACATCTGTGTAGAAACCCCAGAGATTGACAATATTTCAGCAGTTTAAACTTTGACTTAATCGAAAGTCGATAAATCTATTTCAACTAATTGAAAGAAACTCTATTATGATACAGAAACCTTATAGATTTGGGATTGATAAGTATAGATATAGATGAGGATTTGGAATAGAGGATTTGAATATTATTTAAACACTCTGAAGAAACCTTAGAGACAGAGAGATTTGAACAGTTTTATTCCTGGTATATTCGGAATTCGATAAATCTATTTCAACACATTGATGCTAAAGTATCCTTAGAGATTTTGGATTTTGATAGAGAATACATACTTAACAACTAACTGAAATACATACTTAGAACTTGATAAATTGCAAAATATATAACTTTTTTATATAGAAACCTTGCAGCTGTGAGAGTTTTACAGTATCCCAGTGTTAAAAACCAATAATAAAGAAAAACGAGGAACTTTCAAAGCATACTTCCAGTATATTTCAAAATATCTCTTTAAAAATATTTAGAAAATGTACTTACTCAGTCTACTTCCTTGGCAGAGCATCAAAGTCTCGTCTCGTTGATGTGAATGAAAGACAAGACAGAGCTGCACTGCTGAGGGAGATTTTCGCTGTTCATATTACTGAAATTGCACCTGTTCCTCACGCAAGCTGCAAGCGCCGAAATCTATACGCAATTAAAAAAAAAATGCAAAGAAAAAGAAGAAAAAACAATGAAAAGCAAACCAAAATATACTTGAGAAGACTTAACAAGAGGGTTGCAAAATAAAAACAACAAAATCCGAAGAGACCAGTTATGTGACATTCGTTGATAACTACAGATTGGTCAGTTGGGGGCGTGGTCGGGCGTCTGGTGCAGCTGTTGAGAGTGTAGGGTATGCAGAAGATTTAAGGGTAGAATACTAAATGTATATATTATAGATATTATAGATACAAATGCGCGAAGAACTGTCTGAGATGCTATAACTCGTAGTAGATATTCCAGGGCGCACTACACGTTTACTTTTACCTGTATCTATTGATTCGAAGATACGACTTTGGCAAAATTTGGCTGAATTGTGCAGCAGATAGTTATACATTACGCTTAGGACTTTCATTTCAATATCGTTAAAACCCAAGTAGCTATGCAGATGCAATGGATTACGCACCGTGATGACCTTCAGCGGATGTACTTACATGCATATGCTACCACCTGCAGGCACACAAGACGGTGCTGTACCAGGTTTCTGCTACCTAACGAAAAATTAAGAAAAACAAAAGGAAGGACACACGGTCCCAACTTAAGCGTCTCAGCACGTCATCCTGCCACGCCTCCTGCAATTTTAGTACCCTTTAAGGAGAAGAGAAGATGTAAAACACATTGTTCTTGTTCTTGGGTGTGTGTGTGTCTGTTTGGGCCTTTTCTTTTGCCTTTTCTTGTTTATATTTATTAAATTCTCTGTGCAATTCGTTCAAGCTCGGTCTGTAGACAAACTGTGTATTATACATACTATATACATTCATGTATCTTTTGCCAGCTTAGGGCATACTTATGGGCTATGTCACATTATAGGATGCTTGTTGCTATTTATAATTGAATCTTTTGCATACCCCTGCTGCTTTAGAAGCACAGGGGCATCATTTTTCATAGTAATTCCTATTAAATTTTTTAATATTATAAACCCTATTATCGTACAATTTTATACCGTTTAATTTCCTGTGCCACAAACCTACATAAGTATTCAAGGTTATTCCAATTTGTTTATACAAATTATTATTATTGTTTTATTAACTATTTGAAGCCGCATTAGATTAGATTAAAAGGGTATAATAGGTTTAGTACACACATATGTACATATATTCATTTTAATTGTATTATACACATTTGTTAAGCTGTTCCTAAACCAAACACAATTTGTTTCAACCTAAAATAAAAGCTGAATACATTTTTGCACATTTCTTGTCAGTTGTGTGTGCGTGTGTGTGTGTGTGTGCGTGTGTGTTTGTGTGTGCCTTGGTTTAATGGTCAAGGCCTTTAGAATTGGCTGGAGCTACTAGAAAAACGCTCAGAGTTAACTCAAATCAAATTTAAGCAATAAATTAACAAATTATATACGCTAAACAGTGACAGAAATAAGTATTCGACCCACACACATACATGCAAATACTAAATGCGCTTTTAGCAGAGGCGTTAAAATATATGATCCAGACGACAATTCCCATAAATAAATAAAAATAACAATAATGAAATCAAATAAAATAATTACATCTGCTAAAAAACAAAAAAAAAGCGCACACATACACACAGTGATGCGTGACAAAGTCACAGTGACTTGCGTTATTTATCTTTACATTTTATACATTTTATTTTGTGTACAAAAATTGCACAAATTCCTGAGCCTCATCAACAGCCGCATTGAGAACAGTTTCTCTACTGCTTTATCACGCCTCCTCCACACTGATTCATATACTCATAGTCGTACATATATTCCAAATTTATTACATACTATACAAACTCCTATCTAAATTGCAGTGACTGGGAACAGTTTACAGTTGGGCACAGTCAGTCATCCGTGACATTTCACAGTAGTGACGGTAGGGGGTGTCTTATCTAAATTGCATACAAAACGAAAGCAGATGCTGTGCACAGTTTGCGGTCCATGGAAATTCCACTTCTTCCGTAACTGAGAAGAGTTTGCAGTCGAAAGTGACTGAGAACAGTTTTTGTTGGCTGTGAAAGTGAAAACAATAATTGGGAACAGACTAGGCACCAATTTTGACAGTTAATGCACGCTCTGAAAACTGTTCCTAGTACAGTTAGAACCGCAAGGCGCGCTCTTTTCATCCCCCCGATCATTGCGAAAACCAGTGCAAAAGAGCAGTAACAAAACGAAAACAGAAACAAAACAGTACCAGAAACCAACCGGCAAATATAGCAACAACAACGACAGCAACAAAATACAACGAAAATAAGATAAACAAAATACAAAACAAAAAACGCAACAGCAACAGCAGCAGCGCAGCAGCAGAGCAAGCTGGCGATGACCTTCACCCAATAAAGCGACCGGCGCGCCGGTCAGAGTGTACAAATTTTGCAGTTAAACAATTGCGCACGCCAATTTGGATGCCGGCTTCATTTCGCTCTCTGCTCAGCTCACTCCTCTCCTCTCCGCTCCACTCTACGCATTGTCTCTGAACCACTGATGTTGTTGTTGGTTTTTTCGCTTTTGTTATGAGTTAGCCGGCAACTTATTTATTGTTGTTATACACACACATACAAACGCGTGCATTGCATGCCTGTGTGTGAGTGTAAGTGTGTGTGTGTGCGAGCAAAGGGTGCTATGCGTTGTTGTTGTTGTTGCCGGCAAAACGAAAAGTTAGAGAAGTGGCATAGCAGTCAGCTTGCACACAGTCAGCAGCTGCAGCTGCAGAGACTTCTCAGTGCATGCATTAGAGTTGTCTGCTGTGGGCAGAGAGGGGGGTGGGAGAGGAATGCAATTGTGCACAGTGGTCAAAATGCATCCCTATTGCATGTCCTGAGAAAGTGTATACAGGGTGCGACTTGTTGAATATTAAGTGTTCAGCTCAATCAAAAGCGAAATAAATAAATGCAAAATAAATGATATAAAAAAAATAAATCACAATGAATGCTGAATGATTGCAATAACAAAAACAAAAGCCGTTGATTTCTGTCCGTGTTTGTTGTTGGTGTTATTGTTGCAGTCGCCCGGCCGGCTTTTGCTGTTGTTTTTATTTTTTATTGTATTTTGGTTTTTTGTTTTTGGAGATGTATTAAATTTTGCCGGCAAAATAATTTTATGCGCTTGATTTTTATTGTTTGTTATGATGGCGACACATTCAAAGTGAAAACAACCACACTTGGAAAGCTACAGTCGCACGCACTGTACAGTGGAATACCCTTCATTTTACTGCTTGGATAACTTTTGCGTTTATTATACGAAATATATAAGGAAATCTTCAGTGTAGTTTAAATAGCTCTTGAGTTTGTTTTTGTACTATATTTAATGTTAATGCACAGGGAGAAAATAAACTGAAATAAACTTGCACCTTATATGCTTTACATCTCACTAGAAAACCATATTCAATAAGGCTAGTCCTACGACAGAGCTACATAGACTATGCCGATCTAGTACAATATTTACATATTCATAGTCTGTTTTGATTGACACCCACCCAATCATAATACCCCATTGGGGTAGGGTAGGGGTATCTAAAGCAGCGAAACAAAGATTGATTGAATTAACTTAATTTCTGGTGTCAAAATGTAGCAGCGTCTAACAACAGCTGCGGGTGCAAGTACTACTATTTGATGTGTGCGTGCCATGGTGTGGGCGTTAGCCGGGCATTATGAGGGCGTGGCAGACGTTCAATCATTTGTTAGCCCGGGTCGCGTACAGTAGCGCAGTAGCACTCACTGCACTTGAATCGAAATAGCGACAAATAACAATTGATGGGTGAGGGGTAGGATGCTCATCATAGGGGAGGGAAGCATGGGAGAGATTGCTATATACATACATATGTATGTAGGTAAGCCGATTCATGGTAAACTGTGTAGAATGGCGAAGGCTGTGAAGCATGTGAAATTCATTTAGTTTGATCAAAATTCATCAAGAGAGCAAAAAAAAACCAGGTTGAATGTAAGTGGAATACCCTTACTAGGGACCCTGTAGAGTTACCTTTAAAAGGGAAAGGCTTACACTATGTGAAATGCACTAGGAACACTGTGGAGCTACATACAAAAAGAAAAGCCTGAAATCAAATCAAAGTTTTGAGTTTCCATGAACTTCTTCTAACCTTTTCCAATGATAGCATTCAACACCGTTCTAGAATCATCAAATTTAGCACGGTAGTGCCTTAATGCACTATAAAATTATGTGTGAAGCAACTTGAAAGTTAGAGCAACTAAGTACAAGGTCTCCTGCTGTCGGTTGCATCCGACTGTAGTTTTCCCTACTTGTTAACAATTATAGATAGTACTATCAACCATTCAGTTCTCTCAGTGCAGTTTGTAACAAATAATATAGTCTCGGTTGCTTCAGATGATAACTGAAAGTTCAAAATGATGTATGGTTGTGCTGCAAAAGGAATAAAATGAAAAGAATGGGCGAAATAAAAAACACTTGGCATAATTTTTGATTGTTTTTTTAGTTTTTCTTGGTATGTTTCAAATATTTTATTGTTGTATATTTTATAAGCATAAATTTTGAAGAAAAAAAATATATGATAAAAATAAGATAATAATAATTAAACATTTCTTTTTGTTGTTTTTCGTTTTCGTTTTCGCTTTGTTTTTCTTGCATATCAATAGATACATATTTATATTGTTGTTGGTTTGTTTTGTGGATTCAATTAATATATAAGTAACTAAATAACGAGTTAAAAGTATTAGATATATAAGTAAGTATATAAAGATAGCATAGGTATATATATATATTTATTTTTTATATAGTAAAGTGTTTTTTTTTTGTGTGTATTGTTTACATAAATTAGAGCAAAATATAACATAGTTTATGTAGTTTAAACATTCTGCCAAATTTGTAAATAGTTAAATCATATAATATAGTATTTAAAAAAAAATATTAAACAAATTTCCAAAATAAATCAGTTTTTTTTTACATTTTTCTTTTCAATTTTTTTGTTTTGATTTTTGAGTTTTGCTTTTTTTGGGGATTTCATTGGTTTTGCAGTTAATTCAACAACTGTATAAGGTCTATATAAAGATATATAGCTCTATATATAAGAATATATATCTATATATTGTATGTATATATATATATATAGTTGTATATTTTCATACAAGTGTTTTTGTTTTTGTTTTAATTATTATTTTTGTTGTTTGCGAGGATTTAGAGGTTTTGGTTGTAGTTCTTGTTGTTGTATTTTCTTTTGTTTTTGTTTCGTTTGATGTGTGTATATTTATAAAAATAATTATAATTATAATAATAGCAAATAAAAAAAAAAACAAAAAAATTATGCATAAATTTGTTTTCTTTTTTTTATGTTATATAAAAAATGCTTAAGTTTTTACATTTTATTTTTTTTTGTTTCTTTTTTGTAATATTTTTGTAACAAACAATAAATTAAATTGCATTTTTAACTATTTTTTGTTTTTGTTTTTGTTTTGTGGTTGTTGTTGTTGTTGGTTGTGTTTTGTTATTGCTAAAAATTTGTACGGTTCTTCAGAAAATTGTATTGAAACTCTTTTGTTGTAGTTGCTGTATTTTCTTTGTTGCTGTATTTCGTTATGTACTATAGGAAAACTAGGTGCAATTCGTATGTGTGTGTGTGTGTGAGAGTGTATACATGTGTGTCGCGTGTGTGTGTGTGTTTATTTAGCAAAAATAATTGTACGATATTCTGGTATATTTGGACTTAAGATCTATTGCTCTCTGTATGTGTGTGTGTGAGTGTGTGTGTGGCGTAGGCTTTTCCCGGTTTCTGAATATTTCTTTTGCTTTTGTTTTGTTTTGTTTTGTTTTCTTTCGTTTGTTTTGCTCTTTTTTCGTTTGTTTTGTTTTGTGGTAACTAGTATTTAACGAGATTTCTATTTACAGTGTATTTGCAACAACATGAAAGCATCATAAAAATACATTTACTTTTACTTTTATTGTTATCTTTTACTTTAGTTTCTGTTGTGTGTAAAAATGTTTTAACAAATTTTCTTGTTGGTTTTCTCATTTAAATAGTTTAATATCGCTTTATACAGGATATATATGTATATATATATTTATGGATATACATAGCTATGTGTAGTTGTAGTTATTATATAAAATATATATATATGTGTGTAAATATAGAAAAAAAACGTAGCATATACAACAAGTATAATGCGGTATATATAGTGTGTGTATATATATATATATAGGAGGAGTGGGGGCGCATCTGCCTGTTCCAAATATTTTTGTAATCCTATATACAAACGACGAGTCCAACGCGTTTGCAAGCCCCAAAAACCCATAAAAAAATAAGAAGGGGGAAAGACAACACCTGCCGGCAATCTGTTCAACTAGACATACCCGGGGGCAGTTATCTTCATATACTATCTTTAGTATACATATCAAATAAATCTTACGAAAAAATTACTTACATTTTGGCATTCATAAACCATATTGTATAAGAGGAAGAGAAAAAAACACACGAAGCCTTTGTTTACTCACTAAATTTCGTCGCTATATAAAGTGCTATCGTTTATCATGTATGTATATTATATAGACTATATATATGTATATATGTAATAGGTAGCATAGGTTGTTTTAGTTAGTTAGTAGTTAGTACTAGCTGACTAAATAGTTTCTTTCCGTCCATTAAAGAGCAAAAAAAAAGAGGATCAACTAAACCTAAATAACATTGTGTGTGTGTGTGTAAGTGTGTGTGTGTTTTTAGGGTGTATAACAGTAACTTGTTTTTGTGTTTTTGCTTTTGCTTTCGTTTCATTCTTCTCATCAAATATCTTATTAGCAAAAAAATCGACAGTTGAACAGCTGTTTGCTTGCAGCCAAAAACGTTTCTTTCTTTCTTTCCAGTTTTTGTTTTTGTATTTGTTTTTGTTATGTTTTTCTTTCATTTTCTTTTCCATATCGGTAAACTAATCTATACTATATCTCCTACTTTTCGTCGTTGTTGTGTGTTTTCAATTCTAGTCAACTATTTTGAATAGTTTTCTATTCTTTTCTGTTGTTTATTGTATTCAAGTTTTCTCTTCTCGTGTTCTTTTCCTTGCTTCATTTCTTTCGCGCATTTCATATGCAAAAATATATAGAATATATAGAGAAAATAATAGTAATTATAAGAGTTTGAAGAGCCTAGAAAAATCTAGAGAATCCGACATATATACGTCTTTATATAATTGGATTGAAGAGAGAAAATCCATGGGGATATTCAAGGAAACCCTGACGATAGTTATATATAGATACATATAGGCTTTATGTATTGTATATATATGTGTATATATATTTGTATATTTTGTATTTTGTAGGCAGTAAAAATTGTGTGTAAAGCGCGTTTCTTTCATATTTTTTAGGGGGAGGGGGTGTCCTATATAAGCAAGCTATACCGGCCAACGGTAAACGTATGTCTAACGTATTTCTGCTCTTCTTTTGAGACGTTCTTTCGTCCTAGCTACAAATATAAAAGAATAAGAAAAGGCTAAAAAAAAATAAAATAAAATAATAAAACAAAAAATCTTCAGCATTCGTATGCATTCCATTAAAAAAAAAAGAAGGATTTCTATATATTTACTATATATGTTGTGTATAATTACAGAGAATAGTAACTCTACATTACGTAAAAAATTGTTAAATGTTTTCCTTTCTTCTTGGAAATCCTCATTGATTCCATCCACTCAAATTTTCTAATTTCCCATTTGAAACGTCCTTTACTCTTCTACTACTTCCTTCCTTCCTTCCTTCCTTCCGTCCTTCTTTCTTGTGGTTAGCTTTTATCGCTAGTAATCAATTCTTTCTCTTCTCCGCTTTAGTTTGTTGCTTTGCTTACTTCTCCGTCTTCATCTTTATCTTCAGCTTCGTTTTGATTGGCTCATTCGTTGCAACTTTGTCTGTTTTCCGCTTCCCTTGCGTTTCCACTTTTCTGTGTGTTATCAGTGTTTCTTTTCAGTGTCAAATTTCTTGTCAGGTGTGTTTTGTTATGCATATTCTTGTCCTGTGTGTGTGTCTGTTTCCCTGGTCTACTTCTGTTCGCGTTCTCACTTCATGTTTGTTTAAGTAGCCTAACTAACTGTAAACTAAACTCTCTAAAATGAATAAAGAACAAGAGATAGGAGACAGGAGACAGGAGATAGGAGAGGAGAGGAGAGGAGAGTGTGACTCCTCCTGCACCTCCTCCACCCTTCCTTCGACTATGTGCTAAATTAAACTTCAAACATAAGTTCTATATAGCATATTGACGCCTATCGTTGACGTCATTGTTATCGTTATCGTTATTGTTATCGATTTTAAGTTTTTTGTTTTCAACTTGCAGTTTGCTTGCTTCATCAAAACCAAATCAAAAAATATCACATTAAAGAAATCCAATTTAAATCACTATTTTCATATAGATATATAGTATATATATATAGCGTATGTATCTGCATCTAAGCCTAGGCTAATAGTATGAAAAAAATCTTAGATAACTATATGTATCGATATATCGATAGCATTTGTCGTTATCGATGATCAACCGCTGCTGCAGCATCATCGCTAACATCGTTTGCATTAGCATTAGCATAAGTATTAATATAGTTATAGTAATTAACGCCTAACATCGTTATATCGATATCGAGACATGTTTCAAGCGATAGTTTCTATCGCTATCGCTCTATATCCTTTCTATTCCTCTCTTCTCTCTCTCTCTCTTAGCTAATACTACAAACTGATATTGAAGTTCAAAAAATGCTTAATATGTGTAGAGCCTACGTCAAAGTATACTAAAATATCTATATCTACATCTATATGGTTACAGTTATAAAAAAAAAACCCAACTAACGTGGAACTAGCGAGTAACTATCGTGTTACTATCGCTATGGTCATCAATTCATTCAATCGAAACTTCGTTCTCTACTACTTTTACGCTTGCAAACGCGTCAACTCCTCTCCACTTCAAGCCCACTCCTCCGCCTTTACCATGTCCTTTCCCAATCCCCTTCCCCTTCCCCTGCCCTTGCCCCATCCCATTAATCATTTCTTATGCTTACCCTCCACACCCTCTTACGGCTATCGCTATCATCATTCGGCGGAGGCACTCTTGCTCTGACGCAGACGGGCGAGGTACTCCTGCTGCTGCTTGAGCTTGGCCTTCAGCATTTGACGCTTCTGGGCCGTCTCGCGCTCCTCGACGGTCAACTGCTCGCACAGCTTGGCTGCCTCGCGCAGAATATTGACCTTGGGCGCACGATCCTTGTCACGAATGGTGGGGATCTGCTTCTTGAGCGCCTCGAACAGATTCTTGAGCCCGATGCGACGCTGACGCTCCATGTCGTTGTGCAGATTCCGCTTCTCGATTGTATCAGCCTCATCGAGACTCATCTGGCGCTTCAGCATGCTGCTGTTGCCCAACGAGGACGAGGATGATGAGGACTGCTGCTGCTGCAGCTGCTTGTTGTTGTTATTGTTGTTGCTGCCTTGAGCTCCGCCTGCGGACACAACAAAGCTGCTGCTGCTGCTCGGATCTGCGTTCTTCTTGGAGCGACTGCGCTTGGCAGCTGAGGCCGCACTGTAGGATGTGGGCTTGTTCCCCTTCACCGAGTAGACACGGTACGAGGCGTCGTTCATGTAGTAGCGTTTGCGGCTTTTACCCTCAGCGAGTGCGGTACAATCGCTGGCCGAACTGCTGTTACTGCTGCTGTTGCTAATGTTGCCATACGACGAGTAGACATTGCCACCGCCCACAGCACCACCGCCGCCTCCTCCGCTGCCACCACCCTGGTACGGTGTACTCGACGGCGATGGGTAACGGGAATTGGCCTCAGACTTGACCGGACTACTGCTTGCCGGCGTGTAGGGTAGCTCATAGCGGCCACGACGTGGTGGCGGTATGGTTGATATCTTGTGGGCAACCTTTGTCTGTAGGGCGCGACGATCGCGATCTGAGGGATTTGTGGGTAGCTTCTTGTCATTGAGCGAGACGACATCGATTTCCTCATCTGCGTGTGGCAAAAGAAAAGATGCAATGCAAAACGTTTAGTATAAGATAACGAGTGAAAGCAACGAGTAATTAGAGGAGAAAAGTAACTTAGTAATAAGAGGGGGAAAGGTAACTAATCATAAGAGGTAAGAGTAACTAATCATAAGAGACAAGAGTAACGAGTAACGAGCAGCGAGTAACCTTCAGCGACTACTCGTTACTATTAATACTTATTACTATAGTAAACTAAAAGGAAAGGAGAAAACCAAGGTAAAGTAACGAGTACTCAGAGAGATGTAACGAGTACTCAGAGAGATGTAACGAGTACTCAAAGAGATGTAACGAGTACTGTAAAGAGAAGGCGTATTTCAAACAACTAACTACCTATAGGAAGACTACATAGAGAGACCAACTCGCTGCTAATAAATGCCATCATCAATAGCAACGAGTAACGAGTTACAGTGCCGACGAGTGACGAGTTACTGTGGACGGGGGGGGACGAGTGACTTAAAGCTTTCCACAAGAAAGCCCTGCAAATGTCTCTCGCATGTCAACGACAGTTGAATGACCGACTGGCACAAGTAACACGATGATGTCACTACTTCTCGTCAGCTAGGAGTGGTGGGATGGGTGGTTGGGTGGTGCGCTAGGTTAGTGGTTGGGGGGAGGGGTTTTTTAGCTACGCAAAGCGGATTAGTGTGTCAGCGTTGTGGCACAAGTGGCTTGACGCCACTTGCAACAGTATCAGAATTCAGGAAGCAATAGATTTGCGCACAGACGAAACAACTTGGGATAGACCCAACCACCCCTCCCTCCCTAGTTGAGAACGACCTACAAGTCGCGTCTTACAACTGCTGCTGCTGACGTCATGCAATGCTCGCCGCTTGTTTTCCGCATGGCAACAAGACAATTCGCAGAAGAAAACACACATAAAAAAGCTCGTAAAAGTCGCGACTGCTTGACGAGCGCAGTTAGGGAGGGGTTGCAGTGGGTAGATGGGTAGATTGGTAGGTGGGTGGGTAGGGTTGGTTTGTTGTTTGGCTGGGTGGTTGCTGCTGGTACCACACTATATGTGTGCGAATATATCCATGTGTGTGTGAGTGTGTGCTGGTGTGCGTGCGCCACTCTGCCAAAAAAAAGGAAGCGAGCACACACACGCTTGCCTTGTTGCTGGCTGATAACGGTACTCTAGTACTCAGTACACACACACTCGCACATTTCCTCTGCCCACTGTTCCCTTCTGTCGGCCCTTCCTCCCCCTTAGCTATGCGCAGCCCTCCTCTGCCGCGTGGCAGCGCTTCCGTTGCTAATTTGGCGCTTCCGCTGGCTGCGCGACGCTGCGTCCAATGAACCAACGCAGACATTGCAATCAAATCTGCCTGCCTCTTGTTGTTGTTGTAGTTGTTCTTGTCGTTGTTGTTGTTGTTCTTGTCGTTGTTGACCCAGCCCAGTTTTTATTTTTAATACTTTTAATCAAATTACAAGAAAAAAAAAAGGCTACTACTAAAAAAATCTAATTTAAAATATTAACCTTCAATTTGAGATAAACCTAAAAATAAAAAGAAAAAGAAAAAAGAAAAAATAATATAAACAATTAAACCTAAACATTATGATTAAAGTCAAATAGTGATAAATAAATAATATAATGGAATGATGAATAATATAAAACACTTTGGAAGAACATAATATCAATAAAAAAAATTCCCTTGCCTAGAACGAAAACTTTAATCTCGAATATCTCCAGTGTCTATTATCCGATTGAGCCACAATTCACAGCACTGATGAAGGTTACCATAAGATCATTATATGCTAAAGCACAAGTTTGTAGCTGTGCCTGTGGTATTTTTTCACTTGATTTGCCTACACTATAAGAGTTTACAAGATCTAGGTGTTCATGAAGACGGACAGACAGACGGACATGGCTATATCGACTCAGCTCTACGTCCTGATCAAGAATATATATACTTCTGCCTGTTACATACATTTCCGAGTTGCACAAACCTAATAGACCCTTTTGTACTTTTTTAAGTACAGGGTCTAACAATTGAAATAAATACTGATACTTGTAGGCAAATATAAACATTAACAAATAAAGAAAAACCAATAAAAAAAACAAAGTAAGGCAAATTTGTGCTATATCGCTTATCTACCCTCCCCCATCGCTGTCTTCTACGCAAATTCATCGAAATATTTGCACAAATGCCGCTTTATTGTATTTGCTTTTGCCTGTGCGTTCGCGTTGGACAACTGTGCAAAGAGAGTGTCGGGAGGGGGGAAGGCGGTACGCAGCAACAAGACGTCTGACGTCTGATCCCCAGTTCTTCAGCTGGAGACTGCGCAGCTTCAGCTTCAACTTCAAGTCCGAGACCAAGTCCAAGTCCAAGTGCAGTGCAGCAGACCGCAAGAGACCGCAATGAACGAAAACGAAACCAGCCGCAGAGCAGAGCCGAACAGAGGAGTGCGTGTTGATTAGGGGGTGGTTGGGGAGTGGGAGGGGAGTCAGCCAAGCGTTGTGTTGGCAACATGTTGCATGAGTCAATTGCAAAATGAAAGACATACGAAACGAAAGAGGAAAAAACTCACCCGACCAGCATAAAAGATGATAATGAAACATCATGAATGCCTTGCCGGCTAGACAAGCAGCAGACCTTACCCGAGACCCCAGCAGCAGCACCAGCAGCAGCAGCAACAACAGAATGTTGCCCAACGGCCATTTTAAGCTTCTTTTTTTCTGCTTGAGAGCAGACAGACGACGCGACTGCAGCAGAGGCAGAGGCAGCAGAGACAGAGGCAGCGCAGCATCCGTTGGAATGCGGCCGCAGCAACAATGTCGCTCTACATGTTGCTGACGCAGCACAAAAATGTTGCTGTGCACTTTGTTATGGTTGAAGAATGTGTGCAGGTTGCGACGACCACCATCACAGTGAAGACGATGATGCAGACGATGATGCGGATGATGATGATGATGAAGAAGAAGAATATGGGTGCTATGCAAAGGGAATACTACATCATGTTGCCCATTGCATGATTTGCATTTTAAAAAGTTGCCGACGCGGCAGCAACAACAATGGCGCCTCTCTCGCAGACATTCCAAATGTGTACACTGTGCAAAAAGACTTGAACTATATTGATTTGTATTGTTACTATTTCAATTTATGTCCATATTCAGTTTAGTTTTCTTTACACTGTGCGAAATGCAACTAGTTGTTGTTGCTGCTGTCGGGAATTTTCTTAAAAGTAAAGCAATAACAATTAAAATGCATATAAAATAACTGATAAAAAAGGCAAGCGCTCAACTGATACAGAGCCAAGGAGAGGGGAGGCAAAGAGCGAAGAATAAAGCAAACCAGACAAACTTGTTTACAGCGGCGGCGTCACAACACACAACACACTACACACTACACACTACACACAACTTGGCAACTTTTGTTGCTAAGCGCGACAAGATCGAATCAAGTCCAGCAGCAGCAGCAGCAGCAGCAGCAACAACAACACCAAGCACAACAATACATAAACATAATAGTAATAATAAAGTTAATAATAATCAAGTCAGACGAAGAGGAAGCAGTTGGCTCTGTTGTCGTCGTCGTTGTTGTTGTTGTTGTTAATTACAATTGCAAATAAGCGGAGAGTGTGTGTGAGAGAGTGCCCCCCGTCAGACTTAATAAGGTTGCGCAACTTTTATGCAGCTGCTGCTGCTGCTGCTGCTGCTGCGGCGCCTGTGGCAGCGAGAGAAGAGTGTAAAGTGGAGAAAGATACAGCAGCAACATGATTTTAATTGTCATTTTATTCTCAGTCATTTGTTTATATTTAATTACGTTTTTCAAATATTTATATTTTATATTTATTTATATTTTATATTTATTTATATTTTATATTTATTTATATTTTATATTTATTTATATTTTATATTTATTTATATTTTATATTTATTTATATTTTATATTTATTTATATTTTTTATTTATTTATATTTTATATTTATTTATATTTTATATTTATTTATATTTTATATTTATTTATATTTTATATTTATTTATATTTTTTATTTATTTATATTTTATATTTATTTATATTTTATATTTATTTATATTTTATATTTATTTATATTTTATATTTATTTATATTTTATATTTATTTATATTTTTTATTTATTTATATTTTATATTTATTTATATTTTATATTCATTTACATTTTTACATTTTATATTTATCTATATTTTTTAAATATTAATTTTTATTATTTATAATTTATTTAATATTATTAATTATTATTTATTTATTAATATTATTTTTAATTTATTTATTATTATAAAAAAGTTATATTCATTTAAACATTTTTTTATTAATTTCAATGATGGTTAAATATTTTCATTTACATTCTCCATTTGCAAATCTTCTATATTAATTTAATATTTTATTTCTGTTTTTTAATCTATTCTTTTATCCTTTCACTAATTTACATATATCTGGTATTTGTATATTTGATACTACTATAGCCACGTTCTTATCAGTCACCACTACACACTTGCCTCACACAATTCGCAAGCATCGCCGACAACGTCAACATGCAGCCACCCCCTTCCCTTCCCTTCGCGCCCCTCCGCCCACACACTATCGAATTGAGCGAATGTAAACACAGCGCGAAGCCAGACACAAGTGAAAATGAAATTGAAATACAAAAATAAAAATGGCATATTGTGTGTATGATGTAATTCGCATGAGAATTTGCCAACCTAGTACGAGGCACAGATAGAAGAAGCGAAAATAACTGTAGTACACACAACGGCAGCAAAAAAGTGACGCCAGTGCGGCACAGTGGGGCAAAAGAGCAACCGAAGTAGTCGTAAAAGACAGCATAACACAAAAGAAAGCAAATAAAATCATAACATAAACAATAAACCGAAGGAAATAAACAACAGCTATAATATAAGGCGGCAATTTGCATTGTCTGTGTAGGCGTAAGAGGGCGTGGCAGTGCTAGTTTGGTGTAGATTGCTTAATAGCATTTCCAATGCTCAATTGTCGTCTGTGGCTCTGGTCTCTTGTCTATGCTAGTGGAAACAGTTGGAGGCAGCAGGGGGAACCACACTGCCTGATACCCTGTAAATTCTTTTAGAAACGGGGTATATCATGCTTGATGTGAGAGTCATTCAGTGAGGTATATTAGCTTCGCTCTTTTTCTTTTCTATATATATATATATACCCCTTATGAAGTAATCGATAGGGTGATCAATACTCCCCTCATTTATTGCATGCTATCTGAGGGTATCTGAGCTACGACGTTCTACATTTCTTCGCGCTGTTTGTTTAGTCATCTACCAGTATTAATGAAATAACTGTGACACTTTCGAGACAATGATTTCATTTCATTTCAAGTTTTTACAATCTTATTTTGTTTTGCTGTTGATTTGCGAATTTCTCGGTAATTTTGTGCTGTAGCTAATTCTCAATAATTTCGTATGACGACAGCAGTGCAGCAGCAGCACACACGGGGCATGTCAAACTGTTTTCCCACGCTAGCACAGTGCCTGTCAAAGCCAACAGCAGCAGCAGCAGCAACACATGTTGGCAACATGTCGCTAGCAGATTTTCCTTTTGCCTTTTCATTTCTTGCGGTTAGCAAGAGCAAGAGCAAGAAGAAGAAGAAGCAACAGTTGTGGCATAAATTTGCATGCAACACAAACGATGCGATGGCTCGCTTCCGCCGTGAGGCTGGGGCTGTGCTGCCTGGCAACATTCCCACGCGCTGCGCAGCATGCAACTTGTTGCCGCAACAATTTGCCGCCATTTGATGCTGCGCCATTTGCTCATACCACCACAGACACACACACACTCACCACACACTGGCAACAATCACCCCGAGGGGCACACACAATTGATGAATATTCTGAGTCACAAAAAGCCTAACCCCCCTTTTTTATTATGTGACACAAAAGAAACGCAATAAAAAAGTCGTTAAGAGCACCGCCACCACCCCCCTCTGAGGCATGCCTCTGTCCCTGCAGCAGTTGTGCCGCAATGCGGCAATATGTCTAACATTTGCATAGAGACAGAAGAGAGGGAGAGGAAGATGAGACACGTGCAGCATAAATTATGAAAATTGCAACAAAGCGAAATGGGAAATGCGTCTGGCAACATTTTGATGAAATTTTGGGCGTGTCACAGAGCGCCTTAGCAACATTCTATGGCGGATGTATGTAGATACATGTTTATAGATACATATGTATTCATATACATGTGTAGATATCCGTAAAAGGCAACCGCAACTTCCGAGGCGTTCGAAAAGGGAGGCTCGTTGGCGTCGGCAGCGCCAAAAACAACAAATATATACGTATTGTATGTATGTATATATATATGTATGTATGTGTATGTATGTATGTATATACGGCAATCGTAAGTGCGTAAGCGTCGTCGTCGCTCTGCTTTTGGCATTTTTATTTTATTGACTGCGCCGCCGCCGCCGCCGCTGCTGCTGCTGCTGCCGCCGTCGCTGCGACCTTGAGCATAACAATTTATTGCTTCACGTGTGCGAATAAATGAATGAGCCAGAGAGCGCGCGAGCGTAAGAGAGAGCCACGCACAAGCAGAGAGACAACATATACGACTACAACAACAACAACAACAGCCACTGGGCAAAAGACGCGCCTAGCAACAGCGCCGGCAGCGGCGGAGGCAGCGCCAGCGACAGCGCCATCAGTCGCACTGACTTTTGGACCATTGTTAAAGCTTTTTGTTGTTCTTGTTGTTGTTATTGTCTCGGGTGTGTGTGTGTGTGAGTGTGCGTCTGTATTCGTTGGGTGGCAACATTTTTGTGTATTTACTTTTTATATTATTTATTTTGGTTTTTCGGGTGTATTTTTTTTTATTTTGGACATAAAATGCTGTAACTTGGCGTCGTCAACTGTTTGCCAGACGCATAAATCTGACGTGTGTGTGTGGCTGTGTGTGTGCGTGTGTGTGTGTCTCAAACGAAAGTAAAAACAAAAGCAAACAAATGAAGGCAAAACATGGTTAAACGGCTTGAAGACTTGGCCAAAAATATTAAAAAAAAAAACTACACTACATTTTACACAGTAAAAAAAGTTCTTAAATAAATTTATTATTCATTTATTACTTTAATATGTAGTTTGAATTGATTTATTAATTTTTTTTCTTTATTTTTATATATTTTTTTTTTATTTATTTATGTTTTTTAATTTATTTATTTTTTATTTATTTATTTATTTTTTATTTATTTTTTTATTTATGTATTTATTTTTTTATTTATGTATTTATTTTTTATTTATGTATTTATTTTTTTATTTATGTATTTATTTTTTTATTTATTTTCTTTTATTAAATACTTTTTTATTGTGTAATTTTAGTTGTTTGTTTTTGCTTAAAATTTGATTGGTAATGCTTTTATTACAACCTGAAATTCTAACAAGAACAAAACTTGTAAGCTCTGCCTCCCTCCCCCTACCACTACCCCTACCTCTACCCCTTCCACTCTTTCGCACTATCATCAACTTGTGCGTTTCGCTTCGTTCCTGTTTCGTTTTCGTTTCTACGCACAATTTCGTTGTATTTGGTTACTGTAGTTGTTGTTGTTGTTGTTGCTTTTATTGTTATTATACATGGGGTTCGACCTTCATTCAGTTCATTAACATTTTCATGCGTATTGTAGTTGTAATTGTGTGTGCGTGAGTGTGAGTGTGTGTGTGGTTAGCCGAAATCTAAATGAAGACGAAGAAGAAGAAGAGAATAAACACGCATAGCAACAAAAACAAAACACCGATGATACGCATAGCTCAAAAGGTGCGAAAATGCCAATAAAGTGTGTGCGAGGAGAAGAATGGCATAACAATAACAAAGAGGCGCCAACAGTCGCAGAAGGACGCACACACTCGCACACACACACACTTGTTATTTACATATATTTAATATACAATTTTAACTAAATTTGTTCACACTAATGCCTGATCCTCCACAGAGCACCCGGTTGCCACTGTGGTTTTTTTTTAAGTGTAATTGGTTCTCTTCTTTCATTAGGCTTATGACATTAGTTCTCTTCATTTCATGAGATTAGTTCTCTTCATTTTCTTCTTCTTTTCAATCACTTTTCTGCAGTTTGACATTCTCAAGTTGGCAACTGTGTGATTACACTTACAATCAGTTTGCTAATGAAGCGTCACGCGCGTATACACACACACACACACACACAGGCACACACCACATTGCGACAAGCTTTTAATCTGGAGGAGGCACGCACCTGTTGTTGTTGCTGTTGTGTGTTGAAATTTAAATACGCAAAAAATAGTTGAAATTACGTTTGATTTTTCGCTTCGTGTTGCCATGTGTATTTCTTACGCGCGCTCTATGTGTGTGTGTGTGTGTGTGTGTGTGTGTGTGTATTGTGCGTCGTATCAAATTGATATTATGCTCATGCTACACACACACACACACACACGCATGCCCAACTTATGTTACGTTTTTCAATTATCATCAACGCCCTCGTCGTACGTTCCGCTGCTATCAGCTGGCAGCGGCAACGGCAGAGCGAGCGGGGGGCAGCGGCTGGCTATATTTTGCCATCGTTGTTGTTGTTGTTGTTCTTCTTCTTGCTCTCTTGTTCTTTTATCGTCTCACGCGCGCGACTTTTTGGCAAGCGCAACCGTTGTGTGCCTGTGTCTGTGTGTGTGTGCAGCATCAGTCAAAAGTTGATTATGTGGGCGTTGCTTTTTTTTTGCTAATAGTTTAACAAATACAACAACAAGAACAACAACGAAATGAGCACGCCTAGTAACAGCAGCAGCAGCAGCAGATGATATTTTAAATATCAAATATGCAAAATACACATAAAGAGAAAACAATAAATGAATTCCAACAACAGCGACAGCGACAGCGGCATTGCCAGCAGCCTGCAATCTGAGTGTGAGTGCACTCGGCAGAGGGACGCCATAGCACACACAGAGAGAGAGAGAGAGAGAGAGAGAGAGTGGGAGAGCCAAACATGTGCAATTTACGTGAGCGGCTGTGCATGTGTGTGTGTGTGTGTGTCTGTGTGAGTGGGGGCTGCAGTTTGTGAATGGAATAAAAGTCGACGTAAAGTGAGCGGCGAGTGTGAGTGTGAGCTTTACGCGCCATATTGCAATTGTATTTGTGCACAAATAAGTGATTAGGCCGGCCGCATGCACAGTGGGGCAATGCATGAGCTGTGAACTGCAAGCGTATTTACAGTGACAGAAAAATTCTTTTATAAATATTTGAAAAAAAAATTAATTACAAATATTTTAAGTAAAACAAAATAAATGAAAAATATTCAATATATTAAGATGAAAATCTATTGTTTTCTAATTTAATATTACAAATATTATTTTATAATATTCATGATAAATATTACTAAAGAATGTAGATACTTTTTCACTGTTTATACAATTTAATTGCGTAATATGCAGACAAGACCACAGTGCACAGCGTACAGTCATAGATAGTAGTAGGTGTACTACATGGCTGCAGTAAGGGAAGTAGGTAGTAGTACTAGTAGTAGTGATAGGAGTAGTTGTAGTTGTAGTACTAGTAGTAGTACTAGTAGTAGTAGTAATAGTAAGAAATCTAGTAGCACTAGTACTAGTAGTAGTAATAGTAAGAATAGTAGTAAGAATAGTACTACTCCTAGTACTAGTAGTAGTAGTAGTAATAGTAAGAATAGTAGTATTACTAGTACTAGTACTACTAGTAGTAGTAAGCATACCAGTAGCGAGGGTGGTTCAAAGCGTTTGGCCAAGGCATTGAACTCAGCCCAGAGTCAACTGTGAAGCTGTAGCTGTGTGCAGCAGTGGGGCAGGGATGTGTCGCCTGATGCCACGTGGCATGGGCGCAGACATCCTTGAAAATGGGGTGTTGGCAGAGAAAGAGACGCAGCAGACGTCCGATGTCAGAGAGAAAGAGGGACACACACTATGCTGCTGTCGGCTTCCTTCCTTTCTTTTCTTTTTTATTCTTTTTGGGCGTAGCACAAACTGCGCAAGACGACGCTTGGGGATGCTACTACCACAACAACAGCAGCAGCAGCAGCAGCAACAATAGCAGTAACAGTAAGAGCAATTGTGTGCGAGAGGATGACGCCATGGGGCCAGCCCCAAACAACATAATGAGCCATGAAAGCCACGCGCCAATATACTTGCTAGACGACCGAGGGGGCTATGTGAGGGGGAGGAGTGTGCGAGTGTGTGTGTGTGTGTGTGTGTGTGTTGCCTGGGGGGTGTGTCGCTATGTGTGATGCGTAGGCCAAAAGGCGCCAAACGAAATACTACCACACAGAAAAGAAAAACTCGGAGAAAATCAATGAAAGCTCTTTAACCCACCTCAACCATACGCTCGCTCGCTCGCTCGCTCACTCACTCACTCACCCGCTCACTCCCGCTGCCCGTGTGTCTGTCTATCTCCGTCTGGCCAGCCGGCAGAGGTTGTGGGCGCTTGTAATGCGTATATAACGACGGCAGCAACAAAAAGTTTACTACGTTTGCTGTTGACGTAGGCGATCGATTTTCAGCCGCGTCATCCATGCCCATTTCCCTTTTCCCATTTCCCATTTCCCATTGAGCCCCCACCCACGCAGCGGCAACGCCAACACTAGTTGAATGCTGCAGGATGTGCAAGTGGGCGGGGGGTGGAAGGTGTGGGCGTGGGTGTGGGCGTGGGCAGAGGGTAGGGGGAGTCAAGTTGCACTGCTTGCAACAAGAGGCAA
The DNA here is from genome assembly GCA_035045005.1 of Liodrosophila aerea. NCBI lineage: Eukaryota > Metazoa > Arthropoda > Insecta > Diptera > Drosophilidae > Liodrosophila > Liodrosophila aerea. Next base: position 135,752 of record JAWNNL010000218.1, read on the forward strand.
GTAGGGGGAATGGGGCAAGCGTTGAGGTAATCTCTCATAGTTCTTAGTATATATACTAATTGGAATATGTAAAGAGGGAAATCTGCACTCACCGGAATCTGAGGGCGTCTCCAGATTGGTTTCCATCTCGTTGCAGCGCGTGTAGCTGTGATCGCTGATGTGGCGCATGTAGAGGCTGTTGTTGCCGTCGAGCGATGCGGATGAGTCGCACGTGGAGTCCACCAGGGAGCACTCGCCATCATCCGAATCCGAATCGGAGCTAGCTGCTGTTGCTGGCGGTGATAATGTGCCCACCGCTGCCGACACATCGACACCAATTGCTGCTGCTGCTGATGTTGTTGTTGTGTGGCCTGTTGCTGCTGCTGAGGATGCGGATGTTGTTTGCTGTTGTGACGATTGCTCCGACTGCTGGTAGATGACGTCGAGCACATCGCTGATCTGTACATCATTCATATGGGGCTCGATATAGTGACGATATGGCATTATGTCGATGCGCTCCTTGCTGGTGTTCTGCAGCTCACGACTGAGGTGGTTGATGTAGTTCGTCTCGGCACTGCTGGTCAGCGAGATGTTGTTGCTGCCCATGACGCAGGCGCGCAGATCGACATTGTGCCGGAACTCTGTGGACTGATGGTGGCTATCATCGAAGGCGACACTGCGATTGCGCTGCTGCTGCTGCTGCTGCAACAGTTGTTGCTGCTGCTGCAGCTTGTGCTGAGCCGTGTTGCTCTTGCGCAGCAGTGAGGCACCTGGCGGTATGTGCTGCTCGGCCGTGCTGCTCTGAAGGAGACTTATGTCCGGCTTGACATCGACGTATCGCTTGTTATACGACGACGCACTGTTATAGCTCTTGGGCTTGGGTATGCTAATTGTGGGCGTGGCTGATGTTGTTGTCGCTGTTGTCGTCAGCTTGCCCTTGCTAGTGTGCTCGGTCTCCTCATCCTGTTCCATGTCCTCCTCCGGCTCGCGCTTGATCAACATGGTGCCACCGCTGACGATGGCTGGCGGCACAGCGCTGCTCTCACTGTAGCTGGAGGCAGCCGAGTTGCTGTTGCTGTTGCTGTGACTGTGGTGGTTGTGGCTGTGGCTGTTGCAGTTGGCGGCGTTGCATCCGGCTGCGCCACTGTTGTACGCCGACCACATGCAGTCCACGTTGCGTATCTCGGGCTTGACCTCAAAGTCGTTCAGTATGTCGGAGAGGGAGCTGCTCACCGTGCGGGAGCGACTGTTGCTGGCGGCGATCTTGGCCACGTCGCCCTGTATGCTGGGCAATCTGTAGCTGCCGCAGTTGCCGATCAGGTCGGATGTGTGTGTCAGGTCCATGAATTCATCGAACATGAAATCGTCGTTCAAATGCATCGGTTGCAATCCGAATGTGTCATCATAGTCATAGGTGTACTCGCAGCCCACGGAGAAGGCGCTGCTGCCACTCCCACTCGCGCTGCCGCTGCTGCTGGTGCCGTTAAACACGGTCGCCATCTTTAATTCTTAATCTTGATTACAAACGTCGTGTCCTGAGTAAGTTTCGCTTAGCGTTGTGGCACTGCAACACAAGAGAGGAGGGGGGGAAGACAACATGAAATGTAAGCCAGAGCCAAGTAAAAGTAAAAGTGATAAAGAATTACTTAATAATTAATTAATTAATTAATTAATTAATTGTTAAACTGAGTTAATTTTTCTGCTTAATTTTACACGCATTTTATTTGTATTATATTATTTTTAATAATTATGGAAATATTTATCAAGTTGTGTTTTATTTTAGTTTGCTTTAATTTTCAAGTAATTATTCTTTTATATTATTTTTGTATATTATTTTTGTATATTATTTTGTTATATTATTTTGTTATATTATTTTGTAATACTATTTTTAAATAAATATTTAAATATTTATCAAGTTCTGTTTTATTTAAGTTTGCTTTAATTTTCCTGTAATTATTTTTTAATATTATTTTTAATAATTATTTAAATATTTATCAAGTTCTGTTTTATTTTAAATTTCTTTAATTTTCATGTAATTATTTTTTAATATTAATTTTAAATAATTATTTAAATATTTATCAAGTTCTGTTTTATTTAAGTTTGCTTTCATTTTCATGTAATTATTTTTTTATATTATTTTTAATAATTATTTACATTAAATAATTTAAATAATAAAGCTTTAATTCTCATGTAATTACATTTACAATCACTTCACTTTATAATAATTTTGTTTAAATTTGATTTTTAATTTTATTTCCATTATTATTTTCCATTTATTTTATGATCCAGTTATTTTATTGCCTCAGGTAGATTACTTTTCCTATTCCCGTTATTCTATTCTGCATTTCCATTGAATTCGAATCAATTTCGTTCACTCTATTCCTCTATGAAATTCCGTTCACCTACTCTGCTTCTTCCTTCGTTTTCTAGAACTTTTTTACAATTCGCTTTGCGCTAATCGTTCGCCATTTCACAAGATTTCTCAAAGTGCCGCTCTGCTAGCAAATTCCTGTACTACGTTGCCGCCATTTTGAAAGTCATGTACGCGACACACTCGAGATAAATATATAAACAAAAAACAGGACGCAAAAATCACAAATTCCACAGATGAAAAAAAAAAACAGAAAACCGCAAATTTCCCGTTGAACGGAATTTTCGCTGTGTGGCTTTTGCCTTTTGATTTGTGTAGCGCGTGTCGCATCAAACGACGACTGTTGCTGCCGCTATCGAAAAGGGCAACTTGTGTTGTGCACACCACTACACACACAGGCGACAAGTGCAGCTTGGCCACCGGGCAGCGCAAATGTAACGGTTCTCCTTGAACGCTTTGCATCTTTCGTCTATCGCTCGCCATTCCATTCCATTCCACTACTCTACTAGTGCGTATGCAGGCATTTCAAACGGTAAAACACACGCACACACACACACACACACACACACACAGAGTGTTCGTCAAGGAAAGCGAAAGCCAAAGGAGACTTGCGAAATTCAACGGCAGAAAAATGCCGGCCTGTATGTGTGTGTGTGTGTGGGGCTAGCATATTGTCACTGTTTTTATTAAACGTATATGATATTTCATTAATTACACTTGCACTTTGTACTTCAAATTTATTTTATATTTTTTATATTTATATATTTTTTTTTATATTTATATATTTTTTTTTTATATTTATATATTTTTTTATATATTTGTATATTTTTTTTATATATATGTATATATATTTTTTTATATATATATTCAATTATTTTTTTATACATATATTCAATTATTTTTTTTATATATATATTCAATTATTTTTTATATATATATTCAATTATTTTTTATATATACATTCAATTATTTTTATATTTATATATATTCAATTATTTCTTTATATTATTATTATTTTCTCAATTCATTTTTAACTTACCTTCTCGTGCCTTGTTCACCAAATTCTATGTTGCAATTCCAATTATTTGTTGTACACAGAAAAAAATAGTTGACACCCGAAAAAAATGTATTCGCGCGAAACAAAAAATGAATTAGGCAAAAAAAATATATATATCGATGCGGATTTTCTTTTCTATATATATATTCGACTTTAATGCACATTCACATACACACAAAGCACAACTTGTACGATTAACAAAAAAAAAATGCAATTTCCTTGAATCTTTTAGGCAACTTTGTCTAGTTGATAACTGTTCATTTACTGCTCTTCTGAGCTTAGCTTCTTGTGCTGCGACTACTTCGAGAGCAGCAGCAAAAATGGTAGAGTGAAGTTAGCGGCATCTATATTAATGCGCGACTGTGCTCCGACTGCCTCTCCTCCTCCTATTCGCAGAACTCCTTTGCACACGACGACGACGTAAGGAGACGTAAAGAGGTATGTACGCACACACACACACACAACAGGCACACACACTTTCGAGTGTGCTAACAAATTGTCTGCCTTTGCGTTTTCCTTTCTATGTGTTTCGCTTGTCGCTTTGTAGTAGCGGTATTTGGGTATTTGCTTTAACTTCACATTCACTTTTCTTTGCCTTTGCCTGTGCTTTGCTTTGATTAAGTAGAGCAGCAGCAAATGCTATTTTGTTAGATTTTTTGTTTTTTATTTAACAAAATGCAATTTTTATTTTTGGCGCAAAAATGTCTCGAATTCTATTTATTGCGCTCTCTCTGTGTCAATTTATGTTAAACACTTGTATTATTTGCTTTCTCGTTAGTCCGACATGAATATTGTTTGATTTGTTGAATTTGGTTTTCTTTTTGTTTTCTTTCTGTGTGAACTGCAGTTATGTGTTTTGCTTTGTCTAGTTAAGTTATTATTTCTTGCGGTGTGTTATGTTGTTGTAGTGTTATAGTTATAGTTGAATTCTTTGCAATTGATTTGTTGGGCGGGAAACAGCCAAAATTCACAAAGACGAAGAGCCAACTACGCGTCGCACGTGCAACCGTGCCGGAGTCACAAGAAAGATTGGTACACTGTTTTAGAATACCCGGCAGTGTAGCCTAACAAAAATGCGCACCGCTTCGCTCGCTGCTCTCTCTCTCGCGCGCCCGCTCTCTCTCTCTCTTTGAACGCCGCGGCGTTCGCTCTCTGAGTGCGATGGTGAGATTGTGCTGTGCAACAGTAGGCGCGCGGCCTTTGAGTGAAATTGAGTGTGCTGCCTGTCGTACCTATGTATGTGTGTGTGTGTGCTGTGTTGTTGCTGCCATTGTGACTTGGCTGCGCAATTTGGTGAAATAAATAAATACATTTGTATTTACACTGTGTGCCTGTGTCTGCTGGGAGCTTTTCAAAATGCATGCAAATGTATGTACACCAAGTAACTCAATATGAATTTCGTTAGACGGCGCAATCAAAAGAACAGCCGAGACGAAGAGAGCGCAAAAAGCTATCAACGAACTAAAGTAACTCACGTGTGCTGAGCGCATTTTTTGCGCTCTCTGTTTATTTACCTTTGTTTTAGGTTGTGCTGCCGGCCGGCCTCTGCCGCCGACTGCTTTAGCTTTTTGAGCGTAAATTTACTACACAATCTTTTGAGCGAGTCTCTCTCTCGCTCTCTCTGTGTGCGTGTGCGTGTGTATGCATTGTGTTTGTTTTGAGTGAAAACGACAATTATCGAGTTTTGTTTACAAAACAAAATGCTTTTGGCTCGCCAGCCGCTGTTATTGTGATTGTTGTTGCTGAACTGAAAATAAACAATAACAATTATAACTAGAAATTGTGCATACTATATGCAAATTTGATATTCTGTAACAGACACACACTCTACGTGTGTGTGTGTGTGTGTTTAACTTCGTCAGGTTGGCAGCTCCAATTTCAGTTAGTCAAGTTGATTGAACTCATGAACTTTGTGTGTGACATCGACTGAAAGAAAAGCCGCAACTTAAACACAGCACAAACAAAGCCAAACAGCAGTGTGAGAGGCAGAGGCAGAAACAAAACAAGCCAAAGAAAACAACAACTTTATATGAAACCTACCTCAAGTCTAATTAAATTATGCGCTCCAAATGAAAAAAAATAATAAAAATAAAAATAAACACTCAGGCACACACATAAATAACAACAACAAAATAGCATGGAAAGTTTGAAGAGAAAAACAAAGTAAAAGAAACATAGATCAGGGCATGCGAACTGCAGGAGCTGAGAGAACGGCAACTACAATACATACAGGCATATGTGTATATAGGTGTGTACATAGGTGATGAGGTACCCCTAGCAGATTGACAAGCTGCGCCACTTTCCACAGCCAAAGAGGACTCAACAGGATTTACTCTTCTCCAATTTCATCTACAGTTTCAGTGTCAGCTACTCCTGCCTCGATCAGGCCTTAGCCTAGTATCGTTTAAAAGAGATAACCCAGCGGAGCATACGGGTAGCATATACTGATATACCCTACACAGATCGCAGGATTCGTTGCGGATGCTTCCGGCATGCATACTTTCCACATACTACATGTGACTTACTGTGCATTCAATTTAGCAATATTTTATATCAATATTTATTCTCGATCAGAACGATGAACTCAGTGGCCTTAACCCGGTCTGACAGTCTATCTGTCCGTATGAAATCCATAATAATATTTACATAATAAAAAATTTTAATCTTAAATATTTTTAATATTTTAATTTAAAAAAATTAATTTTAATTTTTAATTTTATTTTAACTTTACATCAACTGTACGGAGTTGATATTATATATAAATAAATAAATAAATAAAAAATATACATAATAATATGTATGTATGTATGTATGTACATTAACTAAACCTTTTTTCAATCAAATAAATACTTAACAATATTATTGCTTACCAGCAGCCGGGCAAAGCCGGTCAGTAGCTGCTGACGGTCAATCTAAATCGACTAAGACAATAAATCTTAAGAGCAAAAAAAAAAACAGTATGTGGTAGTAGGTGTGTGAGCAGACACCGTAATGTTTTGTCTGGATTCGCTTTCGTCTACAATTCGTCTACAAATTGTCGATCTTCTCGTTTTTCCTGCTTCTGCTGTTGCTGATGTTGTTGTTGTTGCTTTTGCGTTTTGCTATTTGCTTCTGCTTGTTGTCGACGCGTCGACTTTGCATTTGCACTTTTGGCGCGTGCATTCTGTAATGACCGAGGCAAGGGCCACACACACACATACACAAACGTGCGCCATGCACATACATACATATATTCGTTTTGTTTTGACGGCGCAGCGAATGCGAAGCAAACGTCAACAGAAAATTGTATTGCCATAAAAATAACAATGAAATAAAAAGAAAATAAAGTAATACACACATACATACATATGTATGTGTGTAACAACAATTACAAGAGGCAGAACTTGGCGCGCATTTAGTTTGGCTCCGATTTTTGTTGTAGTCTGAACTGCATTGCGCTGCTTGCAAGCAGTTCGTGCCCTGCTTGACGTTGGGTAGTTTAGAAACCAAGCAGTTCAACTGCATAATTAAAATAAAAGTAGAGTATTTTATTTATATAATAATAAGTATGTCCTTTTGTGTTGTCTTTATTTAGTACATTTTTACAGGGTATTCGCTAGTGCCGCATTGTCGCTTGCCTTCTGGTTTTGTTTAGTTTTTGTTGCTGTGCGCTTTTTCAGCTGCACTTTTGCTCTGCTTCTTCTTCTTCGTCTTCATTTTGCGCAATTATTTGCGCGTGTGTAAAATTTTTTGTTCGTTCTGCTTGTTGCAGTTGTTTTTGTTGTTGTTGTTACTGTTGTTGTTGTTATTCGTTGGGTTTTCTTCGTAGAGTAAAATGCGTCGCCATCGGGTAAAAACCAACTGCGTAAATAATGCCAACAAGTGTGGCGTTGACAGCGACGCCAGCGACGCCAACCGCGCAGTCAGCGCCAACAGTACTTGTTGCTGTTTTGCTTAATGCAAAAATTCTCTAATTGCAATGCTAAAAGAAAGTAAAAAAAGCAAAAAGAAGAATAGAAAACAAAGTCATTAATATCCGTATGCATTTGCTTTTGGTGAAAGCTCACCGACAGAGAGCTTTGGCTTTGTGTATGTGTGTGTGTGTGTATGATTGCGCAATTTGTAACGGGTGCATCATTAACAATTTCGTTTAAGTGTGCAAAACTTGAACAAATGCAACGAGCTTTTTGCTTTTGCATTCGCTTGCCGTTGTTGTTGTTTTTCTTTTTCCTTTTACTGTCACTGTTTACAGGCGCCAGTCGTTGCCTACTACGTAACTCCCACTCGCATGCACACATACCCATACACACATACTCCGACTGCATATTTAACTGCTTACACGTGTGGCAACATTGTTATAAGCCGTGGAGCCACGGTAGCCACAATGTGCACAATTGTGCTAAAAGTGGTGTTTATTTGCACAATGGTATTATTGCTTGCTTTTATTGTATTTATTCTTCACACTTATTTATAATATTATTTATATTTATTTATAGTTTTTGTTCAATTAAACGAAAATATTGTTTTATTAAATGAGCATTCTTGAGAATACTTTTAAATTAAATTGGTTCCTATTTTTTTTATTTATTTATTTTATTTATTTATTTAATGTCGACTAAGGTCAGTCGACAGATTACAATTAAATTTTAATTTAAATTTAATAGATAGAATTAAAAAGTAAAAATAAAAATAAGAATTAATTTAAATCTAAATCTAAATCTAAATATTGACATCAGTTTGCCTGTGGCAATCGGGCATGGAGCGCCAGCGTGTGAGAGAGGGGTGGGCGCTTAACGTGCCGTTGTAATGGGGCGCCGGCAGAGGGCGCAGCAGCGGCATGCTGTTACAGTTAATATTGATAAGCAGGCGTCTCGCTTGTGTTGTTGTTGCGGTTCTGTTCAGTTTGGCAGGTGTTGCTGTAATTGCAATTTAAATACACACATAGAAACAATAACACTAACGTAAAAGGCAAACTGAGACTGAGAAGTGACTGACAACAGTTGGGGCCCAAGCGAGTGTGTGTGTGTGTGTGTGTGTGTGTGCTATGCTTTGGCATACTGTCCGCTATTGATAAGGGCGACAGAGAGAGCCACACGCAACTATTTTACGGCGTCCTCTTTGGCAACTTTGTTGTAAATTGCGTCGTTTTTATTTAGCGCCAAATGCAATTCGGTTACATGACACAAAAATAAGTACAACACTTGACCATACAGTTCCTGTGCATAGTATACGCACGGGCCAGCGAATCTGAAGTTCCGTTACATAAAAGTTAGATGTTCCATTGAAATTTCACTTATGGATTTGCACTTTATTCTGCATTTACATATTTATTGAAAATAATTCTACACAGATTTCCTGTAGATCAGTATTGCCCAAACTCACACTATCAAACAGTGTAAAATCGTTAAATCAACGAAGCGTAACGCCTATACGTGTGAGAAAATCTACTGTGTGTGTCAAAGCAGCGCTGCTCAGCAAAGCGAGCATGTGATAGGAACTATGAGTTTTGGGCACCACTGCTGTAGATAGATAGTAGCTTCCTGCTGAAACCTGAAAAGAACCGATTGAAATGATGACCCCAACCTGTTTATTTATTTATTTATTTATAATAAGCTAATATAAAGTTCAAACGCTATAATAGGGGACAATAAACACTAGCAATGGCTACATATGTAGGCCTTCAGCTAGAATATATATAAACTTAACCTTACCTGATTAACCTAACCTGTTATCGGTACCCAGATTAAAGTTTAGGTTCAGAACCGATATGCAGAACCTTTATAATATGGGACAAAGAAGACAGAACCCACTACCGATATCATTGGGATACCTAAACGGAGCCTTTTATTGAAATTTATGATCCCATACTGTAACCGACATTATTCTAGTTTTAGTTCCACCCAATTTATCAAATATACCATTAATTTTAATTGTAATTCTAGTAAATTATTTATAGACTTTTCTTTGAAATTAATATATAAATTTAAAAGATATAAACTGATTACACAAGTTTTCATTTCCTACTAAAAATTTGCTACAAATTTCTTTCATAGCGTGGGAACTAAACCGTTGGAAAGAGTTGTGTGTGTGTGTTTGTGTGTGCACAATGTAAAGAGCATTAAATTTTTGCTGCAATTGTTGCTGTTGTTGCACTTGGCGCCAACTGTTGTCGCACAAAAAAAGCTGCAATAATCAATTATGTATATGCAGAAAGCTTTCAAAGTCATTAGGCTCGATGCACACATACACATACACATACAGACGGACAGCGGCACAGTGGAATGCAATTGATATTCGCAAATAAAATTCATTGCAAATGGAAAGACGTCTGACTATCACTTAAGCTTGCATTAAAAATTGTTTAGCATTTGCAAATAAACAATAGACGAAATGCAGATGCAAATGGGCATAGGATTACGAACAAGTGCAAAGCGCAACAACAGCAACAACAATAACGATGACAAGAGACATGACAAGCAGCAGCAGCAGCAACAGCACAAAGAACAGTGGGTAAACAGACACAAACAGCAGCAGCTGCAAAAATAACAATACGCAAAGAAGACAAAGATAATGCCAAAGACACTGACAGGCGCTGGGTACAGTTGCCGCAACACACACACACACAGACAGGCAGGCAGAGCGGCCGGCAGACGCAGCAGCGGCAGCAGCAGCAAAAGGCAAACTGCAGTGTTTAAGCTTTATAACGGAATAAACCTGCACTCGCACTCACTCACACTACACACACACACACACACACGCTCGTTTCGTTTTCGCTAAGAAAGCGTACTCAAAACAAAAACCAAGAACGCCAAAGCACTCGACGTGAGCTTTTCTGCTGGCAGCGCGGCGACACGCCATAGCCGGCGTTTTATTTTTGTATTTGTTATACGCAATTTGTTCTTGTGATTTCACAATGTTTCCACACACACACACAGACACACACACACGATTGCTCATCCTGCACGATTTGTCTGTGACTGCGTGTGTGTGTGTGCGCGAGTTTGCCTGAATTTCATCAACAATTGAAACTGTATATGCAATTAACTAATTATAGACATCTCATAGGCCAAACTTGAATTTTTGTTGCAAAAAAAAGCGCCATCAGAATGTGCGCCAACGTCAGCGTTAGCGTCACTCACATTACACTCAACGACCTGAGCGCTTGAGTGTGACTGTGTTGGCGTGTGAGCGTAAATGGCAGAGAGCGCGCAAGCAAGCGAGAGCTCGTTCTCACGTTGTTTCAACTCATACACGATTGAGTGTTTTCTGTGCTGGGCAACAATGTTGCTGCAACATAATGCGATGTATAGCAACAAGAGACAAGCATGTTGCTGGCAGCCATTTATTGCCTTTGATGGTCACTTGAGCATAAAAAACACCAATTTTATTAGAAAAGAACCAATGTAATTTCATTGATTATGTGTAATTTAGTTTAAAGCACAAATTCCATTAAGAAGAAACAACTTTTAACACCATTGCGCTCGTAGGAAGGTCATTTGCCCATTATTTGCAAATTATGTACGCCACAAAAAATTGCATTAAAACCGAAAACAAAGGTATCACTGTGCACAGTGGTATGGGTTGGATACCAAAGAGTCGCTGGGGGCGAGAGCCCTTTTTAGACCCTGTACTTTAAAAAAGTACAAAAGGGTCTATTAAGATTGTGCAAGCCCGAAATGTATGTAACAGGCAGAAGGAGGCGTGGCAGACCCCACAAAGTATATATATTCTTGATCAGGACGACGAGCTGAGTCGATATAGCCATGTCCGTCTGTCTGTCCGTCTGTCCGTCTGTCCGTCCGTCTGTATGAACACCTAGATCTCGGAAACTATTGGAGCTAGAGACTTCATTTTTTTTTTGTTAGGTTTGTGTATTACATAAGCAGGTCAAGTTTGTTTCAAATGTTTGAAAAGTCATCCCCCTCCCCCTCAAATTTACAAAAATGTTCTTAGTATATACAGTTTTAGAGTCACTGGATTCAGGAAGGATTGTTGAAGCTTTAGATGCTTTGCATGTTTGGTGCAAGTTGCAGCCCAATTGGATAATAAACACCGGAGATATTCGACAAACAATTTTCAGTACCAGGCATTTGGTTAGGGGAGGGGGGAAGCGGCCACTAGGGCGTATACGTGATTTTTGATTGTGAATTTGAATTTCTGTATTAGTATTGGTTATTATTTGTATTTTAGTGTACATATATTTGTATGAATAAGTGTATGTGTGTGTGTATAAGTGCATGTGTATGTGTATGTGAGTATGTACATATATGCTGCTGCTATTATGGACTCTACGGACTATTATGGACTATTATGGACTCCCAGGGCAAATCAAAGTACAGGGTCACCTACTGTCGGTTGCGTCCGACTGTAGCTTTGCGTCCGACTGTCGCTTTCCCTACTTTTATTAATACATATGTATGTAAGTATATAGCTGCTTATCCTTTCGTTTGCCTTGCGGCGTGTCTGCATATGCGGCGGCATAAATGTGTCTAAAGGGGGGTACTGGGAGTGGGGGGTGTGGGAGTGTGTCTGCGACCTTCAGAAGAAAAACCATAATGAAAACCAAACAGCAGGAACAAAACAACAAAGCGAAAACAAACTTGCCAGACAACAAAACCGAAAAGGACATTCAACTTGAGGCAGGGGGCAGTGGGCGGGGCATTATTTACAGTGGGTGTGGGAGGGAGTTTCTAGGGCTACTGCGCATTGAAGTAAATACAGCGAAGGTTTCGTCCTTCGATAGGAAACGTCCTTGCCAGACTCTCTCTCTGTGTGTGTAAGCCGCTTGAAGGTCACAGCAACAAAACAAATACCAAAAGAGAGAAAAGATACATATAAAAAAGAAGAAAAAAAATCATCGTGGCATCCTGGCCTCTTGACTCCATCTTCCTGCATCCTGATTGAGCCCATAACAACGTCTGGCCTCGGGTGAAAGTGTTCTGAAAAGCCAGACAGCTTCATCTCCAGCCACAGCTTCCCCTTCGGAGGAGGCTCCATTAACCTGTCAGGCTCAAGGACATGGGCAGGAAACCAAGCAGAGCTAGTGCTCACATTACATCAATAATTTATGATGTCTCGCTGCTTAGAGTTGAGTTCCAAATGCAATTAAGCGGGCATAACTACGATACTAAGCAACAGATACATGGGTTATCTATAAATTCTCAGATCTTGACAACTACAAAATTTAGAGATATGAAATTTGCTCAACGACTTTGCCTATATTCAAGGTAGTTGTAGGTCTATTTTTTGACTTGACTTTATTGTCCCACCTTCTCCTGTAATGCGTAAAAGTTATGCTTCTGATAACGGGGAAAATTAGTGTTTTTATTGGAGTTTAATTTCCGTTTATTCTTATTTTTAAATTCTAACTTTTTAAATTCTAACTTTTTTTATTATAATTATGAATAAATAATTGAGCATTTGTTTTTGAAATAGCTAAAAAAAAATCTATAAAAAATTAGAAAAATGTGTTTATGAAAGTGTTATTGGTCTTCGTCTTCTTCGGCTTAAACTCTCTAACTACACCTAGTGCTTTCAATGCGTTTACCTAATTCAAGCGATTAACAGACACACACACACGCACACACACATGCATTGCAACACACTGCACTTGAGGCTTAGAAGTTGGAAGTACAAAGAAGAAGCAAAACAACAACAAGACTAAGAAGAGTGCTCGAAAAGTGGCGCACAAGTACCACTGGCAAAGGACCCACTCGAAATGCTAAGAGGGCAAACGCTGCCGCCACACATAACATACACACACACACACACACACACACACACATGTAGTATATGCTATGCTATCAGCACCACCAAAAAGCAGCAATAAGTTCCATTGGTAGCGCCTTTTGATATACCCTGTAAATTGCGCTTCAATGAGGTACTATAGTGCTTCACAGATATCGTTAGGCCCGATTTCTCATGTTGCTTTCAAAGTTACTTATAGCTATCGTGACGATAAATTTACAAGCAGCTTGTAGGCAGCTTCGTTTTCTCATGTTTATGATAACATTAGTAGGCAGATCTGGCAACATTTTAATAAAATCTGGCAAAAATGGTCAAAACAAGTTGGCAGGCCTGCTTCGAGGTTGCCATAATTGTGATAATTTTTGACAGTTGGCGGTGTCACTTCTCAAAATGGCTTTTGAACGATTATGCGAAGCCATTGCATACCAACAGTTCTTGCTCTCAAATCTTTATTTTGCTTAATTTAATTTTGACAGCAACCGCACGGTTCAATAACGGCGTTACCACCTGAAAGAAATAATCATATGGCAACCCTGAACTTACAATCTACATTGTAAGATTATCATGAGGATGAACCACCTTGTAAGCAAGATTTTCTTATAATTAACATGAGAAAACGAATTCTGACGATAAAGTAGACTTTTAAGTTATAAGCAACATGAGAAATCGGGCCTTAGTGTCATAGTTCAATACTGAACTAGCTGTGAACCAGTTATCAAATGAACCAGTGTGGAACAAATGCAAAACTAATTATCAAAAACTATTGTGAGTCGATAACGCGTCACGAGGCAAAAGAATTGTGAACTAGTTATGAACTAATTCGGAACTAATTCATCAAAGTTACGAAATAATTTTAATTTATTGAGAGCCAATGAACCACTTTGAAGCAATTTGTGCATCAATCCATCAGCTGTTAGTTTTATTGATCTGGCAACGCTTTACGTAGTTCGGTAAGCGAATTCGCTTTGCTGCGTGTATCCTGTGGATACATACTATGTATGTTCGCTGTAGTCAGCTCGACCATAGCTCTGACAGCGAACACACAACCTCACTGAGCGGCAGTAAGGAGAGAGTGCACTGCGCATGGGCGTGTGTATGTTCGCTGTAGTCAGCGCGACCGTAGCTCTGACAGCGAAAAAAGTACAGGGTCTAAAAAATGTACTAAATGTAATGTACTTTAAATTGTATTTATTTACTAGGAGTTATTTGCTATTATTTTATTTTTATTATTTATCATTAATATTTATTATTATTTATTATTATTTATTATTATTTATTATTATTTATTATTATTTATTATTATTTATTACTATTTATTTTTTATTTATTTATTTATTATTCCTTGCTTAGTCTGTCATGCAGCACACGCTCCAGTTGCCACAGGGTATACCAGCAACAGCTACAAACATATTCGACGACAGCCGATAATAACAAACAACAAGAACAAGAACAACAACAACAACAACAGCAACAACAACAACACTAAGAACACGAAACGACCCCACGCCCCGAAGCGATTCAATACGATGCGTTGCGTTGCGTTGCGTTGCGTTGCGGTTCCATGAGCTGCGATGGATCTGTTTGGTTATACCTTGGGTTTCTGGCACCGGGCACTTGATTGCTGCTCTTCCCCGTCACACTTGCACTTGAGGTTATCTGTGGAAAAATCATTAAACACACACACACACAGCCACACACACACACACACAAGCGATAAGCATGAAAATCTGCTGTGCTCCCTCTCTCGTTATCTGGCTCTTTCGCTTTCCTGTTATTTCATTATTTTGTCGCTTTTCCTGTAAAACTTGTACACTATTTTCACAATTTTCCTCGTATTATAATGTACTATAGGGTATGCAGCATAATGTTATGTATAGGGTATGCAGCAGTCGTGCATTTGGCCTAAAGCCTTTCACTTTCTTGGCCGAGCATCACGTATTTTGGTTTGGCGTAGAATTTCCGGCGACAGCGTAAAAGCCGTGACCTTTTCTCCGACCAACATAACGCATCTATATATACACTATATATAGTATATAAAGACGAGCATGTTCCCGTTATTTTTGGCCACCCTTAGAACAGATTTGAAAATGCAGTTCGTTTGGCACGATGCGACATCTCGACTGATTTTAAATTTAGCCCACCTGGGGATCGAAACGCTTCCCACTGGATACGGGATATGACGATATGCATAGGACTCGTTTCGTCAGCAGAATTTACAATAAAAAGAATTGATAAAAAATACAATTGCATGACTTTGAATATACCCTGGAAATCATTGAGTCTATATTGTATTGATATTGATATTTTAAACTGAGTAAAGTTCATTCGAAGTTCGAAAGTTCATTGAAGACAAGTCGATCGATAAGAACTGAGGATGAGATATTCTTCGGAATTGAGAGAAGCTAAGATTATGATTAACCTATTTTATATACATTTTTTACGATAATTATATACATTTAAAAATTAAGGGATATATTTAGGTATACATATTTTATTTGATATTTCATTTACGTATTTTGCTTATGATAAAACTCTTTGATTAATATACAACCGATATTTTTATAATATTCAAGCTTTTAAATAGAAATAAAAAATGTATAGGGTATCTACAGATTCATCACTATTTACTACAAGTAATATACCCATTTAACTTTAAAAGGAGTTGGGGGAAAATAACATTTACTCTTACCTAGTTTGATTAGCTTTACTTAAAGCATGCTATATGTATCTAATTATATATCCATCACATCTGTATAGTTTAGAGATACATATTTGAGTCCATGTCAGTCCAGTCCATGCCTAATTTCTACCTGATGCCATCTGTTCTAAGCTTACGCTTGTAATATCCGGCCAATGCCAGAAATGCTGCTGTGGGAATCACCGTCTAATCAAGAATCACATTTGAATGCCACTTGAGCGAACTAGTAGTGAGAGCAAGCGATGGCTAGAGATGCAGAGAATTATAATCTATGCATAGAATTATATTAAGTGGCCCTCAAGCGACTCAGAGTCAGGTGCGTATCTCTCTAGCCACTTGAGCACTGAGCAGGGGAATGTATCTCAAGCAGAGTGTGAGGCAAGTGAGGCAAGTGTAGAACGCCAGAAGTGTATCTGCTGGCAAAATCTTATCAAATGTCAGAGACTTAAGTGTTGTATTATAATTCATTTAAAATATATACACAAACTAACGCAACTAATTCACTATCACTATCACTATCACTTTTATTATATTATTATTATTATTTTTTATGGTGCCTGGCCGTTGACTATTTCGAAGGTCGCTCTGCTTTGTGTATCGCCCCGAAAATCGGCTCTATATACGCATATATATACAGACATATGTACATATATGTTGTGGCTATATGCGCAGTAAATATATATGTATGTACATATATATAGTTATGTGTGTAGTTCTTAAACACATACTTATCAATCAAGGTCTGCATCGGGCGATTCTGCAAATATGCGTTGTTAATCTCAAACTAAACACACACTTACACACACCAAAGTGTTAGTTGTTTAAATTAAAAGCAAAAACAACAACAAGGTAGAACTATTGGGATGCCTATGCGAATTATCATTTGATATATATTTGATGGTTCTTTTTCACTAAGCACTGCAAATTACCCTAAAAGGGTATGACTGTTTTGTGCAAGCGCTTGAAACGATTAATTAATAATTATTTTTATTATTATTTTAAAGTCATTATAAAATTATGTTTCGAAACAAATTTAGTTAGTCGCTTGAAGACTATAAAAATTTATAAAATTAATACTAGAACTTTGTTATGCTTGAAATTAATTGCAGATCTCTGGTGCTATGGCAGTTAGAGATATTAAATTTAGTACGAGTGCTTAAGAAACAAGGTACAATATTAACTATAAATATGGGAACTAATTAGTAAACCTAAGTAGAGTTAAAGAGTATTGACTCTTCGACTAAGCGGATTAAATTTATTACTTTGCTGCTTTCTGTTTAGTTTATTTTCTTCGCTTTTTTTGTGAAATTTTTTGATACGCATTTCGCACTATTTCGATGACGACCTTTAATTATATTAATAATGTTAGCGTTGATAATAAAAACAACAATAAATTGCCAGAAACGAAGGCCAATGCGAGCAGCTAGTGCAGAATAAAACCATATCTATACGATTCCTGAATCAAATTCAGTTTTTTTTAAAGCTCAAGTGATAGATATGTATGTATGTATATATATGTATATGTATATAATGGAACTACATAGGTATACATAGATTTTTGAGCATGGCAACAGTTTGAATTTGTTGTGCCTATTTCTGGAGAAATATATAAAAAAATGGTTTTTTTTTTTAATTTTTTTTTTAATGAAATTAATGAAATAAATTAATATAATAAATGAATTAAAATAAATTGAAATAAAAAGTATCCTTAACATAATTAAATGTAGAAAATATCAATTCGGCTTAAATTAAAATAAAATGTGATAGAAATAAATGATTTAAGCTGTGTGTCCCATGTAATTTCTCTACTTCGTGCATATCATATGACGCACTTGGAAATCCACTGCTAAAGAAATGTGAGTAAAAGAAATTCAAAAACAAAACACCAAAACGAAACAGCTAATTAGCGATCAGACAGTGTCTAAGAACTCACAACAGAAATAATAATAATAACAAAAGAAACTCTGCAACAAAACAGAAAAAGGGAAAATAAAGAGAGAGAAAAATAGGCGAGTATAGAAAAATACTATAGCAATATGCTAAAGGCGACGTTTAGAAGTTAATTAAGTAAATTGGAAGAACAAAAGCCGCAATAAGAGAGGCCACTAACAGGGGGAGGGGGAGGGGGAGAGCGCCCAACGGGGGGCGTCAGCACACGTAGTGGTAGTAGTACCAGCCACTTGGCCAACAACTTGATGGCCACATAACTGCCAAGTCTATTGCCAATAAGTTCGCACAACATTTTAATATTCCCAATGGAAGCGAAAGATTAATGAACGTGCTGAGCCCCGAGCCGAAGTTGATTTGCAATCCGTGAAATTTAGCATGAGTAATGAGATACAACTAAAGAAGATACAGATGGAATAGATACAGATACATTTATGGCTACAGACAGATTTATAGATATAGTTAATAGTACTGCAGATAAAATCAAAATAATGGATTTCATTAAATGAAAATATCAAAGACAGATACATACATCTGTAGATACAAATGTATCTCTACACAAAGCTTAAGATAGAGATACAGATGACTTGGCAGAATAAAGAACGCTCATACAACTAAAAATATTACATGGCTGACCCTGAAAATTGGCTAAAAGCCTATGTCTATATAGTCTGTTAGCTAGCACAGTGGGCTCAACTTAATTTTCCACAGAATGAAAAGTAATTGCAATCATTGAGATCTGTAACTAAATTATTAATTACATGCATTTAAACAATATAATGTTGTAATCAACTGTAACTATTAGTCATCAATTTGAAATGCGAAATTAAAACCGACCCCACTGTGCGAACAATTCACACATTTCACTCACAGCATCGGGCAGTCGGGCTGTTCAATTGCCATGGCCTTTGTCTGGTTTGGCTTTTGTCTGCCTCCGATTCGCAGCCCTTCGAAAAGTGCCAAAATGGAGATAAATAAATAGAGAACTATTGATTTCGTTAGTTTTATTTTTATTCATATTTTTATTTCGTTCGCCGTGACAAGTGTATGGAAATAGCCAGAGACAAAGCCAAATGCCAAAGCCGATCGATCGGGTTTGTCGCGTGTGCCAATGGCGCGTGTAATATTGTTAGTTGAGCTGGTCGATCGGTATGTGGAAGGGTGCTGAGACCGGTTGACAAATCAGTTGGTAGATCAGATCAGGTGGCAGATCAGTGTGTAGATTGCTTGATTGCAGATACCGATTCGTTGATCGAACTGGTATCACTTATGTAGATTTCGCTAATAGTTGAAAATTACTTCAGATCAGTAGGTAGATCAGAGAATTGAAGGGTGCATCAGTAAATCGTATGTTAGAGCAATTTGTAAATCGGTTCGTGGATTGTTGGTCGATTGTCTAGTAATGCTTTATTTAGATCGCCCGAGAAACATAATATTTTCAATCAGTCAGAAGAGCTTATAACGATCCATTGATAGGTCGATTCGTAAAAGAATGGTAAATCAGATAGTATATCTTTTTAGTTTTCAGTTGGTAGTAGCTCAGGTGGCTTACTTAAGAAAAAAGGATGAAAATGACCTAGATGAAAGGTCATATATGCTCTAGATTGCCAGATCGCTTGGTCATTCAAATATTGTATTAGATCCATCTGACATTTATCATCTACTAGATCACTAGTTCACTTTCTCACTACTTTCCTTGATAAAACCCGATCAAACGATAAATCAGCTGCTGTCAGAGCCATTGATGAATCAGTTGACTGAACATCCAATACATGAATAGAAGCAAAAACTTGGTCTAATGTTTCGTAGAGTCATTTGTTTGATGGGAACGCAGCACACGCGCATAGCCGAGATTCTGTTAATTTTCGTTGTTAATACAACAGTGATAGGGGGAACGGAGGGGAATTTGTATTTGGCAATAACCTGAAGCTATTAGCCAAACCTGATGAACCCACAACTTGTATGCCACATTCTATAGACTTGTCGTTTAGATCAGAGGGCGACAAAGAATAAGAATCAAAACTTTCAATTCGTCATGCGTTAATTTTGTTCTCGATAGGGGGGAGTGTGGGAGGGAGGGAGGGGGCTTTGCTGTGCGTGAAACTGATTTTAAATTAAAAATCTCATATATGGCAGATACAAGCATAATTACTTATATAGCCGTATGCTCGAGTGTGGCAGAGTGCTGTCCAAATAAATTGCGATAAAACTGTGTGCAAAACGCTTTGCCACTCGTAGCACAACGTCTTTTGTTTAGCTTCAGCTTCGGCTTCAGCTTGAGCTTGAGCTTTAGCTACAACTTTAGCATTGCCTTTGGCTTTTAGCTTCAGCTCTGGCTTCGAGTCGGGCTTCTGTCTCTGCCCCTGCCACCGGCTGCTTCTAAGTTTTCAAGCGCGTGGGAAAAAAAAACACAACCATAAAGCTGTTGGCGTTGTATCAACGAGATAAATGGTTCGAGCATGAGTCAAATGCCGAATTTTATATACACTCTGGGCAAATTGATAACAAAATGAGCATAAATACTCATAATATCATCTAGCGAAAATATGAAAACTAAGAACAACAAGTTTCCATACGTAGGGTATATACTACAGTATAGCGATAACATTGTGGTTAGGGCAAACCACAGCTGATTGAAAAATGCTGCATGAATGTGTTGAATGTGTGGGCGATTCGGGAATTTACGACAAAGATAACTAAACGTAAACAAATCTCACTTCACATGGGAGTTAACATTCATTTCAATTGAATAATATGTAAAACATTTTAGATTTTCTTTTATGCCTAGTAAACAAAATGAAATTGGCGCGTGGAAATTGAAATCCATTCGGCGCTTTTCTTTTTTATTTTTCTCGTTTTGTTTTTGTACGAAATTCCTCGATTCTCATATTTAATTCTGGATACATTGTTGTTGTCTTGTTGTCTCCGTGTAATCCAATACTCGTAATAAAACTTTCAAGTGCATAAAATAATGTGCTGATTGAGTTGAATGGTTTGAATTAAAAGAAGGCGCAATTTATAGGTACATTTACATTTGGCTTAGGAAGGTCATTCGCACAACAAAATCCGTTTACATAAATCTGCAAATTTTTTCGCCTTTTTTTCAATACTTTAAATTATTTTCTGCCAATAAAGTCAAATGTTATTTTTGGCTGTGCTCAGGTGAATTTGAAACTGATTCCGTACGTGGTATAACAGAAAATACTTACATCAAGTGCTTTAAATAGTATAACATAACAACAGCAAAATACCCTGCAGTACCAGAAAGGATTCTAATGTATTGCCGAAAGTTAGTGCACGGCGAGGACCCTCCAGTACCAGGGTAATCGCAAGTACAAAGGCTTGGATGTACTGTAGAACAACAGGGAATGGCAAGTGACCCTTCAGTACCGGTCGAAATCCACGTAGATCCAAAAGACCTTTCAGTACGCTATTTTTAACGCTATGCTATGCCTTAGCATTTCTGATATTGCAGTCAAAACGAAGAACAGAGACCCTGCAGTACCAGAGCAACAGCAAAAGGCAGTGAAGTACCTGAAAAGGCTCTGAGGTACTGTAGAACAACTGAGAATGGTGAGTGACACTTCAGTACCGGTCGAAATCCACGTAGTACCAAAAGACCCTACAGTACGCTATTTTTAACGCTATGCTATGCCTTAGCATGACTGATATTGCAGTCAAAATGAAGAACAGAGACCCTACAGTACCAGAGCACGAGCAAAAGGCAGTGAAGCACCAGAAAAGGCTCTAAAGTACTGTAAAACAACAGTACAATACCAGTAGTAACCCATTTAGTATCATAAAGACCATTCAGTACTTTTACTCCTTCATGAATTTAAACATAGAACTAAAACCACTTTTTGTGCTGAAAATATGGACTGTACTGCAGCTCATAAAAACTGTCGACTCTGTTGAAATATTATAATACTAATTTAAAATGAACGAGCTTGCAAATTGATGTAAGAAACGGGCAGAACAATGTTTCGCCCGTCGCTTTTGGCACTTCAATTACATTTCCTATATTCTGTGCATGTTGCAGAATTTTCATAATCAATTTGATAATACTGTATTATAATTAATATTATTGATATGTTGGCAAAGTGGAAAAGTGATTTTTATTATTGTTTCGCACCGTCAACTGTCAGCAGTTCTTGAAAATTTTGGACAGTTGGACTGACAGTCTTTTTGGTAAAAGCCAATGGAACCCGATGGAGGCAAACTGCTAACTGCGTCGCGAATTAACAAAAAACGCACGATCCACCCTCCCTGCCCCTCTCCCTCTCCCTGTCGCTGTCTGTCTGTCCGCTCTTCCGTCTGTCTGTCTATTCGTCAGTCAATGGCTGGCAAAAGTGCTTCGAAGGCCATTTCGACCGGGGCCGCAGGAAATGTCACCGTATACCCTATACTAAAAGTCAAAATGTTGACGCTGCACGCCTTAAAACAAAAAAATATGAAATAAAATAAAATACAAACATAACACAAAGGGAAAAAGAAAAGAATAATAATAAATAAATAAACTGACTTGGTAGCATTTCGTTACGTTTGCTTTCGTTTCGTCAATTTCCATTTTCATTTTAATTTTCTTATTCGATTTCTTTTGCGCAGTTGGTAATATGTTTTGGGCCATCATTTGATGCTTCTTCTTCTTTTGTTTTATGGCCAGACATAAAAACATAATTACAGCTACTCAGACAGTATGTCTGTCCCTATTCTCTATTCACATTTCTAATTCGATTTCGAACTCGAATTCTATTTCAATCTTTATCTCTTTTTCTGTCTCTTGAGTCTAGACCTTAGAGATCAAAGTATAACGATACGAGAGCTCATTTCATCTCTCTTGCCAGTGTTGTGCAGTAGAATTTAGTGTTGGAAAAACCCCCCACTTGAGCAGTATCGAATTTCAGCTCTCTCTAGTATAGTTTCCACTTTCCATTGACTAAAACCTGAAATATTTCTTCCGTGCTCTGGGAAATTATGTGTAAAATATCGAAATGTAAATTAAATAAAAGCGGCACGTGTAGATTTAGCAACAAATCCAAATGCCAAATTCTATTTATAAGCACAACAATCAAAATTCTGGTATGGGGGTGTGACTTCCTACAGCGAAAAAAGCAACAATCTCTTTAAAAATAAACTCAGAAGTATTATAAATAAAATGAGCCAAAAGTCATAAATTGTAGGCCCATGGAAACGGTGCACAGATCTAGAGTTAAATTATACTTTTGCAATGGAATTCTGCTCAAATTTTCTTTTAGATTGTAACCGTAGCAGGACCCTAAATAAAATGCCAACTGAGCGGCATTTTCCATAGCTTTGTAGTCGACATTTTGGCATCAAATCAAAAATGTGTACATAAACTATTTCTGAAAATAAAAAAAGAAAGACGCCAGGATGGCGTAGCTCGGGAATAGGACCGTACAGGTGAGGGGACCGAGGGGCTGGGATTAGCTAGCGGCAAGTGGCGGCCACTAAAACGTTTTGTATTGGATTTATGCGATTTTGATGGAATCAGTCGACGGCGCCGTCAATCCAAAAATAAGTTACATACAGCATAAGCGACAACCAGGAAGCAAAAATGAAATGAAATTAAAGAAAAAGAAGAAAAAACGAAATATATGTACAAAAAAGTATTCTTTAGCTAAATTCGAAAGATGTAGTACTCTCGTGTATTGGAACAATAGATAAATGCCCCGTGCAGCTGTTGAGCCAGCAACAGACACAACTCGGATACTCAGATACTTAGATACTCAGACTGTCAGACATGTGTCCTAAATTTGTCAATTCTAAATTTACCTAGTTCGGTTTTTCTGTTCGCCTAATTTGGTCTTGGTCAGAGTGACCAATCACCTAACCAAATCACAATTGCTATGCAAATAATATGCGTAAGTTTGAAATCCACACAACAGTCCTAAAGTCATCCTATACACACACACACACACACACACACACACACACTCAATACACACATAGATATGATTTGGTCTCGTGCTGTCAACATTTGCATGTCACTTTCGTTTTGCCGGCTAGGTTGGACGAGCCAGCGCACGATGATCATTTACCCCAATAGCTGAAGCAATTATATTAAAAATTAAAATAAAAAAATTAAAATAAAGTGAAAATTTTTGTAAATTAAAATTATTTTAAATTAACTAAAAAACAAATAAAAAATGTAAATAAAATTAAAGTTTATTGAAATTAATTAAGTACAGTGAGCAGATGTATCAGAATTTATATATTATCAGAAATAGAGAATCAAAAACCCAAATCTATATAAAGACAATTTTAATGAAAACAGAAAATAGTATATATAGTAGAGGTTCATATGAATACAGGAATACAGTGCAAACTCTCTATAACGGACACTTACAGACGCTTTGGTGATTTTTGTCCGTTGTAGGGGAGTGAAGTTGATCAAGCAACGAAGATAGTTTTCACTGCAGTCATTGGTAGTACATACTTGATACGTAAGAGCAGTGAGTGAATGATTTGACTCGGCGTCCTCATCTATCAACTGTATAAGATACAGCGTAATCTATGAAAAGTCACAGGTAAATTTTAGATGATAATTTCTATGGATGGTGCTGCTGCTTTACACGTCTTGTGCGGAGTTTGTTTTCATTTGACAGACGTGAGAATTTTGTGCGCAAACAAAACAGTCAAACATGGTGGCACACACACACACACACACACGCACACACACACTTGATAACAGAGCATATCTATACAAACACACACAGACATGAAGTGGAAAATGTTGCGTTTCATATATACATATCTTTTCTAACAGCTGATATCGTAGTATGTACTCGAATTCTTTTCGTCTTGTGAGAATTCCTATTTGATTTGGTTTTATTTGCCCGAAAGGAGCTGAGGAGCAACAGAGAGCGAGAAAGTGTAACAGATAGAGATAGAAGTTGGACAAGAAATAAAACAAATGTCTGCCTTATCGCTGACAGATATACATACTTATATATGCTATATATGTACATAGTTACAACAAACACTTGACACATACACTTATGTAGTGCACGTGTGTGTGCGTGTGTGTGTGTGTGCGCTCTAATTTCTTGATTACACTGAGCTCTGGTTGCTGTCATAAGTTGAAAACCTGCTACAGATCACTGGCAATGGAACTGAAGCTATACGGCACGGCTATACGGTTTACCCAAGAGATTAGCATTCGCTTTTATTGGATTAGTTGCGCCGAACTGTGAGGCCAAGCAAAATGCAGTCGAATGCAGTACTGCCAGATCAATTCCAGATCCAATACCCTACGGCTACAGTTGTGGCCATAGCAATAGCACAAGATATAGCTACAGATATAGATACAGATACGTATAGTATATACTACTATATGTGGTATGCTTGGATGATGATTACACAAGTGCTGTCCGATGGCAGCATATCAGAAATTTTTTGAAGAAAATGCAAACAACAAGCAACGTGTGTAAACAGCAACAAACAAAATTGATAAAGCAAGTAAGCAGAGCAGCAGCAGCGCGGCAGCAGCGCAGCAAACACGACTAGCAGTTACCCTATAAAAAATGGAGCAAAAGTTATTACTACATCACTTTTATAATAATATAAATATACATAGAAAAAGGTTGACCAAATGTTCCAAAATTATTTATTATCCTTATAATTTTACAGGGTATACTAGGCACTGCAGAACATGTATTTTCGGGAATAGCAAAGTAAAGCAAAGCAAAGCGCAGAGTGAAAATGCACACAGAAACTGGAATGGGTAAGAAAATAAAACTAAATTGTACTTAAATACAATAAATATTAGCTATATACACATCTAGCTCGAAATACATAGCTCTACCTGTATTTGTGTGTGCAACAAGCCGTGCAACACTGCCACAGATCAGGAAGCATAACATAACAGAAGCAGCCCAATTGCTTAAAATATGCATTTGAGAATATATTGAGCTACTATACTAAGGCCCGATTTCTCATGTTGCTTTCAAAGTTACTTATAGCTATCGTGACGATAAATTTACAAGCAGCTTGTAGGCAGCTTCGTTTTCTCATGTTCATGATAACATTAGTAGGCAGATCTGGCAACATTTTAATAAAATCTGGCAAAATTGGTCAAAACAAGTTGGCAGGCCTGCTTCGAGGTTGCCATAATTGTGATAATTTTTGACAGTTGGCGGTGTCACTTCTCAAAATGGCTTTTGAACGATTATGCGAAGCCATTGCATACCAACAGTTCTTGCTCTCAAATCTTTATTTTGCTTAATTTAATTTTGACAGCAACCGCACGGTTCAATAACGGCGTTACCACCTGAAAGAAATAATCATATGGCAACCCTGAACTTACAATCTACATTGTAAGATTATCATGAGGATGAACCACCTTGTAAGCAAGATTTTCTTATCATTAACATGAGAAAACGAATTCTGACGATAAAGTAGACTTTTAAGTTATAAGCAACATGAGAAATCGGGCCTAAATATACATATAGAAAAGTATCGATAGAATGGCATCGATTATATATCAAAGTTGCGAGATAAATAAGATTCCCTCGATCAGTAGTGATTTGACAGAACGAAGAGAGCAATTGGTCGCACAACTAACAAAAATATAAATGAAAAGAAGTAAATGTATGTAAAAAAACAATCGTTGGTATTAATGTAACTATCGATATTACTATATACGCTATCTTCAGTACCTATAAAACTATCGATAGTACAAGTAATTATAACCATAAACTATCAACAGTACAATCAAGATTAATAATTTCTATCGATAGTACAATTAATATTATCCTAAGTGTGCATCATGCTATCGATAGTATAAACAGGTACAGTAAAAGTATCGTATTACTACTATCTTCAGTATCCATAGAACTATCGATTGTACAAGTAATTGTAACCAAAAACTATCAACAGTACAATCAAGATTATGAATACTATCGATAGTACAATCAATATGATTCCAAATGTGCATCATGCAATCGATAGTACAAACAGCTACAGTATACATAACTATCGTATAACTATCGTTAGTATTTTTTTAAACTATTCATAGCTAAACAGTACCATCGTTTATATTGATAAAACTATCGACTGATAGCAAACTTTCAAACTTATTTTTATACCTTGTATGTAAGAATCAAGTCTATATATTATCAATATTCATGGAGCATACAAAACGTAAAGGTTGCTGGACAGTGAGAGGGTGTTGCCAGGGCAATTGATACGATAGACCTAGTATGTTGGTCTGAGAATACGTTCTACTACTCTTTTATGATTGATTTGTGCACCCTATTAAGATTGCATATCGGCCTGGCAACGACGACGCGACAGGGTCTTAAAGACCTAAAGCCCCGTCATAAACGATCTACGAAAGAAGTACAGCGAGGGGTGATGGGCAGGGAGAGGGGGCGGGGTGGCAGCGAGTATGGACAGGTGTCGCTAGGCCTACAAAGAGTCCACATACATATATAGTATATTGCTTTGATAAATTCGTTTTTAATCACGTTAAAACTTTTGACTCTTTGAAGGGAGAAATTGGAAATTGGGAATTGAGAACTTCTAAATGGGAACTACTAACCCCTTCCCCCACCCCGTCCCATACCGTTGATTTACTTAAGATCAGCTTAGTCGCTGAAGTTGAGTTAAGTATGTTGGCACAAATTGTTGCCTAAGTCTTTGGGTTTGTGTGTAATCTAATCGCACTACTCGTACTAAGTATGGGTGTGAGTGGGAGTGTTTGAGTGTGTGAGTGTACTCATACTTTCATTTCAATGGACGCGCTTGACCTCGTCAGTTAAGACCCGACGACGACGTATCTCTCTGCCCATAATGTAATGAAAATCATAAAATATTAGACGTAATCATGCACAACAAACACACGCACAAACACAGGGACAGAGAGCACCATTTACTTATCAATATTTATGAGCTTGTATACACTGTGCGAAATATGTACACAAACTAGAATTTATTATGTTTAGTTAGGTTGTGTGTTGATCAAGCTGATGGAGGAAGCAAACGTATTACAAATAGTAGACTGTATGATGAATTGCTGCCATAAAGACACTGCATTTCGCTCAGTGTATGGCATAGGTTAATATTCAATTTCATCTTCACTGACTCATATCTAGTAATGTCCACTAATGAAAGATTATTGTGTCTTTAGTTGTACAAGTTTTTGACATGTGTTTTTACTTCTAACGAATTGTAATTCATAGAAATAGTTTCTTAATTAGAACTAGGCAATTCCATTTCCATTTTCTACAGTAAACATTTCCAAAAATTATTCACTGATTAATTTTATGTTTTAACTGCATCTCCCATGAGTCAAATGTCAACGAAGGAAACTTAAATTAACAAAAGAAAAAAAAAACAATAAATGAAACTGAAAAATCGTAATTAATAAAGCGCTCTCATATCAGTAGCTTTGACGTCAAAAGTGCATAATCCATCCAACTGGAAATTATAAGCTTATAAATTCAAAGAATTCTACACTAGCTATAAATAAATTATTAAGAAATTGCCATTTGCGATAGGAGGCAGAATGAGTCATATAATGGACAATATGCATATGTATAATAACTGAATAGTATTTGTATTAGAGCCATAGTACATAGTCTAAGCTACAGCACGCGCTCCTTTTGAAGGTCTTAATCAAAGGCGATCTCGAGAAATAGGTAGAGAGAACGTAGAACGTAGAACGAAATCGAAATACCACAAAATGTCTAGTTTGAAAATTTACTGCACGTAGTAGAATACCAAATTGCTAAACGACACTAATCTACGATTTATTTAAATAAGGTTCGGGCCAACAACAAATCGAATAGGGCGCAGAAAATGTACCTGTTAGCCAGGTTTAGAGAAACCCGAACGAATTCGGGCACCCGGCATAGCTCAATATTATTTACATGTATCTTATGGCTCAGTATCTCATAGATACGCTTCCTCTTAGCTTCCTTCTTGTGTGCGTCCGTGTGTGTGTCCATGTGTGTGTGTGTGTGTGTGGTTTATTGGTCAACCTTCTTGATTGCCGTTTCTTGGTACCTGTTCCAGCCAACTGTCTGTCTGTCCATCCGTCCGTCTGTCTGTCTGTCTGTCTGTCTGTCTGTCTGTCTGTCTGTCCGTCTGTCCGTTTATCAAGTCTGTCCCTTTGCAGGTTTCAAAGTGTTCAAACAGATTTTAGCCGACAATTAATACGGCGCTGAGCTCTCAGCTCAGTTTAGTTCAGTTCAGTTCAGCTCCGCTCAGCTCAGCTCAGGCCAGAGCTCAGCTAAAGACTTTATTCTTTAGTTATATTTTTTTTCGTTTTCATTTCGGTTTGGTTTTGTTGTTGTTTTTGTTTTTGGGACCTCGTTTCGTTATGGGCGTTATGCTTATGAGCAGCGCACAGTTTGCGCATACTTAAAGATACAAAGATACTATAGCTTTAGCTTTAAGCTGGCTCGCGTGACTATGCTTAGCTTTCAGTAGGTTCTTTTTTCTCTCTTTCGAGGCATATATTAATTTAATGAATGAGTTGATTTTACATTCGCAGAAACGCCAATAATAATACTTAGTGCTAAGAGACACACACACACACACACACACACACACACACAGACCAGATACATTAGCATAGATACAGATACAAAAATATGCATAGATCATTGAACTGGCAAATATGTAAAAGAGGAAAAAATATCAGTTGACAAATGATTAATATCCACATAGAAAATCAATTTCATCTCCGACTTGATTGCATTCGCATTTCCATTTCTATTTGACAACAATCGAAAAGATAGATACATATGTATCTATGTCTGTATGTGGCCTCGTTATGATCGTTAACTTGGCCATTAATGTCATGCATAGTGTATACAAAAATTCTGTATTTATATCCGCAAACAGAACATGACGCAAGGTATAAATTGTCCAATGTCTCGACACTGTAAATATTTACTTTTCAGTCTTTATTTTTATTTTTTTTTTGCCTGTTTGTTAACTAGGTCTGATCCATGCCGTTTCCACGCGTTTGTTTTGAGTTCACAGCTGATGTGAAGGGGCGGGGTAAAAAGTGCATTTAGCATTCAGTCGAATATGGATCAAACTGAAAACAAACTCTAAAAATATAACACAGATGCCCCATCATTTGTACAAGTTCAATTGAACGAGATCAGACGCAAATGATGCTATTGTTTCTCGGTTGCAGAACAAACAGCTGATCGATGAAGTGTATCGAGAGTGTTTCAAGTGACTCAAACAAAACAATTTACTTAAAGGTTGCTCAAATAGACTCGTTTACTTTCAATCTATCTACCAGCTATACGAATTGCAACCAAAGTATCTTCAGTTTCAACGATAAGTCTATCTACTCTCAATAGTATCTTCAATCAATATTTTACATTTGAATTTATTACAGTTTATCAGCATTAAAACTAGGAAATTTACAGAATAATTAAGCTGTACAAAAACGGGTTCTGCAAACCTTAGTTCAGCTAGTTTCAAGAGTATCTATAAGCTAAGCACGCTAACTAAATACTAGGCAACTGGGCATGCTAAAATATAATTTGGTTATTCACAAACGATACAAGATATACCCAACTCAACTCAACTGCAACTAATAGTAAATAAAGCTATTTTAGTTATAGTTCTAGTGCAAGTATCTATGAGATACTCTATAAGTTCTAGGAATTATAACTTGCAGATTTACACATTTAAATTATATATTTTTACGTAAGTTTATCAACTGATCTCTGACCAGCACTACGACTCACCATTCCCATTATCTTTATAACGTCAGATTAAACTATTAACTGTTATCCCCGAATCAACAGTTCAAATTCGAAATTCGAATAGTATTTGTAGACGCTTATTCACTTAGTTGAAAATGCTGCCTGTTGCCAAGTGCTGAGGCCTAGCGACTACTTACTACTTGATGTCATTGCTCCCAATTGATATTATTTTTGGCAAATGTTGATCTTAGTTGGTATTCAATAATATTGTATAATATTTGGCCAGTCATTGGGCTGTTCAACATGATCCGCAATTGCCAAAGCTACGCGCCATTCAACATCAACTAATTATAAACCATTTCAAGTTTATTCAACAAATGTTTGCCCTCAAACAAAATGTATGCAAAATGCCCAACAAAAATCACATAAACTAGGCATACCTCTTGCTCAAGGCTATTGCTTTAAGTTTGAATACCCTGTAAATTAAATAGTAAAATATTTACTGAATGTATTGCCTAGGGTAACATTCAGTTAATACTTCTTTTAATATCTATTTTGCAGTTTTCTATTTTCAGCATTTTAACTTCGGGTTATGCTTGGTAAACTTTACACTTAACAGCCTAAATTTAACTTTTTATAATCAATAAAAGTAGGGAAAGCTATAGTCGGACGCAACCGACAGTAGGAGACCCTGTACTTTGATTTGCTTTGGGAGTCGATAAGTGCCCGCGTACACTGTGGTTTCTCCCCTTCCCCGCCCACATTCCTTGACAGATAATTGTTTATCCGATATCTCCGGTGTTTATTATCCGATTGGGCTGCAAATCGCACCAAACATTCAAAGCATCTAAAGCTTTATTCATGCAAAGAAGGAATCCAATGACTCTAAAACTGTACATGCCAAGAACATTTAAGCAAATTTGAGAGGGATGGGGATGAGATATCAAATTAAAAACATAAACTTGGCCTGCCTATGTTAAATTACGTCTCTAGTTTCCGAGATCTCGGTGTTCATACGGACAGACAGACAGATAAGGCTATATCGACTCAGCTCGTCGTCCTGATCAAGAATGTATATACTTTTTGGGGTCTGTCACGCCTCCTTCTGCCTGTTACACACATTTCTGACTTGCACAATCTTAATAGATCCTTTTGTACTTTTTTAAAGTACAGGCTCTAAAAATGCAAGAAACTATAAGAAACTATAACTACTGATTACTTTGGCTATATTTTAAGTACTTTATTTAAGAAAATTTCCGCTTCTGAAATGAAAACCTTTTTATCGTCTTGCTGTTCGCATGAATTTTGTTTAAGATTTATTATCTTTCTGATTTATTAATGGGGTTGCCCAGGAATAATAATAATATTATTGTTCCGATAAAATGGCATACGATACTGAATTATGCGGGTATGGTAATGGTTATTGGTATTTGTCCCTGGAGAATTGTCGAATAGTATGTCGATTGTTTTCACCAATTCTGTAAAAATATTTGCGCAAGTTAAAATAATATTTACTACTTAAAGTTAGACCGAAATTTTGTAAGAGCATTTGGTATTCGTGACTTGCCATTGGGGAATCTTAAAATCCCATAATTCTTCTCTTCCATGTTTCGAAATTAATTTTATAGCTAATAGTTTCAACATGCGTTATGACCCACACCCTAGGGTGCTATAAAAAACCTGCTGAGCGCTAGAGGGGCGAAGAGCAAAGTATATAGTAGTAAAGCAGTGTATGTGTTAGGCATATGGCAAGTGCTAACCGCTTATCAGAGGAATTTGGATTTCTCTAATCACGTATCCAAAAAATAAAACAATACGTATGTATTTCAATGTGCGCAATATTAATGAAATAAATAAAAGTGAAATGAACTCCCATGACAATGTTTTTGTTTCGACCGAGTTACTCACTCCGCCCTGGCACAGTCTTGAGCTGGACCTGCCCTTAGGCATAACCCCGATTCCCTACGTCACACTCATTGGAATCATTCGCTTCCGCCCATATTTGCAGTTACAATTAAAAGACAGTTGCAAATACTCTAACCAGAGTATGAGTACTAAGTGCAGCAAGTAGTTTACACATTCACTTTTATCTATAGTTATAATTTTATGTAGTTCAAAAGTATCCTTTTATGTTTGTATTAGAACTCTTTTAGTTGACTCTATAGAGCGTCTCTGTTCTATACTGTAGAGTAAGTAAGAGCATCAGTTACTCTATATAGTACTTCTACTATAGAGTAGAACATTTGCTTGTGTCTTGAGTGCTGTTGTTGCTGTCAATGGCAAAAGTCAAAGTCTGGATTAATCATCAATCAAAAAAGCAGCATAAATTAATCGCGAGCACAATGAGAATTTGCCAGCGTTTTGGCATATATATTCGTATCTCATAGTATGTATGTATGTATATACGGTAGCCCCTTCTCTTCACTCTATCCCATGGCCTTTTGGTCTCTCTCCATACATATACATATGTATGGTTCTTTCTTGATTGAAATTTCTTCTTGGGAAAGCTCTGACACTGATGTAATTTCATATATTTAGAAGTATCTAGCATTGAGTACCGAGACATGGGTATCATTTGTTCAACTCATTCCCATTTCGATGTCATGGGGTGTGCCTTTGTGTGTGGAATTCAATGGAATGTCCAACTCTAAGCTGATTTTTGCATATCATAAATCCCTTTCATTAAGTATGCAGCCTGGAAATTTGTGTGTCCTTAAATGTTTTCAGCACATTTGATGCAACCTCTTTAGATTCTCGATTATACAGAAAAGTGATAAGCTGTCATTACTTCTCAGGCTGAAACACATATTTAAGGAAGTAATTAAGTAATCACACTTGCAATTACTTGGTGTGGATCCTTAATATGTTTTGCATGCATAAATTCCATGGGAATTCAGCAAGATGTCGTCATGCTCGGTTACGCTCTTCCGCTATCCATTATCATCATCTGGCATTATCACTGACGCATTTTATCTCACATTGCGTTGTGATTATATGTGAGTGTGTGTGTATTTTATGTGCGGTTTGCTTTATCTGCTAACCTTTGCGCAAGGTCGCTCGACCTACTCTTTGGTCTTCCTGCACTCAAGAATGAAACGGGAACTGAGAATGAAAACAGCATAAACTCTCAGACTCGGCGACTGTAGTAAACTCTGAATGAGATGTTTACGTCTTATTCGACTGAGTGTTGGCGATTGTACTGGTAGTGTGTGTGTGTGTGAGTTCAATTTGAAAACGGATTCACAGTCCGATTCGGATTCGGATTGGATCCCACGAGCAGCAAGTGACACTCACGCTCCTCACGATCGTGTGTCATAAGCATTTGCTTCAGCCGTTACAATGCTATATACCCTGTAGATAAAACCTCACAAATATTGAGTTTATAAATATTTCAGTAATGTACGAAATGTAGACTATCGGATGGGAGCCCATAATACCGATGGTATACAACTTTTTTGCTAAATTAAATTGCCAAATATAATAGTAACGATAGGACTATGGATTAGTACTTGAAATCAGAATGTTTGTCTTAAAATATGTAAACAAAATTCTCAAAATAAATTTAAAAAGATCTTGAGTTGAGAAAAATACGATTTTCCTTAATATGAGTATGAAAATACTTAATAAAAGGTAAATATTAAGAAAATAAAAATATATAAAAAGGAAAAATTATTAAAAAAAATGTAAATAAATTGAAAATAAAGTGGAAAAGGCTAATTTTTATTTGCAGCTAAGTTTTAAGTTTATATTAATTTAATTCAATAATTTTTGTCATACTTGAATGAAGGAACTTCTTCTAGGCTTCAGTCTTAGGGAGATATGAAGATTGAACTGTAAGGTTTCAAGTATGAAATTCTTGACTTTTGCTCCCTGTTTTAGTGCTTACAGGGTACTTACTAGTCGTTCACTCTGGCTCTTTAAAAACTTTGCAGTTGTAATTAAAAACAAGCGCAAAGTCACAGTAGGAGAAGGAAGGAGTCTGCTGGCATCGGGACTCGAACACTTTAGTAACGCTATGGAATGCCTATTCTACACCACTGTAAGTGTGTGTGCGTGTGTGAGTGTATAGTTTTGCATTGTATTGGTATTTTTGAGTTCGCACATAATTGAAAGGAGTGAAGTGGTTTGTACGTGCGCCACATGCATGCCATATGTCTGGCGATGTCTAAAGGCACAGGCTCTGAGTCTGCCTCGGCCTCTGCCTCTGCCTCTGCCACAGTCTCTGGCTCAGACGCTGAGGCTCTTGTCTGGCGCTGGGTTCCTCCACTTTGGAGACCAATTTATTTTAAACAAAATGCAGGTCACGAAATGTTTAACCCGCAAAGCAAAGTCAAAAAGGCAAATGGCAATAACAACAACAGGCGCAAAACATGCTGGCAAATGAATGAGACAAAACTGAAAAAGAAAGTCAGCAAATGGCAAAAAAGCATGTACATACATAACTGGGATACATACATACATATGTATACTTAGTTCATATACATATATGGCAAATGGGTATTTCATATAGGACAGGACTTGGCCCCTATGATCGTTTGGGAAATGAAAATAAGAACCAAAGAAAATAAGTGAAAATGTTATCGTATTTTGTTCCATCCACTTTCACCCTCCCCTCTCCTGTCCCAGTTGCTCGAGCAACCCCTGCTGCTGTCCTTGTACATCCCGCATAAAAGAACATATTGTCTGCAATAATTGCAAACTGGACTCTTGCTAGATCCTCATGCAGTCCTGCTGTTTCCATTCAATAATCCTGTGTAATCCTTACACAAAGAAATAATATTATTTTAGCAATTATAGAAGTAAAATTGACAGATTCTTAACAAGCTGGAAAGCTACTTATGTATGTATCTGTTAGTTATAGATTCTACATCTATTTACTAGTGTTAGTTGCTCTACACTTTGTGAATTCATTGCACAGAAATGTCGAATGACTGAGGCCTACTATAGGGTGCCGAAAATTTCTCTCAGAGTGGCCTTACGATCTCAGTGTAGACCCAGTATAAGTTGGTGGCTTTCTCATTGAAATATATATAGTTTTATTGCGCTTCTTCTTCCTAATTAAACTAATGCTTTTACCTTCTTATCAGGTGTTAAAAGTTCAGCAGAAAGTGAGCATTTCGTTCGTTTCTTACTACATGTGGGTCATAACTCAAAATTTGGCATTTCGAGTAAAATGCGTCTAAAGTTTTGCATTTGTACTGAGCTCACACTAAGGTCGTGCTACATATTGACTTCTAACGCGGCAACTATTTAAGATAGAAAAATGTGAAATTTTGACACAATGTAAATCATTATTGAGTGCGTATTTCTGCATTATTAACTTAATAAGGCTAAATTTTGAGTTATAAACTGATGAAATGTGTCTAAAGGCTTTAGTTGATCAATGTCTCTAGTGTTTTTAGTCGAATAATATAATATAATATATTTCTTATGTTAATTACTTTTCCATAGAAATTATTGTAGCACACTTTTAGGCTGGCCTTGAGTATATTTTGTATTATAGGGTAGTTTATAGTCTGCTGTTTTTTTTTTTTTGGTGGTTGCATAGCTCATTTTGCGTGCATTTCTGTTGTGCGCGTGTGTGAGTGTGTGTCTGTGTAGTTGCCTTCATTTTTATGGGCCATTAAATGCTTGTTATGCTGCAATTTAAGTTTGTTGCTATTTTACGAGTTTTTAATTTTAACACGCACACACCAAAACACAGAGCATTGATGATGAAGCCCTTAGCTCCTCCTGGCCCACTTCAGCTCAGCCCAGCCCAGTCCAGTCCAGCCCAGCGCAAGTCAATTGCTCTTCGTGTCTCTTCGCCAACCCCTCGTTGAGCTCGAATACATAGTATATGGCATAGTAGTATGTTGATTGCCGCTTAATTGGCAAAAATGTTACATTGCCAGACACATTCATAATTTTTGGGCTGTTTTTTTCTGTTTTTTTTTTTTTGGCTAATTATGCGGACTGCTTGATTGTTTTTAGTATTTTTATGGGCGAGTATTTTTAGTATTATTAATGCTTTTAAATGTGGATATGATATGTTTTATGTACGCGTAATGTTTCGAGCAAACACTCATCTAGTATAGATGAGCTCGTCAGCAGCGAGGTCTTCGACCCCCCCAGTGCTGAAAATTAGTCAAAATTTCCATTGGAAAATGCCCAGTCTGACGCCTGACAAAAAAGAAAAGCGAAACTAGTGAAAAGATTGACAAGCCCAAACGAAATGAAATAAAAAGGCAACGAAACATTTGTCGCGACATGAAACTAACAGAAATAGTCGAGAGTCAAGTTGACTGACACTCGCACACGCCCACAACCCAAAAAAAAGATACTAAATATAACTATATGGACATATATGCATATATAGCGCTTATGTATATAGGAGACACCTAGATGTTTGCCCTGGGCATTGATATAGACGTATAGCTCACACCGACACTGTTCCTTCCCCCCTGCAAAGCTCTGCTCATTAAGTAATTTATCATGGGAAAAGCCTCAAGTGCACGACTCTAGCAGTATGTCTATCCCGAAACTCAAAAATATAGTTGATGAAATCATATGGTAATGTCATGACTGCCACATACCCAGTAGCTACAAGGCTATGGGCTGTGGAGTATTTTATAATTATTTATTTTACACATTACTAGTTGGAGAAGATCCTAAAGTTCAGCTGGGATTCTTGACAAAGTTTCTATAAATTCTCGAAATTATTATAATGTACTAATTACTAATATGAAAAGTTTTAATACTAATATTACTTACTATAGCAAAGGTATTCTTAAATAGTTTCAGAAGTTGTTTTTCTTCAAATTAGTATTATAGTAAAACCTTATAACAAATATTACAAGACTTGCACAACTTGTTGATATCCCTTAATTTTTAATGAGCAGAGCGTATACGCTAACAAAAAACCCCTTAAAAAAAATTAAAAAAACTTTAAATGAAAGGAGGCCGCCATTCTTCGATAGCGCAACTATTGACTACCTAATTACTTATGAGCTCAATGAGCTGTACTACCACTACAACTATGAAAATTACGACAACAACAAGAACTACTACTTACTACAGCAACTACAAGTTAATGGGAGTAGTACTTAGTAGTATCATTGGGCCAGAGCGAGTGGAGGCATTTCGAAGGTGGTACGAGCTATGTTATGTTAACAAAGGCGCGCTTAATTGATTTTTAACAAAAGTGAAATGCTAAATGATGTTAGCTTTGATATTTGATATTATTTTCTATGTATACGTGTGATGAATGTGTGTGTGTGGGTGTGTGTGTTTGTTGTGGCTTTGAAGAACTTACAGCTAAAGGGAAGTAGTTACTGACATAGGGCAATTGTTGGAGAAAAACTAACAGAATTTCAGTAGAAACATTAGATTGCATTTGACTTCGAAATAGTCTGTGGCTATATCTGTAGACATCAGCTGAAACTAAGGCAGGCCAACGTTAGATGGCGCCAGCAGTACCAGTACGCTCCACCTGCAGCAAATTGTTACTTGCTTTAACTCACTTTTTATTATAGAATCGTTGTGAAATTTTAAACATAAATTAATATGGAATTATATGCAGAATAGTCTAACTAAATTATTGATAAAACTGGTGTGGTTTTCACTAAATAAAAGTAAAGGAAAGGCGTTAATATAATTAAACAATAAACTAAATATTTTGATATATATCATTAGATATAATAACCCCAATTTTCAATACAATTTCTTTTGCATATTTTTCTAAAATATTTCAAATAATAAATTCCATAAATTCTGCAAAATAATTTTCATAAATTATAATCAAGATGTACAGAAATTTTGTACAGCAATTTGTAGCTAATTTCGCTTTTGAAATTCTTTCATTATTCTTGGCTTTGTCTCAAAAACCAAAAAAAACCTCAAATGGCAATCAGTTCATTTGTGTCAGGAAAAAGACACAAGAAGAGGGGAAGGGGAACAAAATGGGAAAAAAGTGAGTGCTACAAGTGTAGCACTAAGTAGTGCGATAGAGATAGTTGTGGCCTGATCGAGGGAGATAGCGAGCGAAAAGTAAAAGAAGCATTAAATGCCGCACGTCTTGTGATAAAAAGACATTTATGAATTGTATTCTGGTTGTTATTGTTGTTGATTTTCAATATTTCAATAATTTCAGTTAGTATTCTATTTTGTTGGATGGAGTTCAATGACATTTGGTGGGCGACACACGACGAAACGCTACGGTAATTTTAATCATCATTATCAGCCAGCAGATATGCTACAGTTCGAGGTGTGAACTGGCAGATACCCTGTAACTTAGAGAAAAAATATCAGAAACTTCCCACTCACATTTCAATCCTGATATCTGACCAAGTAGGGACATACAATGCTCATATTAAGAAAAGTCTGATTTTTCTCATTTCAAGATTTTTTTAAAAGTTTTTTCGAATCTCAAAATAGTAATTTAAAGAAATTTTATACTTGTTTTAAAACATTCTCATTCAATATATTTCCATAATTGTCGATTCTTAAATTAACTTTATTTAAATTGAATTTTAGATTGCTATAA
This sequence comes from Liodrosophila aerea, assembly GCA_035045005.1. Lineage (NCBI taxonomy): Eukaryota > Metazoa > Arthropoda > Insecta > Diptera > Drosophilidae > Liodrosophila > Liodrosophila aerea. Next base: position 174,749 of record JAWNNL010000218.1, read on the forward strand.
TCGAACTTGGATTATGCCGACCATACATACTGTATTTACAGGGTAGAATAACTAATACCAGACCTGTGTGGATTGCTGAGATTTGTACTATGTTCGACGAGTCGCTGTCATTGGTGTTCATCATGTCTTTGGCTCATTGTCATTGCCAGTCAGCTGTTTGCAGATACAAAATGAGAATGAGGAGTGGAGACCGAGATACGGATACCATAATGTTATGTTCTAAGTATAAATGCCACCAAAATGTTAGCCCAACGCAGCCAAAAGGCAATAAAGAGAAAAAACAATTTACCAACGCGACGCAAGTTCCCCCTTAAAAGAAAAAAGAAAGTCTGAACTCTTGCTGAACTTTAGCCAAATAGTAAAAGATACAGATGCAGAGATACACATACATTTAGATACATTTGCAGCTTCTACACAAGCAAAACCAAACAGGGGGCGGGGTTGTTGGTTCATCATCTTTTGCCCTGTTAGATCTGTGTTAACGAGCTACTATACAACTACTTATTATTATTACAACTATTATTGTTGTTGTTGTTGTTGTTGCATCATACGAGTACTGTTGCAGCTGGCACCTCTGAAGATGCCAGCATGTAAATTTTACTGCATTGTAACTCTCAGTGTGCGGTACGGTGTGCAGGCAAGCCGAAGTAATGCGACTTGGGCTAATTACAGAGCACCCTGACCGCACTTCTTTTGTCAACATTTTGTGTGTAACACCTTTTAGCGCCTGCTGACAGCTCAAGTATTAAAACTAAAAAGAAAATATGAAAAAAAAAACAACACTCTTGCCACATCAAGAACACGTCGAACTGTAAGCCGGGCCAGGTACAGGTACGGTCTTTAATGCTAGCTGTACACTGTGCGAAAGAGATTTCAGCACAATCAATCGACAGCATAAAACATATAGAAAATATAATAGACAACAACAAATCAATACAGAATGAAGACTTCCACCAGCGACCCAACTGAGTTCTGTCCTAATATTCTCAGCTGTTCATTATACAATCAAGCTGAAATTAACAGCATAGATAAAGAATAACATAAGCTGAATGAATGTCAAATATCAAGGAAGTAACTTTAAAGCTCTGGTTGCTATGCCGATTCGAGAGGGGGTTAAGGGTTGTATTGTGTTGGTATTTGCTTGGAAATCTGAAAGATTTTTTAACTTAATTTATCGAATCAAGTGTCTATAGCTCTTATGGTTTATGGACTCTACTGACCATACAGAGAGACGGCCAATAGATATGCTATACAGCTATATGGACTCAGCTTAGTCTCCTGATCAGGATAATATTATAAATCTTTCTATTTAACTATCTATCAGGCGTGTTTCTTCTTTTACTATATACTTTGTAGCTCCTATTTAACGTAAATTTAATATTTCACATTGCATTTCCAACCACATGCCCAATTGTGGCCCTAGTTTTGCTCAGTGTACGAGTGCTTATGTCGTGCCTCTAGTTGCTAGCATTCTTTGTGCAAACATTCGAGTGCTGTTCGCTGATCCATGGATCGCAGTTTGTTAAAGTGGGTTCGCTCATAATCCATGGATAGTGTAGTAAGTGCGAGTATATGTTGCATGATTGATAAGTCTGCCTCTGCCTCGGCCGCGGCCACGGCCTCTGCCTCTTTGCGGCTTTGTGGCTTGATTGATGCTCCCTTTGCTTGAAAGTGTTTGCTTTAGCCTTATTTCTGTGCTTGCTCTCCAACTTGTTTTTGTTAGTTTTCATATTGTTTTTCCATTTTTCCTTCTGTTATTCTTGTTGTATCTTTTTTAAATGCATTCATTGGTATGCTCTCTGCAGGATATCTCTTACACCCTGTGTGTGTGTGTGTGTGTGTGCGACTCGTGTCTCACTCCATGGCCCTTTTTTTGGCAACAGCTGCCAAAGTCATTGGGATTAGCCGCAGAGAAACAACAATAATAATGATAACTCAATAGATATGATGGATTATGGTAATCGGAATGGAAATGGGAAAGAAATGTTAAGGGTATTGGATAAGTGCATATGCCGATTATGCAAACCGTCTGAGACTGTTGAAGTACTACAGAGCTATGGACTATGGACTATGTCAGTGGGGTAAGTATAGTATATATGTACATAGTTCCTTTGAATTTGCACTGAAATACTAAGAAGAAAAATTTCATTTTAAGCTCTTTTTTTAAGAACTTAGGCAACTTTTTCTGCTCAAAAAAAGTCTTGGTCTTTACTTAATTCTTTTAATTCATATTTGAAAGCTTATTTTAAGTATATTTTTAACTCAAAGAGGGAAAAATTCGTAATATTTTATATATAAATTTGAAACGACACAACCCGAGGCTTAGAACTGCATTTTTTTCGCCGTGTAGAGCTTATTTATCTATCAGATATACTTCTTAGTGCAGTAGTGCTCAAACTCATACTTTCAAAATAGCCGAACTCAAACGAGCGTTCGTAAAATCGTAATATGAATGAAGTGTGACGCCTGTACGTGTGAGAGCATCGACTGTGCGTGTGAAAACAGCGCTGCAAAGCCAAACCCCCATGCATTTTGGGCCCCACTGCCTTAGTGCTTAAGGATTTCTCTCAGTTTATATATTTATAATTTAAGCGGCTTGTTACCACTTCGCCTCACATTTAGCTAATGGATATACAAGTGTATTAACGGTTTTTAAGCTAATTACAAGCATGATTGAAGATTAAGGGATTGGGGCTGGAGTTGGAGCTGGAGCTGGAAGCTATAGGCTGGCTCTTTTGAAGTAGGACGCGCTGGTTTGGTGAATGACACGAAACGCGTTGAGTGGAGACTGTCAGACAGATAGACAGACAAATTGGCAGACAGGGAGGGTGATCGCTGGCACATTAAGGGGCACATGCAGCAATTGCAACTGCCATATGGGGCATGCAGAGTGCATTGTACAACTTGAGGCAATTTGCCAAGCATCGTATGAATATAATCATTTTTGTTTAAGCTAATAAACGACAATATCGTTGCTGAGACATCAGTAACTGGTTACTGGTGACTACACTGCGAGAAAGGAGGTGTCATTTTAAACGAATTTACTGACTGAAATTAATAGAAATAAAAAGTATGAGGTAATTTAAATCGTATTTTACAGTATTTAAAAGAAAACATTACTTTCCATATATAATAATTACAATTTATATAATTACCATTCGAAATTGGATTCTAAAGAAATAAATTAAATACGATCCTTGAAAGTGTTCCAAGATCTTTTAGAGCTTTCAATAGGATTATTTGATTCTACTTATAAGTTTAAATATTATATATGCTTACTGTAAGTTCAATGCACTTATTTTTAGCTACTATAATTTCAATTAAAATATAGCTATTTCAATTCAACATTGAATACTTTAATTAAGTAATTTTCTTCCCCTACCTCTCCTTTCTCTCTTCTGAAATTTCTCGCACGAAATAATTGATTATATTAAGATCGTTTTTTTGTGACAGTGTATAACCGAGTCCAGTCAAGTCGAGCCCTCATTATGACTGACGCCGGTCGGTACCAAAAAGGATCCAGCTACAACATGAAACTTGTTCTTTTTTTCCTGTTCTGTTTTGTTATTATTATTATGTTTGACCATCAGTTTTCGATTGCATGTGTGCGACAGCTGTTGAACCACTTTCAAGAGCTGACTAACTGTAATTGTAAGCTTATGAGCTTGCCAATCCATAGACTTGATCAATAGAATAGAAAAGACTGAGTGATTCACACACACATACATATACACACACATTAAGCAACAGGCAGACGCGGCGTCTTTGGCATACCCTATGTGCAGGGTAATAGGTTAAGGGGTAGCATTGCGGTAGAGTTTGGAAATAAGTTGTAGAAAAAGTGTACAGCTTAGTTAAAATAGTAAATGTGCTAGCTCTAGTTAGTGCATAATTTTGTATATCTATTCCGAATTCTCTTCTTGAATATCCTCTTCTCTGTGAGAAAAACTATGATACATTCAGCAGCTTAGACTTTGTCTCATATGTATAAACTGAAACTTTCTGAATTTAAAGTTTGAATTTTTCTTCAAAAAATTTAAATAAATACTCTTTTTAGTTTACGAAGTACTTTTCCCTCTTTGAAAATTGAAATATTTTGCCTTTTTGTTTTGAATAGAAAACATATATTTCAATTCTTATTAATTAACATGCAATCAATTTACATACTATAAAATTGATATCGTCGGCAGCTCAGGCATACTATTAGGGTATCTATTAGTCGAGCAACGCTGCGCCTGCGCTGACACTACACTACCCAAAAACAGGGATACAACAACACAGAAATCAGGCAGGGCATTGCCATGGGTATTTTTGTGCTTTTGTTTTGGTTCTCTTTTCTATACGAGAATATTGTTGTTGTGCTTCTTTTTTTGGCGAAACTCGCCTGAGTCATGCGAAAATGAAGGCAAAGATGTAAATGAAGATGAAACAGACGCCTGTTCCCGCTTGCTTGTTGTTTTGCTTGGCTCATCTCAACCACAACTGTACTTGCCGCTGCCGCTATAAATTAAAATTATGTTGTAAGCACACACACACACACGCACACACACACACATGTCACAACAGACGCCGACATTATCGGAGAGTGCAGACTGTAGTCTGGTGCACTGCGAAAACCAAAACAAGCAAAAGCTGTTCCTCCCCCCTTCCGCTCTCCCGCTCGCCAGACGTTTTCTCCGCTGTCCTGCCATCTCCTACGCCCCTGTCGAGCCACTCTCACGTTTCAATCTGGGTCATAACGAATTGAGCATATACTAACGTTAAGTTGGTTGCGTTGTATAAAATTTCGATATAGACATATATCGATATTTAAAATTGTTTTATGATATTCAATACGATATGAACTCACGATAAGTCACAAGAAAAATGTGATATTTGTTAAATTTAAGTTTTAATCATTTAGTTTTAAATAATTTCATTATATTTTGGAGAGGGTTTTAACAGAAATCGATATATCGAATAATTGTGATATTTTTAGGCGTTAAATCAATACAAACTCATATATTTTATCAAATTCAATGAAGCCAGTACTCTGTATAATCTATATACATATATAAAGTTCTTTGTCCGGGCCTAACGACTGACTGACTGATCAACGTTGCACTGCCCAAACTGTGAGCCATAGTGACCTAATTTGTTCACGAGCTGATACATTATGGAACCTGCGTCTCCCCTAAGATCGCTAGTTTGTAAACTACTATCGATTACTATCGATTACTATCGATACTATGGGGGTACCACTCCCCGTTCAGTGGTATTGTGACAGTGATCGACAAAACTAGTAATTCATGGATGAGCTCAACTTTGGTAAGAGTATATAACAAGGCGAAACAAAATGAATGAAAGACGACAACTCTGGCGACGGAGACGCGTCGCAGAAAAGGAAGAAAAAAAATTGCAGCCTGCAACATTAACATGTTTTATGTGGCAAGCGAAGAGACGAGCAACATGTGCGAAAACGCGAGAGCAGGGCGGAATGAAGCTGAGCTGAGTAGTGGCATGGAATGGAGCGGAATGTGATGATGCAGCAACAGCAACAGGCAGCAACAGGCAGCTTCCTTTAGATGCGGCAGAAGCTTTTGCTCGATCGGCCTCATCTGCATGTATGAAGGTTTGTTTGTTTGCTGTTTTATGGAGGAAGTGGTAGCGGTTGCCTACTCCTGCGGAAGGAAGTTCCGATTCAATTTTTAACGATTCGTTTTTGCTTTTTCTTATTATTCTTTTATTATGTTTTGTTGTTCTACAATTTCAGTGGAACAAAGAGAGCGAGTGTGCCAAATGCAAATTATTTGATTTGAAATGTTATTGAACTTTGTCACAGCGGAAGCGGAGTGGACGAAGAGACCCTGTCGCTGTCTGAGACACTTGGAGGCATTTGTGTGTGTGTGTGTGTGCGTGTGTGCGTGTGTGTTTTCTTTCTTTTTAATAATATACATATTTCTTATTTCTGTTGCATGCAGCACACACGGAATACTATGCCACAGATTCCGACATATTCCAGATTCCTTGGCAATGGCAAATGCCAACGCGGCGACATCTTCCATGTGTTGACAATAATTTCTTGTAATGGCAGATACCCAATGGGCAGATACGCCCACACACACACACACACACACACATACACCCATGCAAACACATGTATATATATATTAATTGCTTCATTTTGGGCTCTGCTCCCATATGTTCTTCTGGGCTCGCATTCACCTTAAGCGGAACGATCCTTTCGCCTTGGTTCTTGATTTCTTTCGATTTTCCCGATATTTATTACAAACAAATGACAGTCCAAAGTGCCTGTCCAAGTATCCACTTACAGTTGTTTTTCTTCTTCTTCATCTTATTGTTGTTGTTGACTGTGACAGAGACACTTGAATCTCACCCAGTCACAGCTCATTTGCTCTTTATTCTACATACGTGCTCGCTATTTGAGTGTGTGTGTGTGTGCGTGTGTATGGTGTGTGGGGTTGAGTTTTCCTCAATAATTAATATAGTACAAGCCCTTAAGCCCAAAAAGAATAAGCGTTGCTTCAGCTAATTATAAACTCTAAATATCACATTTGTATTTTCTAAACAATATTCCATTAAACTTCAACTGAAATTTAGTTTACAATATTTATACATTTAATAAAATTCCAAGATTATTTTATATGTGTTAAATGAAAGTCAAATACAAGTATTTACACACTTATTTAAATTAAACCAGGAAATTATATTAATTTTTGTTTAGTTATATATTAAGTATGTAGTATACCTTCATGACACGAATCAAATTTAAATTAAACTGAATTCTTAAATTAAAGGAACAAAGAGGGATTGAGCATTATCTAGAATAAGAAAATATTGATTAAGTACTACAGATAAGTCTTTAGATGCTGTAAAGCATTTTTAAAGGCTTAAATGTTTTTAAAGTGTTGAGGAAAAAATTAAATCATCTTTTAGAATATACAATAATAAAACTTTATAAAAATTGAATAACATTGAACTTTTTTTACACTAAAAAATAATAATGAAAACTATATTTATAAGTGTTGAGGAAAAAGCAAGCTCAGTTTTTGGAATAAATGTTTTAGAAATTTATAAAAAAATATAAAAAAAATACTATGATAATTACTTGCCTGAACCTTTCCAGATTCCTTGGTTTTGATTTCAGTTAGGCCTAACCCAGGTAGGCAGAAGAGGTGATGTACAGTTTTATTTTTTCCCATAGAAGTAATTTACTTTATATTAACACAAATAAGAATAATATCTATAGTTAATTAATAAGTTGTTAATCTCAGCAATTCAACAGTTACTTAAAGAGAGAAATATCAAAATACTTAAATTAGATTCTTATTACGTGATGGATCGTTTATTGGGAACTTTTTACTGACTTTACCCCTCACATGTTGGTGCAATTTTATTGAAAATTTAAATAGAAATCGTAGAACTTGAAAACCAGTTTGTAACTTTCTGATTTCAACTTAATAGCCAGTAGTTAAATGCCCATGGAGTAACATATGTTCAGGCCTAGACAAGAATGTCAACATTTATGTAACCTTAACAATAATGGGTGTCCAGCGAACAGGAAAGAGAGTTTTAGCTAAAAATGCACAGATTTATATGTTAACGATGGAAAACTGATCAAGAAACTAAACATACACACACACACAGATACACACACACACACTCAGATTCAGATACATATACTAAACATAAATATGCACATGTAATAATGTGATAGAAAATTTTCCATGGGGAACGTGTGAACGGGAAAACCCACAAAGGTAATATCGAAAGCGTAGCATAGGGGAATGGGTAGAGAGCGTGGAGGGGTGGGGGAGAATGGAACACTTGGTGGGGGCATGGTTGAAAATTTTGTCAACACATTAAATGCAAGCAACATAAAGATTACTATGAAATAGATTTTCCGTTCGGTTTCGGTTCGATTTCAGTTTCATTTTCGGTTGAGTTCGAAGCGAATATCAAGACTAAAACAACGGGAAGAGAGCCAGAGAGCCAAAGGAGAAACGAGTCTAGTGATAAGGTGGAATCATGGGGAACTGCTATGCGACTGCATTCTCATATTAACATAATCAATGAACTATTGAATTGTGTGTGTGTGTCTGCCTGTGTGTGTGTGTGTGTGTTTGGGTCTTAAGGGTCTGCTATCTTAGAACATACACACACACACACACACACACACACACACACACACACACACACACACACAGTGGCATGGGCATAGTTAATACTTGAATGCACTTACGGAAAATTTTCAATCAGCCGCTAGAGCAACAGTTAGGCAATTCTTTGACCCCCTACTGATGAGAGAGTTTCGGTTCTGTTTCTACTTCTTCTTCTTTTACGCGCAGGCAGAGAAAACAACAAAAACGAGAGAGACATGGTGTATGGTGTGTGTAAGAAAGTGAGATAGCCCGAGACGGATCTGCAGTGATATTTGAGCACATTTTTTTTGTTGTGAAGTGAAGTGAAGTGACAAATTGGACAGACCGAAACACTTTGGACGTGAAGCGTTTCTCAAATAAGGATAACAAAATGAACAACAACGGCAACAGCAACAGCAACAGCAACGGGCTGTACTATAGCTCCTAATGCGCATATCAATTGCCTGCGAGCACGACGGAAACGTTTAGCACTAAATACTTACAAAACCAAAAAAAAAAAGAAGAAAACTTAAAAAAGGAAGACGAAAATACAGTAAAAGTCAGGCATATCATTATGTCTTATCTGCTAGCACATAAAGTGCCAAAAATTATGGCAAAAGGAAATTGGATTCCGCCGACGAGACGCGACATTCACATCGCCTGTCAGCAGCAATGTTATTCCCCGAGACGAGACGAGACGAGACACAGCCCAGCCATGATCACATGTGCCCACATTAATTGTATACAATCCGAGCATAAAGAAACATTTGCTTCATATATTTCATATCAGTTGAAGAATTGGAAATGTATTGCAGATCAGTTTCTAATTACTGTCATTCTTTGCAAAAATTATGCAATTGCTGGTTTTTTTCTTTACAATTTAAATGCAATTTTATTTAGAGTTTTTCAAATGCAAGTCTTATATAATTTTCAGAATTCATGTAGCAAAAAATCGTACGTGTTCTACTTAGAATATTACTTTTTTGCTTTCCAATTGCTTTCCTCTGCTTCGCCGCCTAGAACGCTTCAATTGAATTAAAGGTTACATTAATTTATTTTAGAGGCTGTGTTAACCTTATATCCCTCACTGGTTTTAATTATTCGCGAATTTTGCAAGAAATATTTAAATGAACTTAATTTCAAAATTAGCGCAATTCTACCCCCAAAAGTATACAATGCCATCTTAAGATTTTCTTATTCTTTGAACCATTATAAAAAATGCAGTCTACTTTTCAGCGCGTGCATATGTTAGCATAATTCTGTTGTTATTTTCGTAAATATTTACCGATTTTTAACATTTTCTTCTTTTAACTGGTATATTTGGCATACATAATTAAGTAATTTTGATTCGCAATCTTTTTGTTGATTACTTTGGCGGGGTATTTTGAATTAAAATGAAGCAAGTGGCCATGTTTCGGGCTGCCATCTTGGTGTTTTGTGCCATCAGTGGTGTTTTTTTTTATCATTTGGTTTCTTTTTCGATAATTTTTGGTGCATTTATTTATGTGGCAGCTCTGGCTTCTATTCCGATCTGATATTTTGTTTTTGGAGCAAGATCGAGGAAATAAAATTGAATTGATGTTGCACTTGAGTTGTTTAAAGTCAGATAAGATAATTGATAAGACACAGAACTTGGCCACTTCATGGAGAATACGCCAGGTGAGAACACAAAACGCGTTGCCATTTTGGAACAGTTCAAAAGCGTGAGTAATTTTGCTTGTTTTATTTGTTAAATACTATTATTGAATGTTTATTATAATTACATAGCGACAATTGTATGTACCAAATGTAGATACTATGTCTATGGAGGATCTACAGCGTATTTACGACAGTTTCATAGTTCCTTATCCACGTCGAGAGCGGCGCCAGCGGCAGTGCCAGTTGGCTGATTCCGTGACAACACATGTGCATGAAGTACCCATGGAAATGGATGAGATTATGCTGCGCATTAAGATGGTTCATGTGGTCGGTAAAAAGCGCCCTGCTAATGCCGATCAGTTTCAAGAGCTGGAGCAGCAAACCATATGCTCTGCTAAGCGTACAAAAGCCTAGGAGCATTTCAGCTGGTCCTATTCCTCGAGTGGAAATATCTATATGCTGAAAGGTGATTGAACATAATAGTATAGTAATATGTACTTAATCTTAATTAATCTTTCAGATAACAGTTGCAAACCATAGCAAGCTGATATCGAATATGTATGAAGAGTTCGAAGTGATGAATTGATCATCTTTTTAGCAACAGCATGTGCTTGGTGGATGCTACGATTGGAGCTGGAGAGCAACTAAAGCTAGAGAGCAGTTGGAGGCAGAACGCAGGCTTTGTGGCCACTGATTGTACACATAATCCATGGCTCCGAAAGAAAAGATAGGTGCAAAGCGTGCATCAAAAAGAGTGAAAGGGAGTGAAGCATGTGAATGTAAATTCTGATGCCAAGATTCCAGAATTGTAAACCGACCTCTGTAGACCTCAACAATACCAAATACCACGGGTGTATATACAAAAAATGTTTATTAAATTATAGTATTTGTAATATAGTAGTGAATTTTGCCAAAGGAAGTTGTGAATTTTATACAAATGAAGGAGATGAGCTGAGATGAGCTGAACATTAAACAGTTCGTGAAAATGATGATTTGGCATCGACTAGTAAATTTCTAGTGTTCTTATACAATCTTAAAAACCACAGACTCTTATTCTTCCTGATCCATGTATTCGTCGTCGTCGTCATCGCCGCCGTTGTTAAAATCGTGGTTGTTGTAGTTGCTGCGATTGTGCTGCTGCATCTGTTGTGGCATGCGGCGAGATGTGCTTCTGTCTGCAGGGGGACGATAGTACATGTTGCATTGTAAATAATCATCAGCCTCTTCTTCGTCGGCATCTTCCATGGAGTCCTCGATAGCGCGTGAATAATCGTCAATTTCTTCGTCCAGCAAATGGGGTGCACCGTTGGCAAAAGTGGCGAAACGCAGTGGATCTTTCAAAGCAGTTATAATAGTCCATTGACGACCATTAGGACCATTGACATATTCCCGCAACTCTGCCAGAGAACGTGCAGTCTCATTAATAGTTTGCTTGTAGTATTCTTCTTGGGTCAGCAGTCGGCGCTTCGGTGGGAATCGACGTCTATAAAGAGTACGCACATAGTTCCACATAAAACTCGGGCAGTAATGGAAAATAGCCAGGAAACCCAGTATGACACAGGCGGCGGTGGAGTGCCAAGTGCTAGTATAAGCCAGTGCAGCACCAACTGATTGTAGCACCCATTTGATAATGTTTTGGGATCGGGGATTCGTTGGTGTGCCAATGCGATAACAGATTAGGAAGGAAATCAGAGCGGTAACACCGAGGTACCAAAACACGTACTCCCGATAGGTGATCAGAATAACCCGCAAATTATCTGACAATTGCTTCAGTATAAAAAGACCTATGGTCCATCCGCCAATGAGTACGCCGTACATCATGGGACGCCGTGGAAATAGTTTCGATGCCATCGTTATTATAATTAATAGCGACGCACAGACACCCAGTACAATTCCAGCTGAATAGTAGAATATGGTATTCTTCACCAATTTCCTCGCACTGAAGATGAGCAGAATGCCCATGGCCATCTGTGCTACGCGCCAGATATCTACCTTGAGATGCTTGATGTTCACGTTGTATGGATGTTTGGATGAAATACCAATGCACTGCTGTTCGAATGGCGATAATTGGATGCGCTGGCGTTGATTCGACAATAACGTGAAGCTAAACAGTGAGTTTTTCTCAGTGTAATGCTGCTGTACCTCCTCGGGTGTTCGGCCACCATACTCCGTGTAATCCTCATTGGCAATGGACAAGAGAAATTCAACAGTCTCGAATAGATTGATAAATGACTGCGATTTGCCAGGATAGCAGTACGTGCGCAGCACTTTCTGTCCATAAGGAGTCTCTGTTATGTCAATCGACTCGCCCTCTTTTATGTAGATGGTGTTTGCATCCAGTTTAGCGCCATTTGCCGGCGTCGGCATATTTATTAAAAAGATAACACATAGTAACTGTAGAACGCTACAATAATTTGATCGAACGGCTGACAGGTGTCCCATTTTCCGATTCTTGCGGTCTAACGTATACACAAAATCACGGACATAGAAAAAATTATTGAGACAAGGACTGGATTACAATTTGAGAGGTGCAATATTATCGTTAAGCTGTTTAATTGTCAAAGTCATCGCAAATATCGATGTTTAAAGTGTTGTTGGCGTTTATCGATAAATTCTATACATACATGCTTATCGATGGTTGGCCAAGTTTCGTTGTTATCGTATATCGCAAATGCAATTTCGCGTTCCCTGCCAAATCAAGTTAAAAGTAAAGAAAATATTTTCCTGTTTTGTTTGTAAGAATTTTATACTTCAAATATGAAAACGAGTACACAATAAAGCAAATGACAGATATGTAAGTGCTTGAAAAAATATAAGAAACACATTTGCGCTGCATACTAGTCTCAAATTTTTGCGCTTTACACGATAGTTGGTGGTGGCCTTTCGATTGTTGTCATTAACTCTCAGCTGATATCGATAAGCGAAAAAACAGCAGTCGATTAATAAACAGCGGCACTAGTTACGAGCTGAACGACGGGCAATAGAATTGCATAGTATTCTTTATTTTCGCCACACTCCAATTCAATTAAAGGTAACAAAAACTGCTGTAAATTATCTCTTGCGAATGGAAATGGAAGCAAAGAGCTTCATTAGTATGTCGCTGACATGTTCAACAACTCTGGGCAGGCTTTGTGTTTGGCACTTGTCGTCTGTGGCCTAACCTACAAAGTTACATAATTTATTTGTGTATATTTTAAGTTAGGAAGGCAATCAACTCTTATTGCAACTATTATCTGCAGCATTGACAGTGCGATACGTTTTTTTTTACAATTTGCAGAACAACATGTCGTTCGTGAAAAATGCCCGTCTCTTGGCCACGCGCGGCTCTCGCCTGGTGCAGAACCGTTCCTACTCGGATGAAATGAAGCTGACCTTCGCCGCTGCCAACAAGACCTTCTACGATGCCACTGTGGTGCGTCAGATTGATGTGCCCTCATTCAGCGGCTCCTTTGGTATACTGGCCAAGCATGTGCCCACATTGGGTAAGTGAACGTGTGTTGAACCCATGACGATATACAATTGTTATATCATATCGCACCACCCACAGCTGTGCTCAAGCCCGGCGTTGTTCAGGTCACCGAAAGTGATGGCAAGCTTACCAAGTTCTTTGTGTCCAGCGGCTCAGTGACCGTCAACGAAGACTCTACCGTGCAGGTGCTTGCCGAGGAGGCACACAATGTCGCCGACATCGATGTGAGTGAGGCCAGGCAACTCCTTTCCAAATACCAGTCACAGCTCAGCTCAGGTGACGAGCGGGTAAGTCTAGTGATTGTTACTTAATACATGGTATACTATATGTTAAATGAATACAACTTCTGTGTTGCAGGCCAAGGCAGAGGCTGCCGTTGCTGTGGAGGTTGCTGAGGCACTGATTAAGGCTGCCGAATAAATTAAACATTTACATCCAACAACAAGAAAACCAACCAATAATTATAACAATTATTAAAAACAAACTCTAAAACAACAAACCAACAAGCAAACAACAAACGCAACAGCAACAGCAACAACAACAGCCGCAGCTTGCAATTGTGTTTCGAGTAACTAATTTGTGTGTGCAACAACAAAACTGTTATGAAACAATAAAAAAAAGCGAATATATGTATATAATATCGTAATAATGCCGAGTATCACTCGCAACATCAGCAACAACAGACAGCGCAGCCTACATCAAAATCAATCCATCTATTTTTTATCGTTTTTTTTATGTGTTCAAAAGAAAAGCATAAATTCAAATGTTTAAATGAATGCAAATGCAATCGCCGCCAACACCTTAGTGATTTAACAACATTTTGTAAACAGTTTTTGTTGAAACTGTTCAACATTTTTGTATTGTGACATCTAGATAACGAACGATATACTCGGGAATTTCTTGAACTAGCTTAAGAGATATTAGATAAAGCTCTCTAGTACGGTTTCGTTTAAGTCACTCATGCTCTTATGCCTATATCTAGAGCTTCACAGATTTTGACTTTGAAATTGTGACTGTAGAAACCAATTTAGGAATGTGTACTATAAGTTCTATAGTCTTGTAGACTCCAACTCTTGATACCAGATTGAAGAACATGCTTAGAGTTCTGTATAAGATCTTAAACCTGTTATAGAAACCATCAGCGGATACAGCCCTATGTGTAGACTCTAGAGCAATCTCTTAATAGACTGCATAATATATTTGATCAGTTTCCTATAAGCCCTTCAGCTGAACCAGCTTATGATATATCTTTCTGTCTAGACTCTAGAGCAATCTCTTGATACCAGTTCAAAGAATATGTTCAATGTTCGCTAGTACTCCTTAATCCTTTTATATCAGCTCAAAACACAAATTCTTCATTTTAAACTCGGTTTAATTCTTTCTATTTCTTCATTAACAAAACCAAAATAATAAAAAATACAACTATTATAAGATAATAAAAAAAAATGCAAATAACTTAGGAGGGAAATTAGGTCAATAGGTCGATAGAGAGAAGGTGCTGGAAAGTAATAGAAATGAGGAGGTCTCCGATGCATTGCGGATGGTGAATACCTCCAGTGCTCTGGTGCCAAGTGTTGGTGCAAGTGTTGTTGTACTTATTGTTGTGGTTGCTGCTACTGCTGCTGCTGCTGTTGTTGTTGTGCATTTTACTTAAAGCTGGGGTGGGCCATAGGTCTGGGCAGGTGTGTGACCCACGGGCAGACCAGTCTCCTCAACAGGTGCTGGCAAGCTCAGCACTGGTCCCTGGTTGAAGCTTGGTGCAGGCGCAGCTTCTGGCACGCTCAGCACTGACGATGGTGCCTGGAGTGAGGCGGATGAGCTGTACTGGGCGGGAGCACCGTACTGAACAGCGGGAGCACCGTACTGGACAGCGGGAGCACCGTACTGGACAGCGGGAGCACCGTACTGTACGGCAGGAGCTGCCTGGACTGGAGCGCTGTACTGAATGGGAGCTGGAGCTGGTGCAGTGTAGACAGGCTGTGGTGCACTGTAGATTGGAGCGGGAGCTGGTGCACTGTAGACCGGAGCAGGGGCTGGTGCACTGTAGATGGGAGCAGGGGCTGGTGCACTGTAGACGGGAGCAGGGGCTGGTGCACTGTAAATGGGAGCGGGAGCTGGTGCACCGTAGACGGGAGCTGGTGCATTGTAGATGGGAGCTGGGGCGTCATAGACTGGAGCGGGAGCAGCGGCATGCTCATGAATGACACGCACCACTTTGGTGGGCGTATGAACAACGGGAGCGACGTGGTTTATGGCATGGGAGCCATGGCTCTCGTGCAACACCTTGATCACCTGCGGGCCACTCTCAATTATGGGACCACCAATGACTGGGCCAGATTCCTGGTGCAGCACTTTGATCACTTTGACGGCTGATGAGGCACCATGACCGTGATAGACAGGTGCTGGAGCATCGTGACCGCCGGAAATAACCTTCACCTTGTAGACCTGTGGTGCGGGTCCATAGCTATAACCACCAGCATAGCCATTGGAATGGCCATCAGAGTAACCGCCCTGGGTGTGAATCACTTTGACAACCTGTACCGGTCCATGTCCATGTCCACCGCCATAATGGCCACCACCGCCATATGAACCGCCATAAGAACCGCCACCACCTCCGCCGCCGCCGCCACCGCCTAGGCTTAGGCCAGACTTTACTCCGCCACTGGAGCCACCGCCGCCGCCGCCAAGCAATCCCAAGAATCCGGCATTAGCCACGGCAAAAAGCGCACACAGACACACAAAGACCTGTGAGGAGCAGGAGGAGTTGAGCTTGAGTACAATTGCAGTAGAGGAATAATCACAATGCTTACCTTCATATTGACTACTATTCCTGCTTGGGGTATTCGCAAAGACTCTAAAGTCAGATTCTATGGGATGGTGTGCTCTTCAAACACGACTGATGACAGACCACTTGAAACCGCACGCTTTTATATCAATCCCAGAAACGTTGTAACCAGCAGAGAGATGAGCCAGCCAGTAGATGGTAGTAGTAGATGGCAGTAGGTAGTAGGTAGAGCTGAGCCAATGCATGAATGAACTGTGTGTGAGCAGCTGCTGTAATGATCATTATGATGTTAACCATTCAAATTAGCAACGCAATCGCATCCAATGATGCTCACATGTCGAATGCTGACGATCCATAGAGACTGAGTCCCAAGTGCCAGGTGCCGGGCCAGAGATTCGGACAAGACCCAGCCCAGTTGCGAAGTGTTTTAAACAAAAGCATTTCATTAACATTTGCAATGGGCCATCGTTATGCCCAACATCATCTTCATTATGATCATCTCACACTGAATGCTGATCATTACGATCGAAGATGATGCAAAGTTGTCGCTTGTCTCTTGTCGTTCGTCTATGTATTTTTTAGTAGTTTATTATTATTATTATTTTTCTTAAAGAAGTTGCCGCCGCTTTCATTTTCATTGGACCACCGCGCCCAGTTACAATGGCAGCTGATCCATTGGCGCTCAAGTTCTCCATTTCCAATACAAAGTTTCCAGTTTCCAGTTTCGTAAAGCAACAACAACAACAGCAACAAAAAGTAGGGAAAGCTACAGTCGGACACAACCGACGGTAGGAGACCCTGTACTTCGATTTGCCTTTGAAGTCAATAATAGCAGCAGCATATATGAACATACTCAAAAACACATACACATTCACTTATACATACACACATACACTTACACATACAAATATACGCGCAATTACAAACAATAAACAAATACTCATACAGAATTTCATACTCACAATCAAAAATCACGCATACGCCCTAGTGGCCGCGTACACTGTGGCTTCCCCCCTCCCCCAGCCAAATACCTAGTACAGAAAATGGATAATCCAATATCTCTGGTGTTTATTATCCGATTCGGCTGCAAATCGCACCAAACATTCAAAGCATCTAAGGCTTTCCTCAGTGTCCAGTGACTCTAAACTTGGCCTGCCTATTTTTTCTCTAGCTCTTATAGTTTCCGAGATCTCGGTGTTCATACGGACGATCAGACAAACAGACGGACATGGCTGTATCGACTCAGTTCGTCGTGCTGATCAAGAATATATATACTTTATGGGGTCTGCCAGGCCTTCTTCTGCCTGTTACACACAAATGTCATTTGTACAAACTTAATAGACCCTTTTGTACTTTTTTAAAGTACAGGGTCTAAAAACGTAACGTTGCATTTCCGAAATTCCGAAAGCAGCGATCGACCACCTCCTAATTAGCATGAAAATGAAGTGACCGTGGCCGCTGCTATTGCTGATAAGACATCATCGATGAGGGCTGAGCTGACTGTTGCCTCACAAGGCGGCTGCCTGTCTATCGTTGCCCACGTGCAGCATCATCATCATCATCATCGTCGTCGAACCTGACCAACCTGACCAAACCCAAATTCAAAAATTCAATACCCAATCAGAAGGAAAGCTAACGAGTAAAAGCTCGAATTCAATATGCCCTAACAGTACATTAAGATAAGGGACTTGAAATTAAACTAATCGATTAAATATGTGAGTAATATAATAACGAAAGTTAAATAATAATTTACATTATATTATTATATATAGATTTTAAATTTTCTCTCTTTGAAAATAAAAATTAGTTTGAGCTTAAACTAAATGTAAAAGATGTGCTTTAACTAACTTGTGTGACGTGCGATTCAGTATCTTTAAAAGCAACTGATTAAATTGGTATTTGTTTTTGGAAATTAAAGACATTTTGAAACTGCATATACCCGGTGGAAAGGGTATACATACCTAAACCCAACAGCCAAAACTCTCCAACACAATTCAAGTCAATTTCAGGCCATAATTTCAAGGTGAATCGAAATGCTTATTGTTCCGAATTTTGTTACATACACACACACATATGTAAACATATCTATAGCTATGTATTTGTTTATGTATTTGTTGTCAACTCAACTACTATTATCATAGCTCCAGCCAGGTTATGTAAAATTCCAACCAACTTTAACAATTAATACTAACATTGTCAAATGGCCATAAAAACGCTGTAATCGCTTGTCCATCTCATCTCTCTGAGTGTGTGTGTGCGTGTGTGTGTGTGTGTGTGTGTGTGTGATAATTGTGTGCCAATTAGTGTGGGAACTCTGCAATCTCAGACAAAGCATTTGAACAATTGTCATCCTAAGTTGAAATTGCAACTTTAACCTAATAACTGGCAACTGCGTTTAAGTTAATAAAACACATTTCATATCTGCTATTTAGCGGTAGTTAAAACATTCATTATTTATACATATCTAAACTGCAGCTATATACATAAATACATTCGTTATGTCCTTGCCTCTATTGAAATTTCTTGTCTCAATTTGGAATTCCAATTCAGTATTTATTTGAATGCTCTGTGAACAGGTTGAGAAAAGTTTTTATGGCCTATAAAGTGTGTATTGTTAGTATGCATATTGCATGTTTCATTCTACAGCAAAATATTAATAAACATACACAAAGCCAACAGTCGAGCACACGCGACAGCAACTGCAAGTAGATGTACCGTACGCTAGATGGCGCCACAGTAGTGTGAACAG
This sequence comes from Liodrosophila aerea, assembly GCA_035045005.1. Classification (NCBI taxonomy): domain Eukaryota; kingdom Metazoa; phylum Arthropoda; class Insecta; order Diptera; family Drosophilidae; genus Liodrosophila; species Liodrosophila aerea. The sequence continues at coordinate 193,531 of JAWNNL010000218.1, forward strand.
TTTCATAATGCATCTTTTCATAGATTCTCCTTCAATGCTGATCAAGAATATTTGTAAAGATCTAACAACTTTGAATTTAAGAGATTAAGGCTCTTAGATTTACTATTTTATATTATTATAATTATTTGTATTTTTATATATTTTATATCAAAGCTGGAGAGCTGAGATCACACTTAAGTCAATCCATAAGTACGAATGCGATTCGTTTTATCTTGGACAGTTTTTTTTTTACTACTTAATAGAATACGAATTGATTTTTGACTTCGGCTTCGACTCCTGCGACTGACTGTAAAGAGAAACCACTACTCAATTGGGAATGTACAAATTTGGGATTTATTCAAGAATTACAAATATAAAAAAAAAAAAATTGAAAAAATATCGTAGTTTAGTTGCAAAGCGTATCGGATTCATTTAGCTGTAAACGCGTCTCATCGCAGATCCGTTTACTTCTTGTGCTTCAGCCAACCGCCGTAGGCCAGAGGAGCATCGTACACGCTGCCGTAACGAACAACAGATGGCGCTGCGACGTAGGCGGTACGGTGGACGGGCACAACGGATTGAACAACGGGCACGGCAACCGAATCCACAACGGGCACATGACGGATAACGGGCACATGACGCACTACTGGCACAGTACGCACAACTGGCACTGATGCATAGCTAGGACCATAGATGGCGCTGCTCTGACCCAGAGCCAGGCAGGCGGCGAGCAGCAGGGAAGCGAGGAAGAACTGCAAGGATCAGTCAGTCGTATGTAGTGGGTATTCCAAAATTGTGTGTTGTGTGTGTGTGTGTGTGTTAACTGTGACTTACCTTCATGTTGATTGGATTACTGAATGATTTGTGTTGATTCGTCTGATCAGTCGCTGGGTTTATATACTCCACTCCACACAGATTGAGAGACTGGCGAGAACCTTGTCGGAAACTGGAGCAACAAAACTGGCCACAAATAGAACAGCATTTCATGTCACATATAAAGTGATAAATACAATTTGAAAAAAAACACCACGCAAATCAATAGGCGTTATGTAAATTTCGTTTATATAAAGGGAGGGATTTAGATGTTTGGCATTATTATTGAAATTCCATATTTGTTAAGCTTCATTGAGCCACATCTGCCAAATCTTGCAATCGGCATGTGTTGATGTGTTTTTTAACTCCTCTTCTTCTTCTTCTACTGCCTTTCAATTCAATACAAACAGAACAATGAGAACTTGTTCCTGCACTAAACTAACTACAATCTCTGAGCCTCAACTCAGCTGACTTAATGTGCACAGTAAAAAAAAAAAGGTATTATCGTACATAAATTTTGAAATGTATATTGAAGAATTCAATTAAAATATATATAGTAGATTATATTTAAAATTAAAAAAAAAAGTATAATTACAACCGATGAAATTAAAAAATGAGAGCGAAAAAGGTTGGGAGAGGTAGAAGGATTCCTTTATAGACTTCGCTTATGGCATGATTGAAATTGTTCAAAAAAATTTAAAAAGAAAAGGCACAAAAATAAAGGAGCTTAGTGGTAATGGAAATGAAATTTTTGCTTCAAGATTCACTAAGGAAAATTTCATAATGAAGTCTGAATAATAAATTAAATTCAATAACAAAGTCCATACGAAGATGAAGTACGCTTTAATCGCTCTCATTCAATATGGACAGTGATTCCCAATAAGTTTTCAAATTAAAGATTAAGTAAATTGATAATAAGCTACTATAATTTCTCACCGTGTGAACTCAAGTTGTCATCCGGCTATAGACTCTGACCATTCATACAGATTGGTTTCGTCTATGGAGACGCCTTGATTGATTCTATTGGCTTTGTGTAAAATTTAGCTGCTGCTGCTTCTTCCCCTCTGTATTTTGTATTTTGATTATTTTTTTCTTCAAATTTGTGAACTCAACTCAAATGCAAATCGATGTCTCCAACTCTAGTTAAGCTTCTTCGTATGATTTTATGCTATGTTTCCAAAATAAACTCTCAAAATGCTTACAAATATTTAAAGATAAACAAAAAAAAAACCATAATCAAAAATACAATATAAGTTTATAAATATTTTTTTTTTCGGTTTCGATTGTTGTTGTTGTGTTTTCGCTTTTGTTTTCCTTTTGTTTGACACTTTTAGTTATGCCCTGTGACCATTAAAATGCATAAACTGGCTATCATAAATTTTTCGCAAACATTTATTTAAATCAGCTGATTATACTAGTTGCTGCCAATAATGGGGTATATACAGCTAGATAGCAGACTCTCTAAATACAAAATATGAATATTTTAAGTTACTTTTTAATTTGAATTTCAAGTAAAACTAAATTCAACTCAATAGAGTTTCAGCATGAACATCATGGATTGAGGAAAAACTCAATAGTATTATAAATTGTGTATACTTTAGTTGGGTGTAGGGCTGTGCACAGGGTCTTAGCTAGTCGTGAGACCCCATTACATACGCTTTCAATTAGCTGATACGCAGATCTATACAACTCTTTCATACTCTTGGCACGTAATCGCTGAATCCCAAGACTCAAGCGGAAGTAACTTTAACACATTCACATGGAAACTAATTGACAAGGCTACAGTCGAGTGTAGAGTGCTGTAAGCAAGGCTGAGTTCATACATTACGTAATTAGTGTACTATATAGTAATGTATACACACACACACACAAGCAAACACACTTTAGTTATGCTTGCTCCTTGGTATCTGCCTAAAGCCTTTTACTTTTATTCCAACAATTTCTGTTGCATACTTTTATGCTGTCTGCTTAATTCCGCCTTAACGCCATGGGCATAAAATATTAGAATATATTCTTATACTATAAAATTCCATAAAATTCCAGTCTGTCGGTATAACTACACTCGTATAAATATAGATTAATTTCGTCATAAAATAATAATGCTCAATTCATTAACACATACCTACAACTGTGGTCGAAGAAATGAATGAAATTGAGCAAAGATTTAATATAGTTCTTCTCGCTATTAGTCATTAACTATTGAAAAGTAAAAATAAGTTCGCTTACTTAAAATACTTAAACTTGATTATGTACTTTAAGTGATGTACAGTTTATTTTATTTATATACTACATTTTGCGTATCATATAGGGTTAACTAAATACACATATATGTATGTACATACATACATAGAGCACTAGAAGACTACAAATCTATGGAAGTATGGACTATAGCACAAATCAATAAAAATATCATAATAAATCCTATAAAAGTCATGCTGAATAACAGCACTACAAAAGGGTCTATTAAGCTTGTGCAACTCAGAAGTGTATGTAACAGGCAGAAGGAGGCGTGGCAGACCCCATAAAGTTGCAAGGGTAAGTACTGGGTCACCTACTGTCGGCTGCGTCCGACTGTTGCTTTCCGAGTTTTTTTTTGCTATGAATTGTTAAAATAAACACAACTGTTGCAAGATACTTTAATTTGATCTGGTTTCAGGTACGGAAACTGTTACCGCTTGATAAATCTGCGAATGTTTTATTACATTTCTATCATTAAACAATCATAAGTTAATTTTGTTGTTTTCTGAGTCTGCTTTCGTTTCGTTGTTCTGCAGTTATGTAAGAAATGCTTTTTTAATGGCCGAGTCGGTGGAGCGTTTAAGATTTAATTTGTATTACAGATGCGGGTCGCATAGATACGATAGATCTACGCAACGGAAACTGAAATTTATTTCAAATCTGGAATTTGAAATTTGAAATCGGAACAAGTTTCACCTCTGGCTCAACTGGCATCTACAACATCTACATATTTCGCAATAGAAAACCAAATAACAAAAATACAATTCAAGTGGCTGCCACAACCGCCTACCCACACTGCCCACTGTACGCTTGCCCCTTATCCACTGTGCCAAGGGCAATCGATGAAAGTCATCATCATTATATGATATAACTTTTCCACTGTCTTCGGCCTTCGGCCTTCGCTCTTCGGTCCCCATCCCCATCTCCATCTTCAGCTCTTTCCCTTTGTCTTTGTTTCCAAAATTAACTCACTTGTTGATGTTTTGATGTTTTTATGCTTATGTTTTTATGTATATTTATTAACAAATAATAATTTAACAATGACGAAGCGGGCGATGCTTGGATTGTCTAATGACTGCGATGACTTAGCCTAGTAAAAAAAATATGTAATTCGAATAGAAAAAAAAACAATTCATTTGGTCTAACTAATCGGTGAGTCCCAGTGGCCTACCAGCCCGAGGAATGTGACGAGCTGCTCCAGCCGCCGCCAGATGAGCCACCGCCGCTGCTCCAGCCTCCGCCAGATGAGCCACCGCCGCTGCTCCAGCCACCTCCGCTGGAGGCACCACCACCACCACCGCTGCTCCAGCCACCTCCACTGGAGCCACCACTGCCTCCGCCCAAACTCCAACCACCCTTGCCGCCGCCGCCGCCGCCGCCGCCTCCGTTGCGTTGCTGCTCCTCGACGCGCATCACTTTCAGTGTGCCACGCTGCACCACATGGCCGCTCTTGAAGAAGTCACCCTGTGCCTTATCCGCACTCATAATGATGGCCTTGCCCTTGTGGCCAAAGGTGTTGATTAGCTGGCCATTGATGGCATCTATGTTGCCATAGCCTCCACCACCGCCGCCACCACCACCGTGCAGTGCATCCTCCTGCAGCACCAGCTGAATGATCTGTGGCAATATGTCATTGAATTGCTGATTGTGGTATGAAGAGCCACCAGAGGAGCCATAGCCATGGCCAGAGGCATACGATTGGCCATGAGAGTAACCGCCACCGCCACCGCCACCGGCATGGTAGGCCACAGGTGCCACTGGTGCCACATGTGCTGAGGGATGTTCGATCACCTTGAAGACTTGTTCACCACCATAGGAGCCATGACTGTGGCCGCTGGCATAGCCATGTCCATAGCTGTGGCCACCTCCACCTCCACCACCACCGCCATGACCATCTTGAACTATGATCTTAATCAATTGAGTTGAGCCACCGCCGCCATGACCGCCATGTCCTCCTCCATGTGCATAACCATGCGAGTGACCATGACCGCCTCCTCCACCTCCTCCGCCTCCTCCTCCACCGCCATGTGGTGTGGCAATGACATTGTAGGTGGTTTTGGTGCCACCACTGCTGCCTCCACCGCTACCACCGCCACCTCCTCCCAGGAATGATAAGAGGGTGGCATTGCAGATGCCCAATGTGGCCAGTAGACAAAGGAAGACCTGTAGGCGAGAGCCAAGAGCAAGTGCATCAGTGATAATCCAATAAGTGTGCCGCCCCCCTCCTCCCCCTTCTGCTCTCCTCCGTCGTTACTCACCTTCATTTCGCTTAACTCTCACTTGCTGTCTTTCGCTGTGTGTGTGTGTGGAGACCCGAGCAGCTGAGTGCTTCGAGCTGTTCCCGATTTGTGAATGATGACCCATTGGATTCGCTATTCGGCTTTTATAGCCTCAACAGTCAAGCGCACAGCCTCCCGTACCGATACCGTTAAAGGGCTCAGCGCTGTCGACGTCGGCGTCAACGTCAGCATCGACGTCGGCAGCCAACGCAACTCGTGAGACTCGACAACAACAGTTGGAGATGACGTCGAAGATGAAGAGCCGGCGATATTGAAATACTACTTCTACTACTACTGGCCAGTGTGATGGGTATGGGAATACGAATAGCCAAACGAATACCAATACGAATGTGATGAATATACCACACGAGTGCCATATGAATAGGCCATGCGAATGGGAAGTGGCCAGAGTACTATTGCGATGTTTGTATCTCAGATCTTGGGGGCTCTCGCAATTCATTTTACAAATATTTGAAAAATTATGCTCGAAAATAATGGTAACAAATCTTATTTGTACATTACTCAGCTCTGCCCCCTGTGCCACTTACAGCAGATACAGGGTGTCTCAGGTCAATTAGGAAAACAACAGTTCATTAATTATAATTGCCATAACTGTGCATTTAGTTTAATAATAGCAATTGTTTATTAATTCATTTACACATGGGATCAACAGGGTGTCCTATGGATACAGGGTGTCACAGAGATAGGATCGGATGCTTAACTGCATAGATAGTAGAATAAACTGAAAGGTATATACCGCATTGCATTATATAAACAGTGCAATTGTTTATTAATTCATTTACACGTGGGATCAACAGGGTGTCCTATGGATACAGGGTGTCACAGAGATAGGATAGGATGCTTAACTGCATAGATGGTGGAATAAACTGAAAGGTATATATCGCATCATATTATATAAACAGCGCAATTGTTTATTAATTCATTTACACGTGGGATCAACAGGGTGTCCTATGGATACAGGGTGTCACAGAGATAGGATTGGATGCTTAACTGCATAGATAGTAGAATAAACTGAAAGGTATATACCGCATTGCATTATATAAACAGGGTGCTCTTTCTGTACTTTGTACTTTATAATGATCCTATATTTCACCCAATTACATAAACCAAATATACCCTCTGCAAGTACATTCTTAGCCCATATATGATTGTTGTATTGAAGTAGAGTTTTCTATATCGTTAATTCTTAAAGCTATTTTTAAAGCTCTTTATGAAATTCATTTCAAATTCGATCTTTAATGTTAGATACTGCGTATAACTTCCATTTTAAATTGCTACCCTTTGCAACTCACTTTGCTTAGCTAAGAGTGCAGTTAAATAATAATTAAGCGTAAACAAATACGGTAAATTCATTAGCGCCACAGTTAATCACACCCTGTATTTGTTTGTTGTTGTGTTTTGGCTGTGTTGTGTTAGCTGGTCCGAAATGAAATCCCAAAATATGCAACAATAACATAAGCATTAGCGCATCTCCGAGCCAAACGACCCAGATCCCCCGACCTCCAACCCGCTTTCCCGTTTCCCGTTTCTCGATTCGTCTAACCGAAAAAATGACCGGCTTTTTGCATATGATTATCGATTTGAGCCGTGCGCATTCGCTGTCTACGCTTATATATACCCTATGCCTGAGACGCTTGGGGTAGTCTGTTACATTTTGAATTTCATAATGAATATAAACATAAGTAAACGTATTTTCGTTTATAACTTGAATGTGTAATAATAAAAGTCTGAATAGTTATGCAGCAAAAAAACCATTTAATATAAAAATAAATATTCTTAAAATAAAGTAGAAACAGCAACACAAATTACGTATTTGCCATGCTTTGCGGTATATCGTAACGTAACGTAACTGTCATTTGTCTGTCTCCTTAATGCCATTATCCGCGCAAGCAGAGTGCCAAAAACCGCGAAGAATCACCACAGTCACATTTTTTAAGAAACAAACCTGTGCTTTGGTATACAATAATCTTATGATAACCTTTATCAGTGCTGTGGATTGTGGCACAATCGGATAATAAACATCAGAGATAGTCGAGATTAAAGTTACCGTACTAGGGAAGGGGGCGCAGCGAGCATGATATTGCGATATGTGTGTGTGTGTATTGTTATCATTAGCTGCTGCAAGGGTAAGTACAGGGTCTCCTACTGTCGGTTGCATCCGACTGTAGCTTTCCGAGTTTTTCTTTTGTTTTTTGAGTGGTAAATAATGTTTTAAAAAGTACAAAGCCGTGGCAATAATGCATAAAAGTAATAAATGCATATAAATATTGAAATTAATAAAACTTTAGCAGGTATTGCCAAAGAAAAAAGAAAAGATAAAGGGTAAATATGAAAATCGACGCGTTGTTCTTGTTGTTGTTGTGCAAAGTTATACCCAGACTCAATGAATTATAGGGTATTCGCAACCGTGTCGCGGTAAATACACAAATTACTTGTTATACTATATATATACCCAATGATTCGTATTGTGATTTTATGTCAGCTAGCAACTGAATTTGTTACCAATTGCAGGGTATTTAGATGCGACTACTTGTGCAACACTGATTCCTTCTTGTTACTGATTGTTGTTTTATTGTTGTTTAGGGCTTTAATGTTGTTGCAATAGCAATAGCAATAGCAACAGCATTATCAACTCGCAGGCTTGTCGATTGAGCCAATCTGTAAGCTTGAGCCGGCACTCACTGCTGCTGCTGCTGCTGCTGTCACTGCTGGCGTCGCAGTCGCAGTCGCAGTCAACGTCAACGTCGCCGTTGCCATGAGCATCGCAGTGGACGGTCCGATTATATCATGAGACGAGATTTCAAATTTGTTTAGTTTTGTGTGCATTTTTATATAAATTATTTAATACGCATTGTTGCGCATATTTAACTCAAGAGACTACCCCAACATTCCCCGCCTCCTATAGTAGTATGCCCGGTTTGTGGCTACAGTTGTTTTTTAGCCAAATTAAAAGCGATTGGCATTTTATCACTTGGTATTTTGTAGACGGTGTCAAAGCAGCGTTAGATGAAGCAAAAAAACATATACCGTTGATTATGCCATGCTTTGTTGATGATATTGTTGAGGATGAATTGTTATTGTTGTTGTTGCTGTTGCTGCTGTTGTGTGTGTTCCACTGTGCAAATACTTTTGTCACTTCCATTATGACTGATCAATGACCAGCAACACCACTGTCCAATGAGCCATTTCCCCTATTCGAGCTGGAGGATTACTATACTACACACTTATCCCTAGCCATCTTTAAAGCAAAGAAGCAAAAAAGAAACCCATAAAAAATGAAGCAAATTGTTGATTCATGCTCAAATTTGATTGATTCATCTCCACGCTCCACGTTTAACCCTCGATTAGTTATGCAATTACAACCATTGACTGTCAAAAGGTATACAACCATTATGCTTGATATTTTAATCATGCATTACACCTAATATTTTGTACACTCTGTTCATTGATCTGTAGTAGCATTTTGTTGTTCCTGTATTTCAGTTAATTGTCAGCAAAATCAATCGAATTGTGTATAGTTGCAGCTACAGCAAAAGTTCGTGGAATATAAGAATACAAGTACAATATAATCTGACCATTAAATGCTACAAAATGTCATAACTATCCTGTAGGTTAGGTTAGGTTAAGCGGTAGCTGATTAGTGATCCTCAGCTCACTTAGGCCAAAAGGGGCCTGGACAAATTTAAGAATTTCCAACTACTACGTTAAAGACCAGCCTGAGTCTTTAATGAACCGTCTCAGATTCCTTGGCTTTATTAGAGCAAGGTCCGTCAGGTCTGTTAGATGGTAGGCTCCCAGGTAGAACAACCTGGTTCTACATTGGGCAGGACAGGAACAGAGGAGGTGATGAACTGTTTCCTCCTCTTCTTCGTTACGACAGCTTCTGCAAAAGTCGTTGAAATGGGCCTGAAGTCTAGCAGCGTGGGAGCCAATGAGCCAGTGTACGGTCAAGGCCCTGATCACCACTGAACAGGAGGCTCTATCAAATCCGCAAAGCTCAGAGGAGCCAACTATCCTGTATTAAAGACGGAGCATTCCACGCTGAAAATTTCATAACTATCCTTTAGTTTCAGCAGCTCTATAAGCAAGTGAACTAGGATTCAATGCATGATGCGCCTATACATATAGTCTTCTTAATTTAAACATTTATTTTTACCCATCGAAACCCTTAAAAATTCGTTCCCTATAGGTAAATTGCATAATTTCTATAATAGTATTAGCTCTCTAACTTGTTGCACGTAGAATTATAATCATTAAAATTGAGCCCAATGAAAACTTGTACAATTTGTCATGGGAATTAGGGCTAATGGACAAATCTTCAATCGCTTAACCTGTGAACTTCCCCTCCCCTCCCCCTGATCACCCCCTGATCTCTATTAATTTGGCAACGCGCACCTTTTGATACGCCCATTTCTCTATTTGGTCATTCGGTTCGCGCGACAGATTTCCGCATTTCGACAGTTTCCACTGCTTTACATACTCGTATATCATCACACACACGAAATATGCATGCTCGAAATGATTATATCACCGTGTAGATACATTTTTATAGATTTCAAATCTACAACACACTTATGTAGATTTACAAAATTTCATTCATATTCGTTGGCCAATCATTCAGTAATGTGAGAGACTACAGTAAAGTCTTGTGGCTGCCCCTCCGGCTGCCGTCTGTCGCCCGGTGTGCTTCCACCTGTGTAGTATTGATGGATCGTCAGTGTTACAGAGAAGCTCTTTTAGCCCCTAAAGATCATTTAGGCTTATTAGTGTCTATTAACGATCCCAACTAGAAAAGGTACTTCAAGTCAGTAAACTAGCTAGTCAGATTAAATGGTAAGCTCTACTAAACCTATTATGTCAGTAGCTTGGATCTGTTTCCTATATCCCTTCGGGAGTTTTTATTGACTCCCTACTCTAGTTTCTAGAGTAAAACATTACTCCAGCTACCTTCATATACTTTGCATCTATTTCCTATACTATTCCTTGAATCCCTGCTTTGCTCCTTACTACCCTCAATCTATAATACTTTCCTAGTTATATCTAGAAATTTACATGAAATGAAATTTACAGTATACAGCAGTGGTGCGCAAAATTCATAATTCCTATCACATGTGCGCGTTGCTTTGCAGCGCTGTTTTCACTCGCACAGTCGATGCTCTCACACGTATAGGCATGACGCTCTTTACTATTTGGTATTATAATTGAATCGATGTTATTTTTATAAAAACATATAGACACGTTTATTCGAATACATTACATATGCATCTGTTGTTTGGTATAAAAGACGGACAAGTGAGATTAAGAAGAGAAATCAAAGGGAATTACATAAAAAAGAGTACAAAATTACATCTCAAATCAAAACAATAATAATAATAATATGTATATAATAATATTATTGTAGTACGAGTATGTGTTTCACTTCGATATGCCACGACAAAAAAAATAATAGAATAAAATAAAATAAAGATAATTATAATAATTAACAGTACAACAAAGAGACTCCTCTGTATGGCTTGTGCGATTGCTACCCGATATTCTGTTTCTTGATGTGCTTCCTATCGTTCCGGTGGATCATTTAAGTTCGATACTCTGTTCTGCTGTGTTTGTTTGAAAAATGCATGCGATATTTGCTGTTGAACTATCGCTTAAATGCCGCGATAGGATCGGTGTGCCAGGAATGCGCTTATGAAGTAGAGCACAGCGTTGACCAGACCCAGGATACCGGCTGCCATAAGGGAGTCATGCTTTCTATTCTGCAGCTTGATGAGCAGCATCGCCGATGAGACAACCAGCAGGATAGCGGCAACCGTATGATAGATCAGTTCCTAAATGTAGAGGTTCATAAAAGAGCGTTTCATTAGCATTAGTATTCATGGGTGATATCACACACAACAGTCACGACTTACATAGATTGTCTTGGCTATGATGCCGCCCGTGCTCAGGGAGGTGAGACACGCTAGTAATAGACAGAATGTCCCTATCATGAATGTTGTGGCCATAAGATAGTGGAACATAAAGGATACGCCATAATAGTTGGAGTAATCCACATTGAGGGCCATCAGAGTGACAACAGCAATGCCAACAAGCTGGAAACATAAATTGCAAATGTAATTCGAATTTTCATTCAATGTCATTATCATCGTTTACTACATACCAGCTCAAAAAGCTTCAACAGACCCGGGAAGGTCTTGAGGTAGCCCGTATTGAGCACAATATAGGAGGTGTTGGTGGTGCTGGTGGTTGTACGTGTTATGGTCACAGAGTGAGACATCTTGGCGGTTGTTTTAGGCGGTGGCTAATTGAGGTTATAGGTGGGTTGGTTGGGTCTGCAGAAAAAGAAGGGATTATAATATAAGTCATTAGTCATTGACTGCAATATATTTTAGGTGAAACAAACCTAACTTATTATACTAGTACAAAACTTGTAGTTAATACAAAAATATAAATCTTTTCTTATGTTTAAACATATAAAACTATAGCTAGATGCCAAGGCTTCTATAATTTGATTTGCAAATAAATGAATTAAGAGGAAAAAAATAAGGAAAGCTACAGTCGGACGCAACCGACTGTAGCAGGCCCTGTACTTCGATTTGCCTTTGGAGGTGATAACAACAGCAGCAAATATGTACATACTCAAATACACATGCACATGGACTTATACATACACACATGCACTTATACATACAAATATACGCGCAATTACAAACAATAAACAAATACTCATATAGAAATTCTAACTCACAATCAAAAATCACGCATACGCCCTAGTGGCCGCGTACACTGTGGCTTCCCCCTCCCCCAGCCAAATGCCTACTACAGAAAATTGATTGTCCAATATCTCCGGTATTTATTATGCGATTGGGCTGCAAATCGCACCAAATATTTAAAGCATCTAAAGCTTTATTCAGGCAAAAAAGGAATCCAGTGACTCTAAAACTGTTCATGCTAAGAACATTTTTGCAAATTTTTGGGGGGAAGGGGATGATATATCAAATTAAAAACATAAACTTGGCCTGCCTATGTAATACATGAACAAACAATTACGTCTCTAGCTCTTATATTTTCCAAAATCTTGCTGTTCATACAGGCGGACGGACAGACAGACGGACGCAGCTCGTCGTGCTATACTCTATGAGGTCTGCCACTCCTCCTTCTGCCTGTTACACACAAATGTCATTTGCACAAATTTAATAGACCCTGTTGTACTTTTCTAAAGTACAGGGTCTAAAAATAATAATAAAATATTGCCCCCATAAGTGTTTCCAAGAAACAGAATGAAATTAAAATTCTAGATAATTTAGTGCAATTAGTTAACTTAGTATATGACACATATGTATGTACATATGTAGCATTGGCTAAACTAAGTGCATGCAATGTGCACATGGATATTACAATTTTGCCCTGACCACGCCCAGTGCCTACTTGATTGTTGTTGTTATTATTATCATAATTTTTGTTGTTGATTTTTCTGCTATTTCTAAAATTAAACATTTTCAATGCCGGCCTCGCTGAACGCCAAATGTTATTGAAATATCGCAGGAGAAACTAGAAAATCTATTTACTGTCATGCCTCTACAGATGTATCTGTGTGTGTGTGTGGTGTGTGTGTGTGTGTATACACTGTCTATAGATGTACAGTGACGTCATGGACTTTATGATCGCTGGCTTTTGTGTTTTTAGCAAAATATTGCGATGGAAAGCATGAAAATCGTTTCAATATGTGTGTTCCATTAATATATACAGACATATACACAGACATACGGACGATATTATAGACTTTTCGATATATGTGCATATATATATTTTCGAAATGGGGGCGCGCGTAAATCTGTACATGTTTTTTCTCTCGGCCAAGTGTTGAGCGAGTGGAAGCAATTGGCGCAATTCCTAAAAGTTCGACAGATCGAAATGTATACGAATGTATAGTAGTATAATATTCGCTAAATGCTGCAGTGCGAACTTGAAGTATTTTAATCTAATATTACTCTCAGGTTACTCAGCTTATCACAGTGAGCATTTCGTCTCTCCCACAAGGTGTATAGACGCCAACCTATTAGTCAGAGGCCAACAGAGTCGCAAACAATGACGCCATCTCAATCAATCCGGCCATCAATCCGTCCAATCATCCAACCATCCGATGACGTAATAACTTACAAAGCTAACGCTTATAATACACACACACACATACATACATACATACGTTATTAGCAATATAAACATAATGGTAAATCAAGTTTTCGGATGCGCTGATCGGAGCCCAACCCATTTACAGTAGTAGAAACAACAACAATCACAACACATGCTGAACGACATTCTTTTGTTGTTGATTTCGGAGTATTTGGATTTCCGCCACGTTCTCGAGGGCTGCATGGTAATTTTTGGAATTCTTCTGTATATACTTAGCAACAATAATACGATATAAAAAAACAATAAGCACAAACGCCGGTTTTTTGTTTTGTTCAAATGATATCATGCTTTAACTATGTAAGTACGTAAGTATGTATACAGTTGTGTGTGCCTGGCATACTCGAATATGTGCTACAATCAAGAACAGCTTTTTATACCAAGAAGAAAAATAAACAAAAATGTCTCGACTGAAAACGAAATTGAAATTGATTTCTGTTGCCGCCAAAGGCAAGTGCTGACAACTGCCAATATAAATCAGGCTTAAAGCAAAAGAACCAAGAGACAATGTTGATAACAGTTAGAAGTTTTTCTTTTTGTTTTCAGTTATTTCACTGTTTTCGCTGTTCTCGATTCGTAGTGTATGTACGTTATGCGACATTCCAAAACGATTTTGATGTCAATGAGATCATCGCGACAAAGGTTTTGTTTTGTTTATGACCTGCTCGGCGAAATGGCTTTTGAATTTGCCGTCAACCGATGTAGTACATATTGTTGTGTGTTGTTTTCGCCACGCCCTGAGTATCCTTAACATACAAAACTTTTGCAGCTACACATATACATATACATATTCCACAAGAACACCAGTAAAACGTGCAGTATATGCATATGTATAGAATATTACGAATATGTTCTTATAATTCTTATTGGGCTGTGTTCTTATTGGACTAAGCTAAATTATTCGCCAGCCCTGGCCACTTACACTCTTCTTATAATTCTTATTGAACTGTGTTCTTATTGGACTAAGCTAAATTATTCGTCAGCCCTGGCCACTTACACGCTTCCCTGCAGATGTGTTTTAAATGTTTGTATTCTAAAATTCGTTTGAATATATTTTAGAAGATTCTTGGCTGTTCTGCTGTCGCTGCGGATTTTGCGTCTTGGCGCGCGTACGTTTAAAACGAAACTGAAACTACAAAAATATTTTCAATTTCGTTTACGCCTTTTTTTGTTGCTCTCGCCAGCTGGCCAGACCGAAGCGAAGGCAGCGGCGTCAACGCACACACAAACACGTACGTATGTATGTATGTACGTATGTACATTCATACATACACCTCTGTATGTACGACAACCGCAGCGCCAAGATACAACAATAACAACAAGTATGAAGCATAAGAAGAAAAAAAACAATAGCAAACAAATCAGCCGCAAAGCACAACAAGTTGTTGTTGGTGGTGTAGATACATAGTAGTAGCAACAGTAGCGTCGCTCCACGCCATGCCACTACGCGACCCACTGCGACTTATTCACTCTCCAGCACACTCATTCACACACAGTCAGTCATTCGGTCGGCGGAACGATGACGTCATGATGTCACTCAGCGACGCAGCAAGTATAGCAGCAGCAACAACAACAACATAAGAACTACTACAATGTAGTGCGGTCTTGTTTTTATTGTTATTGGTATCGGTATTTGTATTGTTATTGTTAGTGTTATTGCTGGTGCATTTGGCCTTAACACACCCCCGACACGCACAGGCCATTGTAACGGTTAAATTTTGTTTTTCGCTTGACAATGTACAAACATACAATGTATGTATGTATGTGAGAGCGCAAATGTTGCTGCTGATGCAGTGCCCTGTGCTAAAAATGGTGTTAACCTTTTCCTTTGGTGCAATGGTGTTTTTTTTAGTGAATTTGATATCTTATGATTATTCTTTAAAGATTCCATTAAATACTTTATAAAAACTACATTTTTGATTCAAATGAAAATATAAGAAAATGTATTATTTTGTTGCAATTTTATTCATTTTCCAATGGCAACTGTTCTTATGACTCATTTGTGGGTTGAGAACGAAAGAAGTATGTAGGTAGCCCACTTGGGAGAGTGGGAGAGCTGGCGAGAGAGCCATGAGTAATGCAGGTGCATACATACATACATATGTCTACATATGTATGTACGTGCAAACGTCTATTGAAGATTATTGGCAATGTTTGTATTGACTGAGCTCCGCTGCTCCAAGGAAAACGTGAATATATGTTATTATTTTTGTTTTAAATGAATGAATGCTGTCACCGCAAGAGTATGCACATAAATTTGTATGTGTTCAGTTATCAATTTGATTCATCGTTATCAAGTACACATTCGTGCTCATACATACATATACTTTGCCTTCATGTTTAATTGCTAATATGCAAATTGCGAACTGGGTGTAGTAAACACATACTATTTTGATGCCGACAATACCAATGTATTGTATTCATTTTCCAAAAATAGAACAACAACCTGTGCCCGTAGCCTACTTAAAGGCGTCAGCGCCTTGCCGATCAGCCGATCAGTGTTGTCGTTTTATCATTTTAATAGCTAGATTCAGCGGGAATAAACTTGTTCACGCACAACATGCTGACTTTACCAATAACTATGTTTGCCACTGTATATTATTAAGGCATTATATCTGCCATAAGCAGAACCAGATGAGGAAAGCCAATCCCTCGCCGTAACCCTCCTTTATATAGAGAAATATCATCAGAACAGCGTCTGCTAACGACTATGCTCTCTTTATATACTGATCACTTTTAGTATTACTCTTGAGTATATTGTAGTATTAACATTTATAATAGAAGTTTCGATTTCGATTTACATTTATTTATGTATATTTATTCTTCATAGTTTTTCGAGTGTATGAGGCATATGTGTGCTTGGATGGGATGGAAGGGAGAAGACAAAGGCTTCATACACATATGTACCTTAGTGGAATTTGGCAAAACAGAGACAATTGACCAATTTTTGAAATTTGATGGTTCTCATGCACGAGAGTGTGTATGATGTGTGTGTGTGTGTGTGGTGAGTGTGTAGATGTTTGGCTGATAAATGCAGATGCTAATTACTTATAATCAAATCCCTACGTTCAGTACAATTTTTCTTTAATATTACGCTTTTTGTTTTTCTTCTTCTTTTGCTTGTTTCTGTGTGTATGTTTCTTCATTCTCATTATGTGGTTAGAATTAAGGCTAATCGTTTTATAGCGCGTTTTAAATTTGAATTGCTTTTCCTTTTGATTTGCTTAGTTTTTGCTTTTTTGTTATCGCTTATCGAGCATTAGTTCAACTAGATATCGATAATATAATATATTTATGTTAATAAGGAAACACGTGTATTCTCTTCTACGGAACAAAGCAAAAACCTCATTTAAAATTTTGTCGCTCTTTTCCTCAACAACAAACTTTAAAAGAAGGGAGAAGTACAAGTCTTCAATTTTGGAATTTCCATCTCCCTTCTTTCATGTCTCGCTCTCTTTCATGTGTTTGTGTGCATTTTAGTGTGTGTGGGTGTGTGTGTGTGTGTGTTCTGCTGCTTTTGATAGTGTTATGTTTGATGTTGCGGGTCTGCTTCGCGTATTCTAATCGAGTCCATCGTCGACAAAGTCGCGTGACTCCTTGTTGGCCTTGGGTTCGCTTGCAGTGGGTTTAGCGTCCGCAGCGGATCCATCAAAACCCACATCTTCGCCATCAGCAGTTGGATTGCCACCAGGGAATCCGCCCGGGAAGAAGTTCTTGATCAAATTGAAAATTTTCGGATTTGATACGTATTTGGAGATATTGGAAGGATTGGCCAATATATCCTGCATGGCAGCTGCAACTTCGGGATCTTTCATCTTGGACATCAAGTCGCCCATATCAAAGCCGGCTGGCATGCCGCCTGGGAAACCGCCTGCACCAGCACCGGGGAAACGACCGGCTCCAGGGAAGCCACCCGCACCGGGGAATCCACCAGCACCAGGAAAGCCGCCGGCACCTGGAAAGCTGGCACCAGAAGTCGCATTTTGCTTAGCCTGCTCTTTGCGCGCCTTGCGCTGGGCACGTTGACGATTCTTGATCTTTTTCTCAGCCTGAAGACGCTCCTGCTTGATGCGATGCTGCTCAATCTTCTTGGCATTTGGTGTTACCTCGCGTAGCCACTCATCGGCCTCCTCGTCAAAGTCCAGCTTACAAGCCTGACGCAAATCCTTGGCAGCTTCTTCAAACTGCCCTAGCAGGCGATGGGCACGCCCACGAAACTTGTATGCTGATGCCGAGTCACAATTGAGCTCCAAGGCCTTGTCACAGTCACGAATACAAGCATTGGGCTTCTTCAGCTTGAGGAAAGCCTGGCCACGCTTGGCATGGTACAGGGCATTGCCTGGATTCATCTCAATGGCTTTAGTATAGAAGTTGATGGCCTCTTCGAATTTCTGTTCGCCGTATGCGGCAGCTGCTTGGGAACGTAAATCGCCAGCTTGATCCATTTCATCATCGGTGGGTGTTTTGCTCGAGTCACCCATTGGCTGTGGTGGATCATTGTCTGGCTTAATGACGCCTAATAAAGAATGCGATATTTTGTTTGTCATTAGTATCGATTTTTAACAATAAATTATCTTTGCTGCTTACCCTCCATATCCAATTCGATGTCAGACTCTGGGTCTGAAGCAGATTCCTCTGGCTCGCTTTGGTCTGAGTCCTCTGGCTCTGCAGCGGTAGCCGATTCAGCCGGTTTGCCCTTAGCACCGGTATCGCCACCAAAGGGGCATTTGCTGTTGACCGAAAGCAAAGTTCAACAAATATTCAAATATGCATACAGCTAATAGTTCGCACACACACACATACACATGCACACGAAGAAACAGAACCACATGTACGCATACACTTACCCAGATTCGGGCATCTCGAAAGTTCCTTCGGGAACCTCACCACCAAACTTCTGGATAAAATCCTTAACGAACTGCAATTGCGGCATGTTGAGTACAGTGGGGTTCGTGTTGACGAAATTGATGAAGTTCTTCAACTTGGCCAAGTCTTCGTGTTGAATTGGTGTATCCATTTTTCAAGAAAATATTTTACTTTACACTCCAGCAATTAAAATGCGTCTTGCACGAGCAAACAATGAAAACCAACAAATTTTCTCCGGCAAGTCAATGTGACCGATAATAAGTGACTTGACGATAACTATATCATCGACCGCACGGCTGCCACACTTGGCTTTTTTGTCAAATTTAGTGCTTTATTTTGTAAGCGCACTGACAAGGCGCCATTTTTTTATTTAGCTCTTTTTTCATAGAATTAGAGACTTTTATTATCAGTTAAACAAATTTAAATAATGAAACAAACATATCGACGAAAATTAGGTCTTTTTTTTTTAAATTGCTCTCGTTTTATATAGCTTTGGCGGTTTTTGATTTTATAAAGTGGCACGACCGTGAGAGCGTGTATCGTTCATGCGATATATCGATATGCCGAGCTTGCAAAACTGACACGGCTAAGCATCCAGCCCTGTTCGAAATACACAAAGCAAAAGTGAAAAAGTATACAAAAATAAAAAAGAAATTACATTATAATTTGCATTCTAGTGCCGGAAACTTGAATTAATTGCACAAATTGTATACTGCGAACAAATTGTGCTGCGAAATCAATATAAATCTCGAATTGAGTCAAGCGTGAGAAATATATAAATAAATATCTCTGTAGCCACACAAAATGGCCACCAGCGAGATTTCCAGTTCCAATGAGCGGCACTACTACGCCAAGCTGGAGGCGATAAAGGATATACGCGACAAAACGCTGTCACTGGAGAAGCTCAAGGTGCGTATCATCAAGGAAGTCAAGCTAAGCGATGACGAAGAGAAGTGCCTGGACGAATATCGCAAGGAAATGGAACATCTGTTGGAGGAGAAGATGTCTCATGTGGAGGAACTACGGCAGATCCATGCCGACATCAATGACATGGAGAATATCATAAAGCAGACCAAGGAGAATCAGACACGTTCGTTTGACATGGCCAACAGAGTGTACGAAGAATATCTGGCTCTCAAGTATCAAATCGACCACATGCGGCGTGAATACCTTGGTCTCAGTCCGCTTCGCGATCTCCATGAGGAGGAGGGTAGCCCCATATCAAAGGATCGTTTCCAGACCAATTTTCTGAAAGTTGCAGCCCAGTCAGCAGCTGCAGCTGCTGCAGCCGCCGCAGCAGCCGCGGCCGCCACACAACCCACATCTTTGGCACGACCCCATGCCCGGCATCCATTGATGCCCGAGGCCACAGTCACAGCGTTGCCACCAAATGCCGCAGGCGGTGGTGGCGGTGGGGGTGGCACGGTGCCTAGTGCTGGTGGAGGTGGTCCTGGTCATGCATTTATGCCGCCAGCACCACCGGGCGCACCTGGTAGTGCTGGTGCTGCCGCAGCTGCTGCTGTTGCTGCGGCACGTCTGGGCAAAAATGATTTCTCAGCACCACCGCCTCCACCGCCGACCACAAATCGCTTGCAACAGACGCCATCGATTGGCATTGGTCATCACCCATCGTTTCGTTCCGATTTCAATGTGAATCTGAGGCAACAGCCGCCTCCAATGAAGTCGTGCTTGTCTTGTCATCAACAGATACATCGCAATGCTCCCATTTGTCCCCTATGCAAGGCCAAGTCACGTTCACGTAATCCCAAAAAGCCCAAAAAGAAGAACAACTAAATGAACTTTCAACTCAATAATTTACTTTCCAGTTTATTGGAAATTTTACAATTAGGTGTTTATCCTTTTTTTTGTTCTGTGTTTTGTCTCGTACTTATTTATTAACCCAGCAGGGAAACGTATATTCAAAGTATTAAAAGTTTTTCTCATAATCAAATAGCTTGTAAGTTGCTAAAGAAAATGTTCTCATATTTTGTGTCCGTTATGCATGGATTGCATACATTAATCAATAAGATAATTACATGTAGATATTCTACAGCTAATCATAAGCAAATACTGTGTCAAATTCAACAACTACATTTTATACGTGTAAGTCAATTAGTAAGTGAATAAAACTTTATTTGTAAATTGGTGTTTTTTTTCATTTGCCATTTCAAATTCAACTGTTTGCCACTAATCGATAACTGATATTCGATACGTTTCGATATACACTAGCTGATCGTTTAAAGATGGCAACTCTATATGTTGTCGAGGCTGTCAGATTTTATAATTATAATATAAATTATAATTTTACAATATATGGTAATTACCATCGATCTATCTATGATAAATGTGATGGAAGAAGAGTCACATAAGAAATAGCCAATTTTGGCGTAAAAACGCCAAGTGTGGCAACCGTGGCTAGCACTAAACTTGTCGCGGTCGAGCGATCCGGCTTAAACCGAAAGAAGCGAAGAAAGTGCCGAAGAAGCAACAGGCAGTAAACGGGTCTTGTAGACCGTCGCATTCTTGAAACGATAACAAATCGCAACACAAGCGAAGCAAATAGAATAATCCATATTTTTGTCATTTAAGAGGTAATTTAAATAGCGTGTATAAAACTAATATGATTTAAACGCGTCAGAGCGGGCTTAACTGTTGTTTTGGTTCATTGTGTTATTGCTGTTCCAGCTGCGTGCAGAGAATTCGTGAAAAGAGAAAGTTTCTTGTCGATCGCGACAACAAGCAGAAGAACAAGAGGAAGCAGAAACCAGTCAATAAAATACGCACTGAAATTGGGTTATTGCAGGTGAGTTTTAAATGAATTTCACAATTTTACAGGTTAACAGTAAACATTTGTCTTTCTCCTCCACAGCATGGGCACCAAACAAACTATTGCACCCAAGCAACACCAGAGTAACAATAAAGCTAAAAGCACCAGCGACTCGGGCTCCACTTCAAGCTCCTCCACCCCTAACAAGTCGACTGCTAATGGACACGTCAAGCATAGAGCAGAAGCAAATGCTCTGCCACCTCAGAAGTCTGTTGTGATTGCGTATCTATTGTGGTTCTTTGGAGGATTCTTCGGATTGCATCATCTGTATTTGCATCGGGATCGTCATGCGTTTGTCTGGTGGTGCACACTGGGCGGTTACGTTGGCATTGGCTGGCTTAGTGAGATTTTCATGATACCCGAGTATGTGCGGGATGCAAACGAGGATCCGCGCTTTGTGAAGGTTTTTGTGGCCAAGTTGCAGGCTTACCAGCGTCCTCCATATTCGGCCCAACGGTTTTTGGGTCAAGTGCTGATTGGTTACTTCTTTGCTCAGCTCTTCTCTTCCGCCATACCGCAAACCGTTACTGCTGGCATTGACTTCACCTGGCTGCATTGGCTCATACCGTTGTTCGTATCGCTGGGCGTGTGGACCGTTGGCAACATTGGACGTGAATGCGGTGTCTGGTGGCCCAGTCTGGCCGGTGCCCTCGTTGCGTATCCCGCACGCTACTTCATCTACGATGAGACATACTCGTTGCTGCTGACTGCGCTCATCTCAGCTTTCGCATTCGATGCATTATCGAAGCAGTGGCGTCGCACTCCACCGCGCAGACGTGGCGCTACCGAACGTACGTTGAAATTTACCGGAGCTCTGTGCATCTACTTTAGTCTTTGGGGCTGCATCATTCTGTTCAATGGCACCATTACCGATGAGGATGGCGGCGAAGTGCCCATACACGAGGCTGTGCACAACTTCCTGGCCTCGGCTTGGTGGACAGATATGAAGCAGGCGCTTCATGACACCTATCAGTATGCCCAACATCATGGCTGGTACGAGATCTGGCGTGAGGTGTTCGAGAGCATGGACGTGGATGGCGAACGCAATGCATACAAGGTGCTGGGTGTGAGTGCCACAGCATCACAAGCGGACATCACGGCTGCGTATCGCAAACTCTCCAAAGAGAATCACCCTGACAAGGTCAAGGATGAGGCACTGCGCCCTGCTGCTCATCAAAGATTCCTTGATATTCAGCAGGCGTATAGTGTCCTCAGCAAGATCAAATCGAATCGAAGACGTAAGAATAAGCAATATACTGAGGACGAACCTATTGTAGTCTAAGTAAAGTAACTTGGCCTAATTTCTGTTAAGATTCCAATTAGTTATGTCTGTTAAACACCTCTTTTTTTTTAGTGTAAAACTTAAGCTGAACGAATCGATGTGCAACAGTTATATTTAAGCGATAATTTATTTATACCAAATCATTATAAGTGTAACCAACAGTGCTGAATAGTAAATGATACTAAAACACATTCTTAATCACATTCTTCACATTATTTAACCGACAATCACATTGTTTCCATTAATTTATGATAATACACCATAAACAAAAGTCAAGCACGCGCGACTGTAGCATTCATGTTATACATTTGCAAATTTTAGACTTATGTACGTATGTTCGACCTTTTTAGGACGAGCCTAGTGAAATGAAGTGTTACGTTGCTTATTTTGTTATACCCAGTGTAATCTATAGACGAGTTGCGTAAGTTGTTACCGACTGGCGCATACCCTCAATAACATTATTATAATAAAAGTTGTTTGAAAAGTGATAATGCTGACTTTAATAGAGGAAAAGAACGACAGATCTCGATTTGTATAGATAGAGGGTATTCTAATTTTGAGGTTATTTTCAAAAGATAAGACCCTTGTAAAGAATCTGATCTCTAGAGTAAGGTACAAGTCCGTCGTTTTTCCCCTTTTCCGAAGGAATTTCCTGAAGATATCAATTTGTTGTTATCAATTCGGTATACCTTACTAAACGCTCCATTTACTAGGGTATCTTAAGAAAAAGTAAAAATCTTCATCCACCCTTTGTCTTCAAGCTGCGCATACCCTGTGTGAGTCTTGTGGTTTACAGGGTATGCAAATTGAGCGCTAAAAGCCATAAATAACAAGAGCCATGGCGCCTGCGGGGTCTATGACGGGATTAACAAATGCCTGCAACAACAAATGGCAATCAAACAAAATGAAATTATTTAACACCTCGTTATGAATGGGCTGCTTGTGGTGCATGCCACAACATTACTGATGAATCAGGTGCATTTTTTTCAGCGTTCCAAATAAGAGAAGTTGGTCAGACAGAGGGCAGTGGGGAGTGGGGAGTGGCTTACCATCAAGATAATATATTATAAGCTTTATATCATTTGAATGCTCCCATGACAAAAGTATTGTTGCTGATAAATGTGTATGTGAAAAGGCAAGGTATAAAAGCCAGAGGGGCTGAAGGGGGAGTGAAGCACCATTGTAGAGCTGTCGCATTGACTTTACGCACAATTCCAAATTATTAATGGCATACCAAAAATTATCTAATTTATTGTGTGATCTTAAGCTATTGAAGGGTGTGCGAGCAAGTCTGATTGTGGCTCAATAAAATTGCTGAAAGCCGTAGAGAAAAACTTTCGGCTTTTATAGTGAATCAAGTAAAGTAATGCTGACGAAATCGACGAACAGACAACCCATTTGCTATACACTGTTAAAAGGCGACTAATGCATACATATAGCGAAAAGTATTAGTAATCGTAGATGGAAAAACTCAGCCCATCAAATTCACTTAAAGGTCTTTGCAGTTGATAGACGTAGTAGATAACGTTCTGAAATTCGGTATTTGGATTTAAAGGGCTATACTAATACATACTTTGTCGACAGCGAAAAGCGTTGGTCATAGCAGTATAAACTTATTGTTTCAATTTTCTCATCCAATTTATTTAAAGTTCTCTGTACTTGAAAGAGCTAAACTTTTGAAATTTGTAAAATAAGTACTATATAATTTGGTATGTAGTATATACGGCTAACTTATGTATTCGACAGCGAACTGTGATAGTCACAGAAAGCAGAACTCAATGGTACTATTTTCCCATAACTTTTATTTATTGATCCCTGCAGTTGTTAGAGTTAGCGTTTTGAAGTGTGCTATATACAGTATTATAAATGTATACATGTAAATTTTTAAACTTTATACAGTTCATAGATGCACACATAAATTGTTAAAAATACAGAATACGTAATGAATTTAAGCCTTTGTTGACTTCTGTACCTTAGCAAGCAGTGTGCGAAATTTCCCAGAAATATCTATAGTAATACCAATGTTATGAAAGAATTATACAGGATCTCTGGAGTTATAAATGCGAGAGTTGTGAAATTGCATTAGCATAACAAATTATTGATATTTTATTAAGCGCAGTATCCAGTTTTATAATATTAGCAACATAAATAGCCAAGTAATGTTGAAAAGAAATTTCATAAGCTGACGTAGCAGTAATATATATAGAAATGTTTGGCAGTACCAATGTCGCGTCTGCAGCACGCCTACTCATTTTACGGTAGTAATTTTTTGTTTGTTTTAATTTGCAAATTAGCCACACGTCTTGACTTAAATCGTTTTTTAATAAGATCATAAGACATGGCGAATTTTTTAAGTGCACATTGTCACGTTTTGCTTTTCTAGTTATGGTTTAAATTTTTTTGAGAACGTAACGCAGAACCCAAATGCTGATGCGTTGTGCGTGGGCGTCCGAAGGTTACCGAAGGCTGACCGTGAAAAACAGAATTTTAGTTATAGGTAATTATGCATGATGTTGAGCGAGCAGGTGTGGCAACACTGGTTCATTGAACCACACCACAACTTTCGCACTCTAGTGTTGCTCTCCAAGTGTCGGCTTAAACACTCGCTGATCCACTCAACTGGAGTTAACGCTTAAGCCGGAGCCAAGTGTTGTTCGTCATCAAATTAAGCAGCTGTAAATTAATGCAAAGTGGCAACGCTGGTGCGCAGGTTCGCTGCCTAAGTCATTCGTTTTGTGGCCAGCTGGCACAAACGGATTGCCGCTTATGTTTTGTCCACATTTATTATCTGGCTGCACTTCAATCATGTTCATCCTTTCACTTTCCATTTCCATTTCCAATTCCATTTGCTCGCCTCGATGTGGGTCAGCGCGCACATCGCAGGATCAAATTCGCAGATTCCAACGACAAAACCTGTTGCATTGCATAAGGTATATCATAATCGTAGAGATATGATTAATTCACAGCAAGTGACATAATTTTACAGCCCAACAACATCAATCATAAGATCATTGCCAAGATTATAATTGCGCAGACAGAAAAAGGTAATAAAATACAGCAAAAAGCAAAAATAAATATGCGAAGGTGGTTAGTAAAAAAAACAGCGGTATATAACTAAAGAAGAAGACTAAATAATTTAATAAACTGCAACTCATCTGATAGGAAGCTATTATAAAACATAAAAAAAAACCGAATCTTCAACATTTTGAAGTTCTTTTGGAGGTATAGAGAGTGGAAAAGTTTTGGTTTTTTTTTAGAATAAAAATAAAATTCGACTCATCATATACATAGGAAAATGATTGAATAAATTTAAAAAAATATATATATACTATATTATTAAAAAACTAGGACGTAAAGAGTTAATATATAAAATATATACACTACGCTATACGCTATCTGTAATTAAACATTATAGATTTATAAAAACTGTTAACTAAAAATATAAAATAAGGTAAGTTTAAAAAGTAAGGTACACAGAATTGGCCTAAAAAATATATAATTTATTTAAAATACAAAAATGTAGAAAGGGTGTAGCCTACTGACAGATGTTGATGTATTTTGAAAAATATTAAAATTAAAATAAAATAAATATTGTAGATTTCTAGACATAAAGAATGATGTGCACAGAGATATGAAATATATTATATAATTTAACTCTGAAAGGCGACCGTCGGGTGCTACAGACAGAAGGAGAGGCCTTGCTTTGCCTTTGCAGCGGAGCCAGTGGTAGAATATTAGTAGACGTAATGTATACACATCCCTAATCCGCAGTATTGATATAATTTATAGACCTCTGATCATATGGGGCTCTAAGTGCTGCAACTTCAATTAGTTATTTGACCGTTGCATTTCAAACTTAAATGTTTTTCAATTTATGAACTTTGTAATCCCTTTCGCCAGAAACCATTAGCCAAAAGACACAGCCGGATGCGTATTTAGTTAATCAACTAATTGGCCATGCCGTTGGCGTTTTGGCCCCCTCTCTCCCCCTCCCTTTCGCTAACCCTCTCTCACTCGGTGCCACTCTCTGCTTGCTGAACTGTGTGCAATTGCTCCAAATCAAATCGCATTAAGTTTCACACGCTTTCAATATAAAAGCGAAATTCGTATGAAATCGTATCGAGAAACTGCCAAAAAAATCAAATTCAACGCAAAGACAAGTTGTGAATTTTAACAAATTGATGAACGTGATGGATGCAAAAATGCAAATAAAGAAAGAAAAAAGGAAAAACCAATTGAAAGTGTTGAGGGCAAAAGTGAGAGGCGAGGGCATGGCTTAACATAGCCATTTAGCTCGCATTTAGTTTGCTGCTAAAAAAGTTCTCGTTTCTTCTTGGAAAAATTTCCACAAGAGTAAGAAATAATTTTTTTTCTGGTAGGAAAATTTTGTACATTTGTTGCTTCTAACGTATTAATCCCTTTTTAGCCCAATTTTCTATTATCCATTTTTTTAAGCTTATTTTTTTACTGAACTTTACTATTTAGGATATATTTCCTATGATATATGTACATACATATTTTTAAAATATTTTTTTCTGATATATATTTTTTTCCTAGGATAAAAGACATGTTCTTCATGTTTTCTGCTTTTCCATACATTTTATTTAAAATATTACAAAATATTATAATTATTTGCTTAAAAATCTAATGAAAATATTTAATTATGCATAATGAAATTTAAAGGAAAAAAAATTCAGTTATAGTATAATTTTTACTTAATGCGTAATTGGTGAATAATTTAATGATAGCTGTGCGTGGGCGTGGCTGGAGCACCATAGCTGCTCACCGGTGGCAAGTATGTGGCATCTGGCTCAAAGAGGGGCGTGGCCGAGTCACCGGATTGAGCCGGGGCGCCATAGAGTACGCCCGGTGTGGGATAATCGTAGCCGCCGGCAGAGGGCGCCTGCAAATACTGTGTGGTGGGCGTGGCATAGTCATAACCAGTGCTGGGCTCATGTTTGGCACCCAAAAAGGCGCTGGGCTTAAACGGGGCCTTGGATAGCTCCGACACCAGATCGTTGTGCTCCTCATGTACCGAGTTGCTGCCAGCAGATGCAGCTGCAGCAGCAGCAGCAGAGGCAATGCTCTCATGTATATCCGTATTGAGGGCATGTGGTTTGCTCGCCGTATAGGTGAAGTGACCTAATCCCTTGTGACCCAACGCATACGCTGGTGTATGCTGATCAATGCCGTGGGGTTTGATGCTATGCTGTGGCTCCTGATGTTGCTGCTGATGATGCTGCTCCAGCTGCTGATGATGATGATGATGCTGCTCCTCGTCCACGTCATGGGCCGAGCTGTGCTCATAGCCGGGCAACAGGGGCACACCGTAACTGCTGACGGGCTGCTTGAAGTGCACACTGGGCGCATCATAGCTATAACCGCCGGCCACCTGCTCCTCGGCATGTTCCAAGTGCTGGCCACCCAGACTGAGGCCATGTGACAAGCTATTGCCGGGACGCAGACCAAAGCTATGACTGTTGCTGCCGCTGCTATAACTGGGCGTGGTCAGCAGATAGGTGGTGGTGCCACCACCATGTGACTTATGGCCAGCTGTGCCGCCATTGAGGAGACTCAAAAAGCTGCTGCCGCTGCTGCCGTGATTGGAGGAGTACTTGTAGCCAGCAGCAGCATGTGGAGCGTGTGATGCCGCACTGCTGGTCTGCACGATGTACGTCTCCACCTTGGGAGACTGATGATGATGCTGTTGCTGTGGCTGCTGTTGATGATTATGATGATAGCCACCAGTGCTGGCCGAGCTTATGTACAGCGGGCGAGCCTGATGTCCGTGATGAGAGCCGGCGTAGGAGGCATATGGCAGTGGATGTTGATGCGGACTATAGTGATGCTGTTGCTGAAAATGATGATGATGATGATGTGAGGGCTGCGGCTGATGCTGATGATGGTGACCGCTGTCCGTGTCCAGGCTGGCGAAATCGAAGCCACTGCTGGTGCTCAGTCCATTGCCGTGGAGTGAGCCATAGGTGCTCTCATAGCCCGATGTTGCCACAGGTGGCAGATACTTGTGCGAGGGTCCATGGTAGATGCCACTGCCAAAGCTCAAGGCAGCATCTCGTTTCAGTTTTGCCGCTGCTGCTGGTTGCTGCTGCTGCTGTTGTTGCTGCTGCTGTTGTTGCTGCTGCTTGGCTGTTGCTAAGCATAAGCTGGCCAAGAACACGCTGGCCAGCAGAGCGCGTGTTAACTGTATTCAAATGGGATAAAAGCAGGCAGTAGAGACTTTAATTAGTACATATGTTCTGATGACAATCATTTCTTCTGTCAACTGTATTACTAAATTGGGAGCTTTCATTTCAATATAGCCTGTTAAAATATATCCTACTTCTCTAGCGAAAGACTGCACAGTACTGGCAGGGAATTATAATTTCTGATAGGACAGTTTTCGTATTTAATAAATATTTATTTATTAATAAATAAGTAAATAATAAATATTCCAATACAATTGAAAATCAAACGAATCCCGACAAACTGTTCAACACTGGCAGGATTTTTAGTTTTGTGAGACATTTCATTATTATTATTATTACTATTCTCTGCAGAACTTTTTTGCATGAAGTTAATTTGAAAAAAAAAAACTCGCTTTATGTACAACTGGATTTAGCTGCAGTTCGTTTAAATAATATGAATATTCAATTTAAAAACTAAAAAATAATATTTAATAGCTTTGAAAAAACACACAATTTATCATAAACTGTGTCTAAACACACGGGCAGAAATTTTATTTCCAGAAGAATGTAATTAAACCATTTTGTGAACATTTTTGATCGAATTTTAATTTCAGTAAATTTATTTATAACGTTTTTCTAATACTGCATTATTATCATTATTTGTTTTTTACAAGTTATTATTCTAAATCAAAGATTGGCTGCAATTGTTCAGTATTTATTGTAAATCGCATCGAATAATAAAACTTTTAAGACAAAATTTAAAAGAAACTTGTCAAATAGCTGTTCCAAATTGCCAGAAATTTTAATAAGTGTTGGATTATATTTTGTATATCATTTTGCAAAACTGTTCAACACTGTCAAGGATCACATATTGTTAACAAAAAAATAACCGATATAAAACAGGCTAAAAACACTTCAAAAACTCAAATTGATAACAAGCAAATTGCAATGAACTTGATTTATCGTTACTACTCGTAAATTTATCGATTGTTTCAGGATCAGTTATTGTTTTTGTTTTCATTTAAATTTCTTTTTTCACACACTTACAGCAAATTGCATTTTCGCACACTTAAAAAACAAAAGAAAAAGTAGCGTAAACAAAAAGTGTTCAACAAGTCTAGTTATCGGCCTATCCTTGCGACGATAGTTCTGTCTGAGGATCTACTACGATATATTATAGTATATAGCTCTGTCGCGTATATTCCACAAGTGCTGCGCGGCGAGTGTTGACGACCTCTGCGCCGGCCAACCCTTTTATATGCGGCCTCTTCAGCAAACCGCACGTCATTGTTGCCATCAAGCGTCAGCAGAGGCAGTGGCAGCGGCAGCGGCGTCGGCGTCTGTGTCGGCGTCAGCGATGGCAGCGATGCGAAAAGCGCCAACTCGACGCAGCTAACAGTTGTTGCTTATGTTGTTGTTGTTTGTTAGTGTTGTTGTTGTCATTTTGCATATAAAACAGAGATTTTTGGTACGCTTTGGTTTACCGTAAGCAGTTTGTTATTGTTATTGTTTCTGCCTCTGCACACATTCGCATTCGCATTTCCATTCGCATTCGCAGTTGTATTCGCACTCTCACTCTTGTTTGGACTTACTGGGAGCACGCTCAGCAGACATGACTCTGGATCGTTGCCTTGGCACAGTGGGCTAAAAATTCATTTGAAATATAGTATTAAATATAAGATTGAAAAATATAAGATTTGAAAAATAAATGCATTTGAAAATATTTAAGAATATTCATATTCTTTAACGTCTGTTTTATAATATGTTTAATTCAGTCGACATCACATATTTCCATCAATTATTACAAACAAACTACAAAGATAAAAATTAAAGAAAAAATTAAACTTTCGTGTTTCTTACGCGCTCGTGCCCTCGATCCTAATGACCGTAATCGATAGCTCTTTCATATGTCATCGATATGTAAACCTCCTATCGGTACTAGTTCATTTCTTATTATAAGTTTCTTTTCGATATATCGAAAGATACGGACGCTTTAACTAGTTTTATCAACACTGATATTTCAAGCTCATTCTTAACAAAATTAATTCATAACAGTAATAATTGATATTACACGATGATAGAAAACATTAAGAATATCTGTATCTGTAGAACATTCTGATCTTTTGTCTGTGAAGAGAAATCTACAATCGACAAGACATAAAAAACAAAAATATCGTTATAGAAATTGCATGAATTTCAAAAATTAAACCACTGTGCACTCGGATGTGACTGTTGCATTGCGGCTTCAACTCAACTCAAGTTCAAGTGACACTTTAGCCATATCGCATGTCTCAGTGCACAAATTGCCACGCCCCCCTCCCCCCTTCGCCAGACCCCATCCATTACACCCTATGCTACTGCAGCAACTCCCCTTTAGGAGCGATGCGTGTCTGCTGGGTTTTTTATTACTCCCTCCCCTTTAGCCGCACCCCACGGGCTGTACACTCTTTGCCACTTAAATATTACCACATTTTGGCAAGTCGATTTGGTTTATGCGTAAATTGCAATTAATTTCAAGCAACATTTTGATAAATGTGAGTGCAAATGACATGCAAAACAGCAGCACGCCCCTCCCCCAACCCCCCACTTGGTAACGGTTATATTAACGTTTAGACAATCCATCCATTCACGGAACCGAATCGCAATGAAACTGTTCACTTGTCCGTCTGTCCGTCTGTCTATCTGTTTATGCTCCTGCTGTTATTGTTATTATTACTATTATTATTATTTTTGTTATGTCGCTCGGTTGCAAATTGTCAAATTCGTTTTGTCAGCTGCGCGAATTTTGTTTGTCTTTGACTTTTGCTACCGTTTAGTTAGTTATCATGCCATGGGCGTCAACGGGAACTCAGTATACATAGTAACTCTACTAGTCATATACTACTATTGTTTTTCCTGCCGTAATCCATTTGTCACTAATGAAACACTCCTGCAACTCCATACAATATTAATCATGTGCTCATAATACCATCAGCATCATCATCATCCCATCTCCATCCTCCTCATCATCTTTCTTACAATATTAATGATCTACATATTCCGCAAATGAACCGTTAAAAGCTTAAAACCTAATGAAGACATAAACAATTGATCTTATTGCCTTTTGGTTGCCAGCTCAAGCTCAAACTGTGCTCTTCTATACACTACAAATTGAGCATATGTCGAGCTATATCCATTGGGTAACATTAAGGCAAATCTTAACCCGCTAAGACTATCTTTTAAAATTACAATTGAATTCTAGTTGAACAATTATTTCTAAAGTATACTGGGGCCACTGAGCTGAAACATGACTTCAGAAATGGTGTAGAAGATTTCGTTTACCTGGCAGGTGAGATTACTATATATGACAAAGTATCTCAAGGTATTTATAGGGCTTTGAATAAGAAAAAAACGCCACCGATTCGATTTTATCAGAATTTAATTATTTCCGAAGCGAACAAGAAAGAAATTAGAATGTAAATACCTTTTGCTCGAATTATTTTTAAACATCGCAAAAAATCACTTCATGCAAAACTTCCAAACCTTTCGCAAATGCAAAAGCTATAATATTAGAGAACCAACAGAAAATATTAAAATAATAAAAAAGTTAACAGTTCTTTTATAATTTGAAGAATTTAATAAGTGCCTGGAGGCACTCTTGGGTAAGAGGTAGAGGTATTAAAATAGGTGTTTATCAGAACTTTCGTTACTATTTCGAGCGCCTAACTTCATCTTTAAATAATCTCTATACATTAAGGTATTGGAATCAAGTCTCATTTTATAAATTTGTAATACTTTCAATTACTGCACATTACATCTACATGAAGTCGGTTTCACTTTGAATACGAGCACCGTGTAGCGTGTAGTGTATGACGTGTGGCATATTAGCTTTGTAGTTAGTTGAGGTAATTGCCAGGCCACTTGCGGTGCCATTGTCAATCTACTACATCATGTGCTTGGGGCGAACACCGTACAACCGACAACCTATAAACCGTACACCGAATCCGCTGTGATTTCAACTTCAATTTTGACTTCCAACTTGTTGCATAATGGGCAACGCGTCGCTGCCAAGGTCAACTGCCAGACAGACAGACAGACAGATAGACAGACGGAGAGCAATTTCACTAAATTTGGCTTCTTTTAAGCTGACTTAATTGTGGCATTTGGTTAAGGCAATGGGAAAGGTGAAAGGTGTCTGGGTAAAAGTAAACGCCCTAAAAAAGTCGACCATGTGGGCGTGTGCATACGAAATATGATATAATAGCTCAAAAAAGCGATTATAGATGTATTTATTATGGCAGGTTGCAACAGCGATACATGTAGATAAATGACCTATAGTTATATATACGTTTTACAAACTAGACTTGAATAGTTTCGATTTGATTAGATCAAATTACTTAGCCAAGAATCTAGGACTTATTGAATTGAGCAACTTTGATCCGCCTATGACCTATTCTTGCATAAATGTCTCACTTGTTGATGGAAAACTACAAAACGCGTCTACCCCTAAAGCTTTAAATATAAAGGTATTTATATTTATTTACCGAATTTATTACTCACTTACAGCTTAAACCTATTTAGACCCTGTACTTTAAAAAACTACAAAAGGGTATATTAAGTTTGTGCAAATGACATTTGTGTGTTAAATTACGCGTCGTTTAAAATATTAATCATTGAAATTGCATTACTAGTATATCATATGTCTGGAAAATAACGAAAGAAAGGTTTCTTTTGAATAAAATTTATTAAAATTCACTTGATGAAAAAATACACATCCATATTTCATACTAGTAAGTAAATATCTGTAAATATCACTGCAAAAACGATATATTAATTTTTAAAAAATATATTATATATCAACGATACCAATATTTGAATATACATATATTCTTAAAGCAAATCAAGCAAATATGATTAAATGCAGACTTTAAGTTCTTAAAGTGGTTAAACACTTTTAACTTCTAACTAGATTGTACAGATTGACTGGCGACATATACAGATAATGCGGATGCTGATCCTCACCAACCTGCTGTTCACCGAACGATTCCGCAATGGGTTTGGCGGCACGAAGAGCCTTCTGCGGATAACCGGGTGCATAGAATCCGGGCTCTGGCTGATGTTGTTGTTGTTGTTGCTCTGGATGGGACTGTTCCTGCTGGTGATTATCATCTCCAGCTGCCGGCTGGTCCAGGCTGTAACCCGCAAAGGGTGAAGGTCGAAAGGGTAGTGCGAACTGCTCCTGCGCCTCACGTGGCCTCAATAAGCCCAAGACAATCGGACGTCTGACAGTCTGAGCCGGCAGCTCTGGCAGTGGCTGAGCTGGAAAGAATTGCGGTCCCGTATACCCATAGCTGAGCTGTGGTTCCTCGGCTATGCCAGGTGTACTGGTGCCAGCCATTGGCCGCCAGGGCATGGCATATAGCCAACTCTGATAGTAATATATCGGCGCATCTTGCGCCTGTATCACAGTCAGGATTAGGCTGAGGATGGCCAGCAAAGCAAAGCGGTGGCAATTGTTGCGGCTAGCCATCATGTTGTGGCGTCTCTAAAGTTATTAGCCAAGTCATCAGCTTATATATAGGCATCATACAGACCCAGCCCTGGGGTAATACAATCCATGCAGTTCCGTTGCAAAAGATATCGCCTTGGGATATCTGATATGTGGCTGCATCTGCCCAGACAGAGATCATTGTGCTCCAACTTCCGCGCTTCCGCACTTATTGTAACTTGTCTGGCAAATGTTTTAAGTGGTTTTTACATTTGCCAACATTAACCCAAGATATTAAATATTGCAGTAAATGTTTCAGTTCGGATTTGTTGATGTAACCCATAGTGTTAGTGTTAATATGAGGTTTATGAAATGTGCATTTCCAAAGACTGAAATTTCAGTGGGTTTGTTGCGAATAGTCATGTCACAGCGCTAAAAAATTCCCATCTTTTTAATGCCAGAATCTCAATTGGTATAAAGATAAGCGAAAGTGCCGGCTTGGTCACTGGTTTGGGTCACAAGCTCAGGTTTAGAGATAAACGAAAGTGTTG
The DNA here is from genome assembly GCA_035045005.1 of Liodrosophila aerea. Lineage (NCBI taxonomy): Eukaryota > Metazoa > Arthropoda > Insecta > Diptera > Drosophilidae > Liodrosophila > Liodrosophila aerea. The sequence continues at coordinate 228,223 of JAWNNL010000218.1, forward strand.
AAAAAGCAGACTCAGTAAATTCTTTACAAAAAAAAAATCAATTAACTTACGGTAACCTTTATCTGTGCTGTGAATTGTGGCTCAATCGGATAATAAACAGGAGATTTTCGACAAGGAGGAGGCAGTGAGCATACACTTTATATACATATGTGCGTGTACGTTGCGTGTTGTATGTATTTGTATATGTTTATGTGTATGCATATGCTGCTGCAAAGGAAAGTACAGGGTCTCCCACTGTCTGTTGCACCCGACTGTAGCATTTCGAGCTTTTTTCTTAAATAGTTTTTAAATGTAGAATATCAATTTTTGTTTATTCCAAAACTGTTTTAAATATGATTTGTAATATTGTGAAAAGCAATCAATTTCAATTTGAGTTTCAGTTTGAGTCTCAGAGCAATGTCTTTCTCTCTCTCTCTCTCCGTGTATTGCTGTCTCGATTCTGTCTGCCTTTCATTTGTAGCATTGGCTTACTTTCTGGAAAGATTAAATATAATACTCTAAACCGTTTTCAAAACTTGTGCAAATTATGTTGCAATCTCCAAAGATAATCAACATGTTGCCACTACCAATTGCTGTTGCTGCTGTTTAAGCGCTCAACAAACCATGTAACTGTTAAAATGGAAGAGAGGAAGAGGTGGAAGGAGAGAGAGGGTAAGGGAGAGTGACAGCTAGAGGCGTTAGTTGAGTTGTGGGTGGGGGTGGGGCGACCCTTTAGGAGTTGTGAAATCTTTTCTTTACTGCTAAATTAACCCATTGCCAGCCACCTGTACAACGTGAATTACTTTTTTTTGGCGAAATTACGCAAGAAATGTCTTAAACTTGCTCTACCTCTTTCTCTCCGCTAAACACTTTAGAGCAAAATGAGAATGCTGTCAGTTAATCCTGAACAACATTTCAATTTGACTGAAATTGAATGCCACATAAACATAATCTAAACCGTTGTCTAGCGCTTCCTGCTGGCCCTTGTGGCACCTGTGCCCCACAGCAATTGAAAGTTGCAACAACAGCAGCAGCAGCAGCAGCAACTGCAGCAGCCATAGCAGCCGTTACCAGGCGCGTGTTAGGTTAAACACAGACCCGTTCAGACCCTAACTACTATAATTAACAATTTCGAAGTGTAAATTGACTAAAATTAAAAATTATGTTTTTACATTTATATTTTTAAAAATCTAAAAAAAATCATTCAAATAAGTTATGCTTTAAATAAGACAAGTTTTACATAGATAGATGTCTCAGCTAAATAAAGAGGTATTGCTCATTGAAATTAATAACAAAATGGCTGAGTTATAGCCATATATCGTATCAGCTTCATTTTGCCATTGAATATTGCATTATATTATAATATATATTGTATATCATGAAATCAGCGTGTAATTCGCTGAAGTTTTCTTTTACAATTTTGCAATACTGCCAAGTTGCTTGATTTACATTCTTAACTACATATATGCTATAGTAGAGTATTCTTTAATTTTAGCACACTCTTGGCGCCCAATTGGGTTTTGGCCCTTGAATGCGGCCCTGGCGCGTAACAGCTTTTGTTATCATTTCTTTGAGGCTGTGACTGAGTGTGACTGTGGGTGTTTACACTTTGATTTTATTTGCTTTACCTTCACTTTTCATCTCTTAAGCTCTCTCTTTCTATCTAGCTATCTCTCTGTCACTGTCTCTTTATGCTCTACGTTAATTGTTTCACATTGAAAATCACGTCCAGTGGGAAGTGAAGCCAAAGGTGATCTGCATAACGGAAGCAGCGCGTGCGTCTTCTTCTTCTCGACTTATTTGGCTTGAAAACAGCATTAACAAACAATGAGAAAAAACTAAATTAAATTAACTTTAATTTCGACATTTTAATGGATTTTAATTTCGCACCCACAATAACAACAAAAGACTAAATAATAGATGACACACCAACAACAGCAACAGCAGCAACAATCTCAAGTTCAAATTACACAATTGCCAAAAGAATTTTCAGTGCGGCTAATGCGGAAACATGGCCAAGAAATGTTGGCTTTTTAACAGCCGGATCTAAGCCTAGGGGTCTGGGAAAGTTTCGTACATAAACTATGTATACACTATCCACAATAGGTAGACTAAAAAAATGCGCCTAGAGCGTAGCACATAGAGTAAATAATTTCATATATGTATATGTACATACATAGTCATGATCTGAATTTCCACATAGCATAAAATTTTAGTTTCATTTTAGTTTTTTTTTTCATATATTATTTTACTTCAATATTTAAATAATTAATAAAATATTAATATTATTAACTTGGTTAATTTGCGAAATATGTTTAAGAGACAGAAGAAGGAGACGTTTCCAATAAAATTCGATCTAAACTAATTACACTTAAATTAAGTATAAATTCATTGATTAATTGCAATCACTATACACATCAAATCATATCAAATTGAGACCTATTTCAAACTCTCTGAGCCGGGTAAGAGTATTTGAACTTTGTCATGCTATAGTCTGTACTTTTAACTTAATTTTTTGAGGTTATTTTGATCAAATTAGCTGCGATTATTTATGCCTGGCTTACAACATTTTCAGCACTTATACAAGGTCACCGAACAACAGCTGTGTCAAGCCCTGAGATCATGCATTGGGCCAAATAATTAATTAATAAGAAATACATTAAAAATATGTAAATATGCTGAAAGGTGTACAACTCTGAGAATTCTCAGGAGTATTTATGAATAAAAGTAATACTCGTAAGGCATAAACCTTGTGCGTTAACAACACTATAAGCATAGTACGCTGTTAACATATGTTCATCTTTAAATTATGTGGAGACACTGTTAAGGTATAATTACGAGCAGAGAGAACTGGTCACACTGAGCGTGGAGAATGGACAGGTGATGAACTAGATGAATGTGGTGATAGTGGTGAAATTGATAAACAGCCAAAAAATGTTGAAATATGAAAATAGATCTTAAAATAACAATCATCCGATTATAAGCTATATAAAAAGTCCGTATATTCCTTACACAAAGGGAATGCTTCGTCGTTTTGATCAGAGAACAAATTTAAAGGGATTAAATATAAAAATCGATTTACTAGATTAATTTAATTATTTTTTAATCAATATTTAAAGAAATCGAAAAAAACCTTTTTATATTTGCTTTATGCAAAAAACTGATATAAACTTCTTAATGTAAAATGGGCATGACGTTCCATGATTAATAAATAAAAATTAATAAATATTTCAATAAAAAAATTAAATAAAAGAAACTCAGTTTAAATTTATCACTATTTATTTACTTTATACAAAATTTTTAAATTAAGAAAAAAAAAATATTCTCAAGTAGAATTGGAATTGTTCTAGCCAACGTTTTCTAAATACAAATTGCATTTCCGCTGAGCAAAATGCCAACGTATTTAGTGACTCGGCCCTGTACTTGAAAAGTATTAAAGGGTCGATTAGTGAGAGTTGCAGTGAGAGTAGTGTTCAGTAATAAGGTGCCAGAAACTCACGACTTGGTGTGTTGTAGGCGGGCATGGAGGCAGAGGAATGGAATGAGGATGAAGATGAAGATGGAAATAAGGGTGAGGACATGGAGGCTGAGGCAGAGGCAGAGGATGATGAAGTAGAGGAACCGGAGTAGCTACTAGTTGTTGGCGAGTGAAAATTCCAGTGTGCAGGCTGCACAGCGGCAGTATGGTAGTCATGTTGCTGCTGTGCAGGGACCTCATCGGTTGCGTACTGATAGGAGACAGTGTATGGCTGCTGCTCCACTGGAGCATTAAAGGAGTGAGTGGGCAGCTCATATGAGTGTGATTGCATTTGCACAAAGTTGGCAGCACCAGGCAAATGTTGCTCCTTGCTGTTGCTGCTGGAAAATTGTTGCTGACGATACGGTGCGGGCAATGCCTGTGTCATCAGTTCAGGAACTCGCATAGCAGACCCCAGAGGCCGCGTAGTGTGCGCAGTAGTAGATATGCCATAAGGCGCATTAAACTGAGCAACAGTTGCAGGCGTAGCAGCAACTTGATGCTGGGCGGCAGACTGAAATATCTGCATGTTGTTACTGTTGTAATGTGGTTGCTGCTGTTGCTGTTGCTGCCGTGCTGCATCTGGGGACCAGGAATCGCTGGGGTATTGCTGCTGCCAGTGTGACGGCAACTGTTGCTGCTGCTGCTGCTGCTGCTGTGACCAACCATTGCCAGAGAGTTGCTGCGGCAACTGTTGCTGCTGTTCCGTTTCGTAGTACTGCATGTTGTAGGGTCCCTGGTATTCAGACTGTGGCTGCTGTCGCTGTGCATTGCTGTTGCTGTTACCGTGGCTACTGCTGCTGCTGTGCTCATAGGGCAACTGTTGGTCCCACAGTGTTTGCGGCATGTGTGGATACGGCTGCCAGGGACCGGTGGTGACGACTGCCTCCGTTGTCGGTGTGCTTGCAGCTGGCAAATACTTGTGCGCTGGTCCATTGTAACGGTAGCCATTGCGATTGCCGTTAGACGCCGCGTCCTCATAACGGTTGCCACCACTCAGCGGCTGTATGCCGTGGACCACAGCCTGACAGCAGACCGTTAGACAGGCCACCGGCAACAGTGCAACAATAAAAGTTCTTAGCTGAAAATAAAAGAGCTTATTCTAATAAGTGAAATAAAATAATTTAATTAATGATTATATATAACCTGCATATTATCCTTTTATCCTGTGTGTGTGTGAGTGTGTGCGTGTCTGTTGAAGCGCTCGTAATGCCAAGCTTAGCAGCAGCTACATTAGTTTATATAGCTGGCAGATTTATCATCAATGGGGCTCTGGAAATCTATACAAACACACACATACACACACAAACACAAACATACAACCACACATCTGCAGCCATCTGAGTGTTGGCAGCAATTGAATCACGCTTGTTAGCTGACAAACCAAAAGCGCTTTTAAAGTGTGCCACTGAAATATATTTAATCATCTGCAATATACAGTCATATCTATTTTTTTTAACTCTTTTCTTTTCTTCACTGCTCTTTTTGTTGTCTTCAAATTATCGCAATGAATCTCATTTTCATTATGCACCTCGCCCAACTGACCATGACCGTGGAAAAGACGTAAATACGTGCGAGCTTTACTATACAAATGCATTTACTAATCGCAGCCGGAAATGTAATCAGAATATTCATTGATTTAATCATTCTGGCGCTCCCAATTTGAAATCTATTCACATGTTATCGTCATCGATAGCTTGTTACATATGCCCGGTCAGGTGTGGGCAGCACTTTTACTTTTGCCCGTATGTATGTATATGTGAATGAAATTCAATCGTAATCGATGAGCACTTATTTTGAATGATAGGCGCGTGGGCCTAAGCCAACAATTGTAATAGCATACATAGAAAACAAATTAACAACAACATCAGCAGTAAAATAGAGCACAAAGAAAGATAGCAAAACATTTCAATGCCAATTGAATATTTACATCTGGCACTGACACTTTGACAGCTATTTGCAAATATTTCTGAATAACAAATCAATAAAATCAATTGCATTGGATGTCTGTTGGAGCACGCATATATCTGCGTAAACTAGTTTATACACATTGTTAGCTACTTATTTATATTTATTTAACATTTAAAATAGCTAAACGATTTATATAAGCAAAGGCAAAAGTTAGTGAATAAAACATAAATTTATATTTTGCAAATTATATATACCGATAGATAATTCATTTGGTATTTTTCTTATTTGATTTATCGGTACCTCAATTACATTAGACTCCAAATTATCGATAAGATGGACTAACAATGCAAGCGGTATTTTTTAAGCAATATTTAAAGTGCGACAAGAATGAAAAAAAAAACGGCCAATAGACTACAAAAAAAAATAATACATGTATTGTTATAAATAATACTTAAACAATAATCATCGGTATAGATAAATTCTCTAACAAATCATTTGAAGTTCGACGTTGGCGTAACATAAGAAAGAAAAAGAAAAAATGAAATTTGACCATAAGTACATTTGCCGTTTATCAAATTCATATATTTTTTACCACCATTGTAAATCTTTTCGCAAAATTTCATTAAAATCGTTAACGGAGTGCAATTCGTTTAACAAAGACAAGCAATGAGAGCTTTTGGCGCGAAAAAGAGGTAAACAAAGCAAGGTGCATCGAGCAAAGAGCGAACAAAATTTTTTCATGCAGAGTAGTTTAGCCAAGTGCACAACCTTAGTGCACGCCACAAACCCGAAAAGTCGCTACCAATAGTCTCCTAAATATCTTGTTCAATAGCCTTTAAATGGCAAATAAATCTGTGTCTGAGCTCAACAAAAGAAATTAGATTATTTATATATTGCTTGAAATTGATTTTAACTCAAGTTAAGGCTATCTTAGCGTCATAAAGGGACAATTTAAGAAACAAAGTGCCATTGGGCCAACACATAAAAAGCGCCAATTTTGGCGAAAAAACGCCAAGTGTGGCAGCTGTGTATCGACGTACTTTTTGCCTGCCTACAAAAAATTACTGTGTAGTCGCCGCTTGGAAAGCGCATTTCAAGGCATAGAAATTAGTGCGAATAATTTTTTTTTATTTTTATTTTAATTAATACATGTGTATCACCCATGTAAGTAAACTAATTAATAGCCGAATCAGTTTCCTCGTCAAACGGATTTGTGCCAGAAGAGTGCTAACTACAAATTGCAGATTATTTTTCTCATATTTTTTTCGCACTCAACGAGCTGTTCGTGTTTTCGCATATGTGTGTGGCCAATTTTCTTCTGTGTTAGTATATTTTTTTTCTTCTACCCTTTTGGGTGCTGCTGCGGCAAGCGGCATAGCGGCAAATGCAGTAGCGGCTTTTTTTCCAATTGGGTTTTCTGCACATATTTTGTGTGTGTCGGTTTCGCGGTGTAGTTTGCCTTAGTCCATGGCATGAACTGCGCTTGTGTCATAAATTTGTTAATTTTATGTTAAACACGCCACAAGTGCACACACGCACACGCGCGCGCCTACACACACACGCACACACACACACAGGCACACACATACATATAGATAAAAGTGCAATCGTTATTGTTTTGTGAGCCTGGCGAATCCGAATGGAGGAGAAGCATCTCGCATCGCATCGCATGTAATGAATGCGTTTTTGCTGTTGCTGTTGCTATCTGCTCGGTTTTTGGACGATTCGGGCATATCCGGGATACGTAGCCGAGTCCCGGATTTATGCCCGAACTGGGCTGCAACCTGTCAACTTTGGCTCGGCTCGGCTCGCACAGTGACATTTCGATTTCATACACCACAACTGACTGACACTCGTCGCATAAAATGATTATGCGTTTTTGATTTTTCTTCACCTCTTATTGCATATTTAATTTGTGTATATTTGCATTTGTTTCAGGTGAAAGGAAAGCAGATAACTAGTACTGGTAACGGAAAGGAATTACAATCGCTGCAGCAAGATGCCTAGAAAGCGAGGCGGGAAAAAATGGAAGGAGCAGGCCACGGAAGTGGATGAGGTATGCTTGGACTATGATATACATACATACTCGTATGTGTGTGTGTATACACTTGTATGTTCCTTTTAACACGCTCTCCCTTTCTCTGTCTCTATGATGTGATGTGACGCTGCCAGCCATCGGATAATGTGAGTGAAATGGAAACGGAGAACGATGCGGCTCAGCAGGAGCAGAGCGAACAGGCGCAGGGCACTCGCAGTGGCGGTGGCGGTGGCGATGGCGACGGCGATGATGATGATGACAACGATGATGATGATCATGATGATGACGACGACGGGAACAATGACAATGACACGGATCAGGACTTGAACAATGGCAACAAAAACAGACAGTCTAAACAAGACCAGCAGCAGCAGCAGCAGCAGCAACAGGATCAAAGTGATCCCAACAATGATGATGACAACGATGACGACGACAATGATGATGCTGATGATGATGACGATGAAGATGCTGACGACGACAACAATGCTGGCAACAATCGACAGCAACAGCAGCAACAACAGCAGAATCAGCAAAATCAGTCAGACAATAAACATGCCAATTCCGCAGCAGCAGCAGCAGCAGCGGCGGCGGCAGCAGCAGCACAAGATGATCGAGGCAGTGCCACAAATTTGATCATCAACTATTTGCCACAGGATATGACAGATCGGGAACTATATCATCTGTTCAGCAGTTGTGGCAACATCAACACATGTAAAATAATGCGCGACTATAGGGTAAGTGTGGCAAATTCGTGTGGGAGCAGTAGCATCTATTGCCGTCTGGCTCGCACACTGGAATACATACCCAAAGCATGTGACCATCTCGCTATCTCTTCCTCCCTCTAATCTCTCGCTCTCTCTCATGTCTTTTCCACAGACCGGCTATAGCTTCGGCTTTGGATTCGTGGACTACAAGAACGAGACCCACTCCGAGGCAGCAATAGCAAAGTTTAACGGTTTCTTTGTGCGTAACAAACGATTGAAGGTAAGTGAGGAGGAGTACTTGCCATTCCTCCTGCCCCGTTTATATTGAACTCACCCAACTAAATCCCTTCGCCACTTTCAGGTATCATACGCACGACCAGGCGGGCAATCGATTAAGGACACAAACCTGTATGTCATTAATCTATCCCGCAACATCAACGATGATCAGCTGGATAGGATATTCTCACCCTACGGCATGATCGTCCAACGTAACATCTTGCGTGATAAACTAACAGGTCGTCCACGTGGAGTTGCCTTCGTGCGGTAAGCATTACCCTAAGGTAGATCTTAAAGACTTACGAGGCATAACATCACTGTTAACCAGGCCAATTGATAATGAGTCGCATCACCATCATATCCGAGCCATAAATAATGACTTGAGTGCAAATTTATTCTACCCCATTTATAATCCATTTAAAATCAAAAACTACTCTGTGATACAACAATTGGTGAATGAATCGTTCATTTGACACAAGGAAATTATCTGTACAGCATTATAAATTAATAAATTATCTGTAATATCTGTATTTGAAATCATTTCGGTGTAACGTGAAGAGTTTTCAATGCACTGAAAGTGTCAATCGTATTCCAAATTTTGAATTCGCTCAATTTATTTTATGCCAAAAATGCCGTTTCGAACTTCGATTCAGAGTTAGTAGTAATTTTGTATTCATTCCGTTAACTTTGTGTCAGTGAAATGAAAACATTTAAGCAATTTAACATTATTTTACCTTCAAATTAGTTTGCGAATATTTGATGTGGAAATGGAAACAGGTCTCAGGTCTGAGGTCTGAGGTCTGAGTATTTCGAATTGTAGGAGAGACATGAAGAATGTTCAATAAAGTGACAACCGTGTAAGGTATCATAGTCGTTCACTAACTGATCAATGATGAATGAGTAGCTGATCGAGTGAATGCACCCATATACATGAATGAATGGTTAGATTCAGATACAACACTTAATCACTACAAACTCACAAAATTAACTAATCTAATTAATGGTTTCCATTATTTTAAATACTCTCAATATTTTGTTAAACGCATAGCCCATTTTCACATGGTTATTCCCAATCAGTTCCATAAACAAAATCTTTCGGCAAGGCTACAGTCGAACGCAATTGACAGTGGGGCGACTCTCAAAACCAGAATCAAGCTTGATCGGCTTTGGTAATATAGGAACTAAGATAAAGAAAACTTGCTAAAAAGTCGGGCGCAACCAACTATACACACTTATTGTTTTCTGTACATTGTAACGATGCTTTTTCTTATATCAGTGTTTATAAACCGATTTTAATGCTATGTTCAGAAGATTCTATTGTAGGCATACAACAGGTTTATATCAGTGGTGCCCAGACTCATACTATCAAACAGTGTGGCGATGGTTGTCTAAACCCAATGTTTAGTTATATGTTTAGGGAATACAATTAGATACTAATTGATAGACTTGATCTGCGTATGGTATACATCTACCCACATATCAAAATTGGTGCCTCTAGCTCCTTTAGTTGCTGAGATCGACGCATTTATACAGACAGACAGACAGATGGACTCAGCTCGTAGACCTAATTTATTGATTTGGTCACGCCTCTTTCCGCCTGTTATAGCCTTCTTTCATTCATTTCAATGGGTGCAGAGTATAAATAATCGAAAAGCTAGAAGAATCTGTAGTATATGTACTTAATAACAAATGTAATCTTTTCCATAACGACTTTCTTCTTTATGATGCCGATGGTTATGTCCTCCTCTAAAACAGTGAAAGCCCTGCGATTTGAGCCTGGGATTGGGGGAGATGTCGACCTGTTTAACCCATATATAACCCTAAAAAGTATTAGGTCTCTAGTTCTTATAGTCTCCTAGATTCCTAGATACAGATGGGCAACTGACAGGCAGATATACAGGACTATTTTGACTTAACTCGTCGTCCTGATCAACAATATATTTTCCACTCCTCTTCTTGCCTATGGCATATACTTCCACAAAGTTAAAATACCCTTTTCTACCTGCTTTTGAAGGGTGGAGGGTAATAGAACTATCCGAAAAGTCACAGTCGACCGCAACTGATCGTAGGATACTGTGTACTTGGTATCTATACTTCTACTTCGGCATCAGCAGAGCAATATATACTTGAATTAAGTTAATTTAATGAAAAACTAAGTGATGTTACTCCTTAACACCGTTACAACCTCTTGCCACAAGCATCATCACGTGGGGCACATTTGAGCTTAGGATTCGGTTGTGTCTAATGTGACAATGTGACGTTGTGGCGGGGGTTGAACTAACAATTGTACTAATTGAAATGCATACCTTACCTTACCTTGGCAGCTACAACAAACGCGAGGAGGCGCAGGAGGCCATCAAGGCGCTGAATAATACCGTGCCCGAGGGCGGATCTCAGCCAATCAGTGTGCGTCTCGCCGAGGAGCATGGCAAGGCGAAGGCTCAACTCATTATGTCACAGTATGGCGGTGGCGGTGGTGGCGGAGGCGGTGGCGCCGGAGGTGGCGGTGGTCCGCATATGGCTCAACAGCAGGCACCACTGCCGCATCATATGAATCATCATATGGCGCATATGCCGCATCCGCAACAGATGCACCACCATCAGCAGCAGCAGCAGCAGCAACATCATCATCATCATCAGCAGCAGCAACAGCAGCATCATCATCATCATCATCAGCAGCAGCAGCAGCATCATCATCATCAACAGCAGCAGAACCACCACCAACAACATAATCAACAGCAGCAGCAACATCATCATGGCCATCATCACAGTATGCCACCGCTGCCGCATCACATGCAACAGCAGCTGCACCACCATCCACATGGAGCTGGCATCTGTATCAATGTTGGCGCCGGCCTGCCACAGGCAATGCATGCCGGTGGCGGTGGCGGAGGCGGCGGCGGCGGAGGTGGTGGCACTGGTGGTGGTGGGGGAATCGGCGGAATTGGTGGCGGCGGTGGCAGTGCTGGTGGTGGTGGCGGTGGCGGCAGCTATCACCACAATGTGGCACACAGAGGTAGATCAAATAGAACAACACGATCTAAAAAACCGCATCCATATAACCATGCACAGAAATTTATTTAAAACAAAATTAATTTCTTTACACAATATTAGCTGCATCTCACAGGTGAAGCGTTCGTGCTGCCATTGCCACTCACAATAATGCCAATGCCCCCCCGACAACTACAACACCAGCATCAGCAGCAGCAGCAACAAGAGCATCAGCAGCAGCAGCAGCAGTTACAGCTACAACATCAGCTACAGCAGCAGCAGCAGCCAGAGTTGCCACAATTGAGCAGCAACATATGCACTGTAGCAGCAGCAGCAGCAGATACGTCGGCGGCAACGGCCCACAGCAACAACAACAGCACCATAGCAACGGCAGCAGTAACCACAGTAATAGTAACAGTAACAGGCACAGATACAGTAGCAACAGCAACAGCAACAGCAGCAATCACAACAACACAACCACAACAAACAGAACACCACACAACACCAACAACACCACACCAGTAGCAACACCCGCCTCTAACACAACAGCAGCAGCAGCAGCAGCAGCTGCAGCAGCAACAACAACAAGAACACTAGCTGCCACCGCTTATGCAAGTGCAACAACATTGCAAATGCAGCAAGAGCAACAGCAACAGCACCAGCACATGCTACAAATGCAGCAGCAACTGCAACAAATGCAGCTTGAGCAACCGCAGCCGCAGCAACAACAACTGCCCCAGCAGCAGCAGCAACAGCCATTGCAATTGTATACTTACAACAGCAATGGGTATTTGACACCTGCAGCTTATGCGCTAACAACTGGCGCTAGCACCGCAGCAACTGTTGCTGCTGGCGGCAGCAATAGTGTGTATTATCGTTATGCCAATGCAAATTATGTAAATAGCATCAACTATTACGATCACAACACGGGCAACATGTGTGCCCTGGGATTGTACTACGTAAGTTGCAAGCATGACAACTACCACGAGGCAACAACTGCGGCAGTTGCAGCTGCACCAACAACACCAGCAATAGCACCAGCACCAGCACCACCAGCAGCAATAGCAACAACGTCAGCTGCTGCTGCTGCTGCTGATGCTGTTGCTCAGGCGCAAGCCCAAGCGCAGGCAAGGGCTTATGACTTGCAGGTGCAGGCTGAGGCTGAGGCCGAAGCAGAGGCAGCAGCAGCAGCGCGCAGACGCGGCGGCGGTGGCAGCTATTAGACACACAGATAGAAATGATAAAGAAATGCAGAGAAAGTGCGCGAATATTAGCATTAATGTTATGATAATTATAATGTTGTGGTTGAGTTGAAATCCCAACTGCGAGGATAAAAATGAAGAGAAGGAAACCCTTTAAGCGTAAGCAGAAGAAAGCTACACACACACACACACACACACACACACACCTCACACAACACTTTCAAAAAGAAATGAGGAAAATACACACACACACACGCGCAGGAAGAGCAACTGCATTGGGAATTTTTACATACATAGCATTAAAATATGTATAAAAAAGAAACTATTTTGGAATTTGTACACAACTTTTTGATGCTGACTACAAGTTGATTTTTTTTTTTTTTTTTTTTTCTATATATATATATATATTTATGTCAATGCAAAGGCTGTAAGATAAGCTTAATTCACACACACACACACACACACACTCACACAGGCCTAAAAACACGGAGATGCAGTCTATCACACACACACACACACTCCAATTCCAACTGAATTTGTCAAATGTCAACGTTTAAAGTAAAAAAAACAAAGATATATGCGATGTTTATAAACAACAATGTTTAAATTATGCAAGAAGAAACTGTAACAAACAGTAAAACAGATTTCAATATATATATAAATCAAAATTTATATATATGCATATAAGCTGTAATATTATCGACATAAATTATTAATGTAAATCAGTCCATTTAATGATTCAACCAACTATTTAATGTATTGCAAGCTTAAACAAAACGAAAACAGAAAAGAAACAAGAGCTACAAGAAAATAATAAAAAAAAACCGACTTTTTTTTTTAGCTATAGATCCCGTAAATTTTAAAAAACTAGTCTATAGCATTATAATAGTTAAGACAATTTTTTTGCAACTTTAATATAAATGTGCTAGCTATACATACATATATATAATGACTTATATATATATATATAATGACACGCCAAAATGTATATAGACTTACGTAAGCGAGACAGCCTGCATTTGGCGCATGTGACAGAGACAGGGCGAGTTCGCATGGCAAGAACAGAGATAGATATTAGAGCTAATTGAAAGGTACAGTCAGACACAGTCGAACAATTGGGATTACGTTAATTAAGTTTTAAGCAAACCTTCTTGCTTTGGCCTAGCATTTAAGCATTTCCATTGTAAATTGAAGCATGCATTCATCACTCGATTATAGTTAAATTGTAGCAGGAAATGCTAAGAAACCCCCATTGAAATAGTAGCTAAAGCGTATTTGTCAATGAAATCCCTTAAATTATAATATGTATACAATACATACACTCACACATTTACACATAAGCTGAGAAAAATGTCTAGTTATCACACATTCATTCATACACACATACATTTATGTATATGAACTACATGTATAACCCTGCATGTATTAAGAAACCACAAAAATGCAAACAACGATTGCAATTTCGTGAAATAAATGTGTTTCAAGCCAACATAATACAATAGAGTTTCCATTTAAATTTCTCCACCATTTTTGTGCATACAGTTAACTGTAATTTTGTGTATTAAAAGAACGGTCATTAACAGCTCTTATTTGAAATTTGACAATTGCGCGCCATTTCATTTGTCACATATCAGGCAGCATTTGCTTGCATGCATACGTGTGACACGTATCAATAAGCATTTGACTGCGCAGCACGAGTTGTTTTGGTATTTAAGCAGCAGTGCGGTCACACTGTTGCTGGAAATAATACTAATTGGGAAAATACCAAGTCGTTCCAATCAGCAATTAGCGCAAAACTAAAGAGAAATAAAGCGAGTGAAAAACAAAAGCAGGACCATTAAGAATACGGCATCGAAACGTGATTTATTTACAGTTTGTGCTGAGCCAGCCGAATAACTATTGGCCAATTCGTTTCAACTGTGCTACTACTACCTGTGCTATGTGCGTATGTATTGCGCGTGTGTAAGAGACGCTCGCGTAATAAGACAACAAAGAGACAAACAGACAACGGACGGAGCATACAGATAGGCAGCATAAGATATACGCATACATATATATAAATTGCCTATGCCTCGAAACGGAATACGCAATAAATGATAATCGACCTTCCCATTGTGTGTGTGCGAGATAAAACGAGACATCGAACAAGTGCAGTGGAGTAATAGAGTGGATATATAATATTATATATTATCGTGGCGTATCGAGGCGCGTCATGCGCCATCCCAGCGGCACATTTACATAGGCAAACTAGACGAAAATAGAGAAACACCCAACACCCAAGTGGTTAACAAACTTCCAGTTGTACAATAACGATAACGATTAACGATAGTTGCTCCAGTAGCAGCAACAACAGCAGCTGGAAATGCCACAGATGAGAGCCGCTGCCGCTGAGGCGGCTGCAGCGGGCAGCGTCAATGGCCAGCCGCTGGTCAAGATCGGGCATTACCTGCTCGGTGCCACACTGGGCACTGGCACCTTTGGCAAGGTGAAGATTGGAGAGCATCAGATCACACGGCTGAAGGTCGCCGTCAAGATACTTAACAGGCAGAAGATCAAGAGTCTCGATGTTGTGGGCAAAATACGGCGCGAGATACAAAATCTGAAACTCTTCCGGCATCCGCACATTATCAAGCTCTATCAGGTGAGAAATTTATTAACGGAGATGTGTCGATCTCAGGCTCGTGTCACGCATTTACGTAAACACAAGCGACAGCTATAAACGAACCTATTAACTATCAACATTCTATTTATTACAATATATGGAATTGAAACAATATAAATAACAAATTTAGAGTTCATTAGGTTTTGATCGAGCATCACGGTTGCCACACTGACCACAATGGTGCCAAAAGTGGTGTTTGTTTACTTTGCATTGGTTCTTTTTTTCTTCTTCTTAAATTAAACAAAGTTGATGTATTTGTTGTGATAAATTGTTGATCGTAGATTAACTTCTGTTTTATTTTTATTTTATTATTCATATGTATAGCACACGATACCGTATTCTGTGATAATCCCAATAAGCCAGGATGTAGTACATCGAAGGACTTTAAATTTGCCTAGGGCCGTATGCAGTACCCCAAATATTTCCCATTATTACAACTACTAGAACACCCTAGCAATTCAGGCTGAATTCCATTAGAATCGCTTCATAAAATCAAAAGTTAAGCTCAGAGTCACGCCTTGGGCGATAGAGGCACCCTTTATGGCAGTCGTAAGTCGATACATATGTCTGGACGCTAAAGTATAGTCTTATATTTCACTTTTCTGCGACTTTTTGGTATCATGTGTCTGGAATTTCAGAAGCAGACGTTGTGCTAGGTATTCAATTACATTTCACAAAGAACTCTGGAGTCGAGCCCCTCTAGGAATTCGCTGACATAGGGTAAACATATTCCGGTACTGTAGCCTAGGGGGTTCGTTGTATTATTGCACAGTATCCAATTCGAACGTTTCCTGTTTATTCTTCAGTCTAGTCTAATCGAATTCCCCCTTCTCTCTTTTAGGTGATCTCAACACCCTCGGATATATTTATGATCATGGAGTATGTGAGCGGGGGCGAGCTCTTCGATTATATTGTGAAACATGGCAAACTGCAGGAGCATCAGGCCCGTCGCTTCTTCCAGCAGATCATATCCGGTGTGGACTATTGCCATCGTCATATGATTGTGCATCGTGATCTGAAGCCGGAGAACCTGTTGCTGGATCACAATATGCATGTGAAGATCGCTGACTTTGGTCTGTCCAATATGATGTTGGATGGTGAATTCTTGCGCACATCGTGTGGTTCACCCAACTATGCAGCTCCCGAGGTGATATCGGGTAAACTGTATGCTGGTCCCGAGGTGGATATATGGTCATGTGGTGTCATCCTGTATGCGCTGCTGTGCGGCACATTGCCGTTCGATGATGAGCAAGTGCCTTCGCTGTTCCGCAAGATCAAATCGGGCATATTCCCCATACCGGAGTATCTGAACAAGCAGGTGGTGAATCTGGTGTGCCAGATGTTGCAGGTGGATCCGTTGAAGCGTGCCACCATTGAGGAGATCAAGAAGCATGAATGGTTCCAAAAGGATTTGCCAGCCTATCTGTTTCCGTCCTCCATCGAACAGGATTCGAATGTCATCGATACCTATGCCGTGGCCGAGGTCTGCACCAAGTTTGGCGTCAAGGAATCCGAAGTGCACAACTCTCTGCTTAGCGGTGATCCGCACGATCAGCTGGCCATTGCCTATCATTTGATTATTGATAACAAACGTTTTGCAGACGATGCAGCCACACAGATCAGTGAGATCAACAATTTCTTTGTGGCCGGCTCACCGCCACCGACAGTGTCCATGAGCCATCACCAGGAGGCTCGCGCCGAACCTGTTGCAACAGTGACCATTGGGGGCGGTGGTGGAGGCACCGCAGCCAGCTCGGGAAGTGCCACACCAGTACACAATGGCGTGGGTGTGGCCAGTGGATCTGCTGCCATACCCACAATTAGACCACATCCGGAACGTATAGCACCCATGCGTGAACGCCAGTTGGCCATGTCCGTGCAGAATACTGGCGGCGCTGCCTTCCCAGAGAAAACTGCACGCGGCGGCACACCCATCAAACGGGCCAAATGGCATTTGGGCATACGCTCACAGAGTAAGCCCAATGACATTATGCTCGAGGTGTATCGTGCCATGAAAGCGCTTAGCTACGAGTGGAAGATCATCAATCCGTATCACGTGCGTGTGCGCCGCCAGAATGTGAAGACCGGCAAGTACTCGAAGATGTCGCTGCAGCTCTACCAGGTGGACGCCAAGAGCTATCTGCTCGACTTCAAATCGCTCACCAACGATGAGGTGGAGCAGGGCGACGATGTCATCATGGAAAGCCTAACACCTCCACCGCTGAGTGTCAGTGGCGGAGGCCTGATGCCATTGCAGCCCACTGGACATCATACCATGGAATTTTTTGAAATGTGTGCCGCATTGATCATCCAACTGGCACGCTAATCCCCGACCCTCTCTGCGAGACAATTAGAGAGACGATTTTATAATTTCGCCCTCCCCAAATTTTACGGCACCTGATACAACATCCATTCGATTGAGCTTCCAAAAAGAAACGAGAAACGTAACTAATCTCGTTTCTTGATACTATAAATAGTTAAATTTTGTTTTGTTTCTTAAGTAAGCCGTTTTATCAATTCCCTTTTGAATGGATGTTTATCAAGTAGCGCAATTAGTTTAAATTGTAGTTTATTCCCTCGATTCATATGTCGTTTAAATTTTGTATACTTTTTCAATTCTGTTGATATTTTATTATTGTATTCTATGCGTCGTCCTCTTTCTGTGTGTTGATTACTTGATTATTATTTTATTATTATACTATTACAAAAATTATTATTATAATCATCATTATTATTATTATTATCATTGTATTGCACATTGTATTGTTGCCTCTAAAGAAAAGTGCGCAAAATTCGAAAACTCTATTCGACATTCGTTTAATCGCCACCAATACTATACTATCGATAATCCTATCCAGAAATCGTTGAAACATTTTATATAAGGTTAAAGGCATAGCTGGTACTAGCGCAAAAGCATGCAGTCAACTTTTTTTTAACACTAGACAACAAATGAAGCTACAAAAATATATAATATGATATTCATAATAAAAGAAAACCCTTTGCTTCGACGGGGGAAATTGATATCCTTGCTTTTAAATGAGTGGTCTCTGATGCTCTGTATTCTCAAGATAATGTACTATCACATGTGAACTTCGGTCTCCTTCTGTTGATATCTAACAGTTGAGAGATACGCTATAACACTGCTCTACACAAGAAGTATCCGTATGTATAGATAGTATAACTTCAACTATATACGATAGTTACAAGTTGAAAAATCCATGTTACAAATTCTATAGCAAAGAGACACAATGGTTATACATATACTATAGCAAGCTAATTTGTCGGGACAACATCAAAGAAGAAGAAGTGTACATTCCGCTAGCATTTCAGTTATATTTGAAGCTGTTTAATCTCTCCAATGAGTATGGCACATCAACTGTTATTTTGAAACTCTCGTTCGTTAAATTTTATTGAGCATAGTCTTAAGGGCTAATCCTGAATACATCCGTGTTATCCTTATAGATTTCTACATATTAATCGAAGCTATGCAGTCAGTGCACTCGTATAAAGCACAGCGACGGCTCTGTTACCACACCGTTTCAGTTTCACGTTAAATTAAATTCATTAAGGCCGCAAAAATACAATAAGTATTACAATTTGTTATCGATCACGAGGTGGATCTATTGATGCTGCTGTTTACGCTTGAGTTTATCAATGAGTGTCTCTATGCTATTGGCGTCCACCAGGCCAATAAATTTGTCCACAACAACACCATTGCGGAATGCCAGCACAGCCGGCACTGCCTTCACTTCGAATGTAGAGACCAAATCCAGATTATCCTCCACATCGATAATGGCCACATCGATCTCATTGGAGTTCTCCAGCAGTTCCAGCATCTTTGGTGTTAGTATTTTGCATGGATCACACCACTCGGCATGGAAATTCACAATCACCGGATTATCGCTATTGATGACCTGCAAGAAAAACAAATCGAGAAAAATAGAGCTATAATACTATTCTATTAATTCGATTCTGGCTCCAGCGGGTTTATTTGCATACACGCGCGCTTGAGACAGCTACGAATCGGGTGAGCGACTAAATGTATACCCTGTGAATAGCTAGAGTTGTGCTACAGATTCACAGATTCAAAAACTCTATATAAAGTATGTATCTGAACATTCAGGGCACCTTTAGGTTATTTGAAACGGAAAGCAGATTGCATTTGTTATGCGAATCCGTACGTATTTCTTTACCTGTTCGGGTTCCCACAAAACCCGGCAACTCGAACTCTAGAGTGGTTCGACACCGAACCGGTTTGCAGCCCTGCTTTTAAGCTAGCCAAACAGCTCTTCGCTTTGTTTACAGCGAATCAACTGCGGCGCATAAGCATAAGCACCCAGACAACAGACAAGCATACAAACAGTCCAAATGCGTCATGTATGTACATATGTATGTATGTAGTTATACGGCCGGAATAGCTCACGTACACCAAATAGCAAAAACACTAAACTAAACAAATGTCGGCCCATTGCATAATTGTGCCTCATCTATAGCTGCTTGCGTGTATGGGTGACTGCAAGTGCGCAGCTTTATTTGCTCACCTTTTGGTCGAATTCATAGTGATCCTTGATGACTAGCTTCTTGTGGCGCATTTGCGACTGCGATAGACACTTTTGGGTTGCCTTAGCTGCTTGGGGCGCCACACGCTGGCAACTGCTCTGGGCGCTGGTATTGATGAGGCAACAGGCCGCTAGGCGTGGCGCAATCCCTTCCGCTGCAATTTTTAACATATTTGAACCTAGGGTATATGCACTTTACTTCGAGTGTGCTGTGTGTGTGTTGTTGTGCGCCCGTTGTGCGCACCGTCTGCTGCTTGTTTTTATTTGTGCACTGAACGTGTGGTCAGCCGTGGTGAGCCGTAACGTGCTGAGATAAGATAAATAAACGTCAAGATCCCAAAATGTTTTCAACTGTTGACTTTTTTCTTATTCTCTTTGTTGCAATCCGAACGGACCTGTTACCATTTGCGCGCATCTGGCAGCGCCAGCGATACTTTAAAGGTTGCCACACAGTTGAAAGCATATGGTATAGGGAAGGGTAGCTATATTTTACTGCAAATTTTGGCGGGACTTTTAAATTTTTTATTAAGAAACCAAGCACATAATAAAAAATCCGAAAAGTTACATCAAAAAGTCGGTCAGTCAGGACTTTGAGATAGATAGATTACATGATTTTTCCTACCGCTGCTCATTAACGCTGTGTCAACATGCAGATGGTATCTATGTGGAAGTACATACATACATCAAAAACACCCTCTATACGTATTATTTGGGTTTAATTAGTTGCAAGTGTTTGCTTTGGCGCCAGCAACTGTTGCCAGTAGCACTTGTGTCGCCCCGAGCGTGTGATGAATGTTAGCGGCATTTATAGCAACTATCGCGAGAGTACATATATCGGTATTCAACGGGAGGAGGCGAATCAGTATGTTGTCCGTGCACTGGGTCATGTCATACGCGATGTATTTGCCCCACTGAGCTCCACGCTGGTAATTATGACAGCCACGCGTAGTGTGACGATGGAGCGCTGGTTTCAGCAAGTCCTGGGTGCTCTGGTCAGCACGTGGAGTGCTGTCGCCGTGCAACTGCTGTATGAGAACGGAGATGGACATAACCATGTGCCTGGTAGAAAGTACTGCAATCTGCTGCTAATCGATTCCTATGAGAGTCTACTGTAAGTACGAATTTTGACAATAGTTTATTATACTGAATCGAACCTTCTCTGCGACAGGTTTACCAACATTGCCAAGGATAATGCCAGTTACGATGACCACGAGTACTATTTCATTTTTCTGCAGACCCGGGATAAGTACGTTAAGCACGAACTACAGTTGATACTCAACTACTGCCTTAATCATCACTGGCTCAATTGCAACGTTATGGTGCAGACGGCCCAAGTGGATATACTCATCTATAGCTACTATCCGTATAGAGCCAATCGGTGCCAGCAAGCCCAGCCAGAGGTCATCAATCGTTTCGATGGCCAGCGCATGCTGCAGTCGGTCATGTTTCCCAACAAACTAGGCCAAATGCATCAGTGCCCACTGAAACTCGTGCTCTGGCATATGCCTCCATTTGTGGAGCTCATCTGGAACGCAGAGGACTCACGCATCCAGGCAAGTGGCTTTGAGATGAAGTTAGTCGAGCTGCTGGCCCAGCGTCTCAACTTTAGCCTTGTGCTGCACAATGTGACGCTGTTGCCGGTTAATGCGTATCAGCAGAAGATGGCTCAAGGCCCTAATTCTGGAGCACCACTGGAGTTGGTAAGCAATTGGTCTAGCCTATTCTCTTCATGACTAATGCTCGACTTTTGCAGCTTATCAAACGTCAAGCCAATCTCAGCATTGGTTACTTTCGGCGCACAGCGGGACGTGATAAGGTGCTAACCTCACCACCGGCTCACTACTATGCACCGCTGGTGGCCACTGTGGAGTCGGCACACTTTCGCTTTGGCCGTATGGCGTTGATTACATTTCCGTTCAAGTGGTGCGTGTGGCACACCCTTTTGGTTGCATTGCTTCTGCATCTGGGCATTTATATGTGGTGGTGGCGGGAGCGGAGACTGCAAGTGTTGGAACTGTTGCTGGGCAGTGCATTGGCTCATATGCCACGCACCTGGATGCATCGCATTATCTATGCTCATTGGTTGTATGCCAGCATACCATTGCGCATTGTCTATCAGTCGCTGTTGTTCCATTTTATACGCTTCCAGCGCTTCGAGTTGGTGCCGAGTGCGTTCGAAGAGCTGCTGGACAATAACTTTCACGGCTTGTGCACATCCAATACGCTGCGCATGCTCAACGAGACGCCACAGTTGGCACGCAGTCTAAGCAAATTTACAGCCATTGATTCGGCATATGATGAGGATGTGTTGGATTTACTGCACGATGGCCTGGGACGTCGTCAGTTTGCCATTACGGGAGTGGATGTAACCGATGCTCATCTGCGCGCCACAAATCGCTTGCATATTTATCAGAAATTGACGCAGTACGTCAATGTACAGCAGGTGGTCATCTACCTGCCCAAACATTCGTATTTCTATCAGCCATTCACAGATCTCATCAGACGATTCGATGCCAGCGGATTTATCCAGAGCTGGGAGCGTACTGCTTTCGTTGCTTATGGTGAAAGGAATGGCAAGAGTCAGGTGCAGAGCCAGAAGCAGCAGGAGGATGAACGTCGGGATCTACAGAAAACCCAACTGGTTGGCGTCTATATCGTAATAGGTGTGCTCTACGGCATATCTGGTCTGATATTCTTCGCAGAACTTCTTATACATCGACATCAATTGCATGTTCTTGCCTAAAGTAATATAAAATATTTGTTAATAAGTTTAAATAATTACTGAATGAATGCACTTAAATCAAATAATTAATATTTAAAAGTATTTACGCCTTTATCATTTATTTAGGCCTGTTCCCATTTTCGAATTCGTTCAATCAATTTACTTTTTAAAACAAATGGGGTTCCGATTTTCAATTCATCGTTTTCGCTTAGCTTTATATTTGGTCCATTTTGAAATAGATTAGCTTCGTGTGTAAGTACAATCAACATTTTCATGATTTGAAAACGATACATCGAATTTAGAAACTCAATTCTTTTTTTCAGAACGTAAATCGGTTGAACGAATTCGAAAATGGGAAATGGCCTGATTGTTCCGGTTTTGTAATAATTCCAATTGCAATTTACTCATTTTGGTTCATTTTCAAATTTAGCGCTAAAACATATCCGCGAGCAAAACGGACTAAAATTGCCGCGATAGCTATTGCTAAGCTAAACGAGCCGCTGCGAAATGTATTTAAGCATTTATTGAATAAATTAAATAAGGCACTGAAAATTGATTACAGAAAGCAAAAAAGAATATGCAGAATATAATGGATGAGCGAGAAGACACAATAGACAACATGTGGGAGTAAGTGAGAGAGTTGCCAACAGATTAGAGATGTCAAAGCTATAATATCGCCAATATCGACTTACCCAACTTTAAAATTTCAATAATGTCGATATTCAAATTTAGACCAAATTTCCTAATATCGATATTGACATCGATGTATTGCCAGCACTAGTAACCAGCCGTTCGCTCGCAACAACAAAGAGAATCATTGCGTAGAAAAATAAAGTGCTAAAAAGGTTTAAATAACAAATTCACTAGCTACTTTATATAAATACAATAAATAGATCGACAATAGAAATAACTAAAATTCGTTGAAAGGATTACTAAAACATAATATTGTAGTGTCAGCTGTGTATATTTTGTGCTTTTTGTTCCAATCGAACGTCCTCTCAGTGTGACCACTGTGTGAGTGTATTAGCGTGTGTGTGTGTGTGAGTGCGTGTGCGTCTGTGCGCGTGCCGTAACGTGAAATGGCAAAGAAAACGTACGATTTACTTTTTAAACTCTTGCTAATTGGAGATTCGGGCGTTGGAAAGACGTGCATACTCTTCCGTTTCTCGGATGATGCCTTCACATCAACATTTATATCAACCATAGGTAAGACCAAATGGCGTATCGCAGTCGTATCGCTTGCATGTGTATGTGTGTGCATGTACCTGCAGAGTTGAATGCGCCTGTATGCGTGTGTGCATACATACATATCTACATACATACATTGCGGCATTGTCGATGGTTGTGTAGGCGGCGCCCAAAAGTGACAAGGACACGGGCATGGACAGACACTTGTATGTGCATTTTGGGCGTGGCAGCGTGTTAACCCCCCACAAGCTACTTATTTCCCGCCGCCCATAAGTTAATTTAACTGTAACTGAAACTGCATCTCGGTAAATAACATGTGCATGCACATAATATGTATCTATGCAAGTGCGCCCCTGGCCTTTACATGGCTTATTGCGCCGGATCCGATAGCCTTTGGACTCAAGTGTTGTCATCGATGCCCGCATTCTGCTCAGTTATTGTTACTGCTGGTTAACCACTGAATGCGAATGCGTTGTGTTATTGCATTCGAAAACTAGATTAATAATTCTGACGCATAGCTGACTATACATACCTATATGTATGTACATATATGTATGTGTGTGTGTGCATGATTCACATGCCACAAATTAGTCAAGTTAAACTAAATTAATTCGTTATCAAATATTTGTTTGCGATAAACGATAAACAATATTCTGTCGCAATATACTGTAAATGACGTCATCTTGTTGATGTTCGATAATTGTTGTTAATCGATTTGTTGTTGTTATTGTTTGCAGGAATTGATTTTAAAATCAAAACCGTCGAGCTCAGGGGCAAAAAGATCAAACTACAAATATGGGATACAGCCGGACAGGAGAGATTTCACACAATTACCACCTCCTATTACCGTGGTGCGATGGGCATAATGCTCGTCTATGACATAACGAACGAGAAGAGTTTCGAAAACATAGTCAAATGGTTGCGAAACATAGACGAGGTGAGTAGTACCCAAATACCGCAAGAGTATGTATAATAATAAAAATCTGTTGCAGCATGCTAACGAGGATGTGGAGAAGATGATACTGGGCAACAAGTGCGATATGACGGACAAGCGAGTAGTTAGCAAAGAGCGCGGCGAGGCGGTAAGTATCAAAGCAACAACAACAACAACCTATTACTCACTGACTGACAATCTCTGTTTCTCATTAGATTGCTCGAGAGCATGGTATACGATTTATGGAAACATCCGCCAAATCAAATATAAACATTGAGCGTGCATTTTGTGAGCTTGCCGAGGCCATATTAGATAAAACATCTGGACGCGAATCGGCCGAGAATCCCGAACGGGTGGTCATTGATCGCGGCAACAGTGACAAGGCGACGGGCTATAATAAGTGTTGTGCGTAATGGGGTTATGACACTTGTTAGTTTAAAAAACGTTCGCGATTGGTTTTGTGATCTACACACACACATACATATATACACAGTCACACACACAACATGCATACTTATACAACACACACACACACACATATGTATATCTAGATATATAACAATCTTGGCAAAACCTAGTGCTTTTCTCGTGTGTTTTCCTTTTGTAATTTTTTTTATATACATATACTACATACATAGAGAGAGATAGTTGTTGAATGCGTTTATTTGAAACTGGGTGGCAACGCTGTGCAATTTAAAAGTGCATTTTGGTATTATTGTGACTGTAACTGTAACTGTAACTGTTAAATGTGAAGCCCAGCAAGTGCTGCATAAACTAACAAGTGTCATAGCATCCAGACCCCCTCCCACCAAAGGACGGGCACTGGCAGTAACAAAAGCAATAACACACACACACACACATGCAGAGTAGCAGCAACCACAACCAAGAAAAACCTACCTAAAGTTTAATATATTGTATATTTGTGTAATTTGGAGTAAATTTACAACAAGCAAAAGAAAAACCATACAGCATGCCGTTAGTTAACGCGCAACAAAAGCGAACGAACTGAACTGAAAACAAAATCAAACTGGAAGTTGAAGTCGATACAGCAATTCAAATTATCTTCTTGCATTTAGCTAACGTAACTAACGTAATGTAACGTAACGGAACGACGTAAATAGAAACGAACGAAACAGACGCACAGGCGACTCACACACTCTCTCAGACTCACACACACACACACCCATGAACATTGTATTTGTATATTCTAAATCAAAGAAAATAGCTTAACACGAACAAGCAGCAAAGAGGAGCAAATACAACTATTTTTGTGTATGCACGTAAGGAAGTGCGTATCGTTTTTAACCTCAAACCATTTTTTTTTGGTGGCCATGTAGTAGCCAGGTACAGATAAAACAAATATATATATAACTGTAACTAAAAAGTTTTTCTAATGCAAACAATTTTTATACACACACTTTGTATGAGCATGTATACTGTATAGATATATGTATATGTATGTATATACATATGTACGCCTAAAGCTGATCATGATAGTTGTCAATTTTTTTTAAACTACTTTTCTCATTTGCGTTTACCGTTAGTTAGCTTAGCTTGCACTTGCTTTTGTTTTGTTATTGCCAAAAAGAGAAAATTCTATATATTTATACATATGTATTTAACTGCAAGGGGGAGAAAGTAAGGCGGGGGTTCCTAAAACAAGGAAATCAACAAATAATTGAAATTGTTTACTTGGATCAGATCGGATCGATTCATAATATCGTACTGTATGTTAAATGTAATTATTGATTGCAAAAAAAAGAATGCTAAATAAATCTATTAGCCAGGCGCGTTGTATGAGAAATTTCTTAGCCTAAATAGAGAACTATCGTATTGTACTATCGCATGGCACCAATCAGCGTAGACTACGCGATAGTCTCCACACACCACACATACATACACACATCTACTATAAATACAATATGTTTTTTTAATACTTATTATTTGTAATTTGTATATGGTTTTAGCGTAGTTTGTCCACACCAAATGATTTAATGATTAAAATTATATAAAAACCGAAACAATTCAAAGAGCGTCAACTAATCCAATAAAACAGAAACAAGCAAAATAATCCAGCTGCACGAACTTAATAGACCCTCTCTGTACGTTTCAAGGGCGTGTGTGTGAGTGAGGTAGCAATCAGCATTTGTTGGCATGCACACAGACACCGGCAATCCAGGTGGATAACAGTTGCAGTTTGTCATCGAGCAGAATGAAATCGGCATCCGAATCGAAATCCAGGGTACCCTTCAGTCGTTCAATGCCCAGACACTGGGCCGGATGCAGTGATGCTGCCTCGATGGCATACACCTGAGAACAATCTGTAAACTAGAGTAATTAAGATCTGATCTCGTTGAGAATTTTGGCAGTTTACCTGTGGCCTGTTGAAAGATGCGCACACACTCATCCATGGGTGCAATGCTGCCACAGAGCGTCTTGGTGCCAGCAATAAACGCCTTGCCATTCTTCACCTCCAGCGGCAGTTGTCCTATGTGATGTACGCCATCCTGGAGGCCCAGTGCCGATATGGCATCCGTGACCAGTATAAGACCCAGGGGATGTGTACGATAGGCTATACGTAATGCGGCCGGATGGGTGTGCACACCATCGGCAATGATGCCGAAGTATATGGTTCGCCCAGCTGGCGTTGCATCCGAGGCCAGTAGACCCACCAAGCCGGGATCACGATGATGGAATGGCAGCATCGCATTGAATAGATGCGTTATCAATGTGGCACCATGCTGAACCGCAAGCTCGCCATCGCTCAGCGTGGCCATGGAATGTCCCAGGGAGACGGTGATGCCAGCATCCACCAGCTCACGTATCACATGAGGATCACTCATCTTTTCCGGTGCCAATGTGATGATCTTGATGCGTTCCAAAGACCCATAGGTGGCACGCAACGTATCCAAACCCTACACCCAATCAGAGAGAGAGAGAAAGATTAGTGTTGTTGTGAGTGATTGCTAGCATCTTAGGTTCTACCATATACATTGTCTATCGTTTGGATGCAGTGCTCCGGATGTGCGCCCTTCTTTTGTGGATTGATGAACGGCCCCTCTGTATGCACGCCCAGTATGCCGGCACCGCCCTCAATATGATGCGGTATACGCGGCAATATGGTGTGATAGCTGTCATTGGGTGATGTCACCAGCGTCGGGCAGAATGAGGTGACGCCAGTCTTCACCAGACCCTTGGCGACCTTTTCCACGCCCGCCTCAATGGTCTCTTTGTCGTAGGAGAAGTCAACGCCGTATCCGCCTAGAAGAGAGTAAACAAATACATTTAACTAAAGAGCAAACAACACATACAAGGTCTCTCTCTCTCTCTCTCTGATTACGCTTGCGAATTCCGTTTTAGTGAGTGAACGATAAGATTAACAAGCCGATTATGCATACCCGTAACCCTAGCCATTGCCCCATTCCCCCCATTTGCAGCTGTTTGTAACTGGGGCAGCATTCGAATTGAGCGATTTAACCTTGACAATTGTCAAACGAAAGCGAAACTGGGCAAAACATGTAAACAAATTTGTATGCGACTTAAACATGGCTTTGCCTCACTGTATTGATCGTGCTTACCGTTAATTTGTACATCTATATAGCCGGGCGCTATGATGGCACCCCCACAATCAATTCGTCGATGCGATTTGGTTTGCTCATCGAAGAAGACGGGCTCCGGGTTGATGATCTTGCCATTCCTTACCCACAGATCATCCTTAATCAGTTGATGGTCACGCACCAGGCGGCAGTTGGTGAACTGCAGCAATTGCTTCCGACTGCTGTTTGCCGACATCTTTGGCCAAAACAAAAAATCAAAATGGAAATGATAACGGACGACCGGGGATTGAACGACGGTCGCGCCGTTGCGGACCAGCACGGTGAAAAATCAAAAATACAAATGACGTACAATTGGCGCTGCTTGTAAAATAAATAAGCTACAAGTTTAAGAAAGGTACGCAGCTCAACCAAGCAAAACAAAGTAAAAAGCACAGCAAACCGACATGAATGTATGTGGTTTTTGAATTGGTTTGCATAGTGTCGATAGTGTCGCTTTATAAATTGGATTAGAGTATATTAATTGTATTATATTCATGGCAAACTTAGTAAGCTGCGTACTTGCCTACAATTGCCATTGCTATCGATAACCACGCTGACTGCGGTTCATGGACAGTAGCTGGCTGATATGTGTGGTGCGGCAGCAAGAAGCAGACTGATAAGTCAAAATATTATCGATATATTTAATTTGAATTTGAATTTAAATTTCAGTAATTTACATAGATGCTGTTTTGTTATTGATTCAAGAAATACATATGTTAAAAAAAATACAACAAATTGTTGCCTTGAAATGCTTACAGCGTTGCCAATGTAATTCGCTAATGAATTACTTAATTCCTTTTCAAATTTAACCTTAATCTTTGCCTATCAGTTAGCGATTGTCTTTTTGTTTTATTTTTTGCAAATTTCCCACATTTATAATTACCACACATATTACAGTGATAAGGTTACTTGATAACTTAAATGTGCACTTAATAACAAAGAAATTATTTTTACATCAAGCGTTAAGGTAGCGATAAGACGTTGAACACTTGAAAAGTAAATAATACGGCCAAGGGTACTCGCTGTCTCTCTCTCTCTCTTCTTTTCGCTCTCATTGCTTGATTGTGATAATCTTTGCGGCCTGAACTGAAGTTTTGCAGCTGCAGTGGCAATTTGCCCGGCACCGCAGCCGCACATTGTTTGTTATCTCTTCCACTTTGGTGGCAAAAGTTTGCTGTAATCGGGGTGCAGGGTATAAGTGGGGTATGCTACACTATACTATTAAGTGGGCAGAGTTGCAATGGCATGGAATGCAATGCAATGTGAGCTAGATGGAACTGGAGTGGAGCGTAAATTGCATTGGCTTTTCCATTTGGCATGCACTCATTTTGGGTTATCTGCACTGGCACTTAATAAACTTAATGACTCTCAATGCCCATTTTTTGTACGCTTTATTCTTTTTGTGTTTTTGAAAATTTTGAAAATTTTTTCCATTATATTCACAATCATTGCACTGATAACGCGCACTTACAGTACAGTTAACCTAAAAACGTTCATACTTCACTTTCTTAGCTGCCACTTTTCCCCTGCTTACCACAAGCCCTTCGCACTTGAGTTCAATTGGACACAGACAGAGCTTAACTAGGGTCCAAAAAATTACTGCTCTCCGTTGTCCTGGCAGCAGGTCATTTGGTCCTTTGAAGATTGAAAATAGAAAACATTTCAGCAGAGAGAAAAAAAAAAAAAATAAAAATAATTGCAGAAACCAGAAGGAACAAACTGCATTAAAGTTATAATTAGTTAGTCTCTAATTTACAAAAAAAAAAAGGATATACCAAACCACACACACACACACACACTCACCTACATTTATTACGCATGTTGCTTGGCTCTTAAGTTGCCCCTAAAAGCGTGCTATAAAGTACTTTTTGTTTCTTTTGCTCGTATTTTTCCGTTTTCTTTGTGCTTGGGCAACTTTCCCCGTCAGTCCAATCAAAAGTTGATTATTAATTAAAATCATGTTTATAGATGCGAAATTTATCACTGTTAATGGCATTTTCATTCTCATTTTGTCTATACAGTGCCCGCCCGAAGGAGTGAACTAATTAAAGTGCAGTGCGTCTGCATAGCATGTTCACTCTTTCGCATGTTCACAGAATTAAGCGTAGTAGCATATACTTAATGGAGAGCCAGCTCTGTCATAGTGGAAATGTGGAACGTTTAAAGAGCAGAGAGAAATGTTGGCATATCGACAAGTATTTGGTAAAAACTATCGTACGCCATAAAAACTATCGATGGTCTTTTTCAGCTCTGAAGTTAGTTTCTAATATGACGACGGTAAATTATAAGTTACACAAGTGTATACAGTAATGCATTGCATACTTTTGGGTTGCTAGGAAAATGAAACTTATATTTTAGTTATTTATGTATGGGATACAAGTCAATACACCATGTCTGTCATTCATTATCATTTTATTTTTTAATTTCCTTCTTATTTTCATTATAAATTTCTCTGTGTCTCTGTAGTTCTCTGGCAACTCCGCCAAGCGCTACCAGAGTTGCCACTCTACACGAAGTATAGTTGCATTGTTGTTGTTATTCTCATTCGGTTGTTAGCAGTTTTGGTTTTGGGCTGAAAAAGTAGTAGCATATTATTTATTTACAAGCAGTGAAAGAATGCCAGAGTAAGAGGTGCTAAGGGGCAGCTTGTGGCTAACGGATTTCGGTTTTGCTTTGGTGCTCCTGTGCGCACCCAAAATGCCACATGTTGCACTGCAAAATGATTGCGGTGCCGCATTGCATTGCAAAATGTTTTATTGCATTGCTTGCAACAGCAACAACTTGTGGCAACAACAACAACTTGCGGGTGGACTGAGCATCACCGTATAATACACTGAGCCAAAATGTAGAGCCACATTAACAAGGTTTAATGTTAAACTGGGATAAAGATGTGATGTTAGAATATGTAAGTACATACATACATTTTTGATATATGCAGGCCTTTAATTAATATATTTCATTTAAACATTTCTTTGCTTTGACACCCTGATTTTTGCAAGTGTAAAAGCACGCCGAGCAGACTCCGTGTGTGTGAGCATGTGAACTGTGTAGACTGTGGATTTGTGCAATGTTTTGTGGCTGGTTGGAATGCCGCTACATTTTATTATGGCTAAACACGCATTTATTATGCTGCCGAAGGCACAAGCAACCCCCATCCGCTCAACTCACCAATTGTCCCACTGTCCATCTGTCCGACTGTCTGGCAATGCTGCTGCCAGCTCACACAAAACTTAAGCTTGGCAACTCTGTGGCAGGGGCAACAGTAAGATGAACGCTAGTCAGCATTAGAGTTAATCGCGTGACACGACTTCACAGTGTCACAAATTAACTTTTAAATCTATAAAAATATATATTATTATATAAACCAACTGCTTTAATAACACTTACTGATCACCTACCAAAATAATGTGTATGTGATCCTCTTATTTATGAGAACTTTTATTTTTACAAATTTCTACCTGAGTATAGGTTAAATCTAGCCAGAAGCAACCGAGACCTGTACTTTGATTTCCCCTGGACGTCGATAATAGCAGCAGTATATACAATGCGTTTCATAATCATAAGAGACTTTAATAAAAAAAATGTTCCGTCAAACGGTTCTTGTTTACAGGATGGGTGTCTTATGATAATAAAACACTAAAAAGTGTTTTCAGTTAAAAAAATATAAGGCTCAAATGTATACGCATCGTATTTGTAAAAAAAATTAGCCTTTAGAAAGCTTTAATCACCAGATATAAGATATGTATAGGTGTCTTATAATTATGAAACGCACTGTATATACATACGTATGTGCGCATACATACACACATACACTTATACACACAAATATACGCGCAAATACAAACAATAACCAATATTCATACAGAAATGCATACTCACAATCAAAAATCACGCATACGCCCTAGTGGCCGCCTACACTGTGGCTTCCCCCCTCCCCCAGCCAAATGTATATTACATAAAATTGATTGTCCAATATCTCCAGTGTTTATTATACAATTGGGTTGCAAATCGCACCAAACATTCAAAGCATCTAAAGCTTTATTCATGCAAAGAAGGAATCCAATGACTCTAAAACTGTACATGCTAAGAACATTTATGCAAATTTGAGGGGCAGGGGGATGAGATATCAAATTAAAAACATAAACTTACCTATGTAATACACGAACCAAATAAAATTGAGTCTCTAGCTCTTATAGTTTCCGAGATCTCGGTGTTCATACGGACGGTCAGCCAGACAGACAGACAGACGAACATGGCTATATCTCACTATACTCAGCTCGTCGTCCTGATCAAGAATATATATACTTTGTGGGGTCTGCCACGCCTTCTTCTGCCTGTCACATACATTTCTGAGTTGCACAAGCTTAATGGACCCTTTTGTACTTTTTTAAAGTACAGGGTCTAATAACGCGATTATTATTAGTGTAATGCAAAAGTTCTTACAAAAGTGACTCTATTGCATCAAGTACATGTTTCTCTACAATAGTCGTGTCGCCTCACGTGCTCATCTCTAGCCAAGAAACCGTGGGGCATCACACTAGCTGGGTATAGGCAGGGTTCACCCATTCCTAGCTATATAGCTATGACTACGTGGCTCATTTGGCGCTCGACTAATCGCAAATAACGCACATCGATTAAGGCCACATCAAATGAGTTGGCTAAAATGGTCGAGACCAGGAAATACACAAGAAAGCACGCAGAATCAAACAGAAGGAGAAATAGCAACAGGAACAGAAACAGAAACAGAAACAGAAACAATTAGCACGGTCAGGACATAATTGGCGTGCAGTTAGGTCTCTGATTAAAGAAGCAATCATAAAATTAAGACCCATAATCCCCTGGAGGGGAAGGGGGTGTGGCAAAAGTTGTGGCAGCATGAACAAAACTGAACTGAAATCTGAAGAAACAAAGCCAGAAGCTGTGACTAGTAGCTAATACAGGTCATAATAACCACAGCAACAAGGCGCCAGTCGAGTGTGCTCTGCTAATAAAATCAAACAGTCGAAAGAGTAAACTTATCGAATTCGTGTTCACTTTATCGATTCACATGACAGTTGTGAGTTTTTAGATTATGCAAATATATTATTCACTCTGTTGAAAGTTCACATAATCGTGCGTTTACTCTTTCGAACTCAGTTACCTATGTAACTACAGGGTAGCATCACCTTGTACCTTTTTTATATGCACGAATGTGTGTGTGTGCACACACAAGTGCATTTTGATGCAAGCTCTTATTGGCCGGAGTCAAGTTGGAATTGAACTCATTGTGTACGTGCGGCGATTTTATCAAAGCAATAACAAGCACAGCATAATGTATGTGGACTTGAAAATACCCTACACTTTACAACGAGCTGTGAATTGGACTGCAGTGCTCAGAATATTATATTAAACTATATCTATATCTAATGACAAACTAGTTTCTTTCAGGTAACAATTTGAGCTAATTTTGCCATTAATTGCACAGCTCATATACCTGATGTTGACTTTTACAGGGTACAACAAGAGCAAGCAGCAAATATGAGACGTTCATTAGAGTACAACCAGTCGCTCGGCTATGACCCAACATCTTCCACTACGAGTACTTATGGAGTTGTATTGCGTAAGGGGAGGGGGAAATATCCCCCTGGCAGAGGATTGCAACTAGTTGAGGCAGCAGCCACAGCCACAGCCACAGCCATGCAGCAGCCATGCAGTGTTGCATTGAATACGCTTCCGGCCGTACATAATTGCACGGCAAACGTGAGAAATTAATGTTCTAAGGTGGTCAATAATTTATCAAAGTTTAATTCACAACAACATCATTACTCTTCGATTGCCAGGCATTTAATTATTTCATTATGGATATGGTTCGAATTATGAAAATGCTGTCGAAACTTGATCGATAAATTATTAGCTTAACTACCAAGTATTAATTAGGTTTCGATAGAGCAGTATCACTGCAATGGTATGAGAATAATTAGCTATAATTAGAGATGTTGCAAGTTGTGCGTGAAGTTGGGTGTGATACAACGTATATCGAAGGCAAACTTATCGATAACAATATGTAGTAGCTATAAAAAAGGGCAAAGAAAGCATGGGAAGGGGAGACGATTGCTGAGTGTACACAACGGAAGGATTGTGGCTTAACTGAAATGCTATGACAACCTGTACGCGCATATGTGTGTGTGTGTGTGTGCAAGTGCGTGTGTGTGTGTGTGTCTACTGCTATTTCGCATATTGAGGCAAAGAAATGTCAAAATTCAATTTAATGCTGCCGTAGTGAAAATCTGTCAGCTTGCAGCACAAATAATGTCAAAGCCATACACTCACACACACACTCACACACACTCACACACAAAGGGAATAGCTTTGCATTTGGTTGCGTCTGTCAGCGGCAATTGTGGCTGATTTGCGCTTTTTCCTGTTTGATTCTGACTAAAGAAGCGCAGATGAAGAGTAATGGAAGGAGCAGCAGGGCAAGCCAAAGGAATGGAAAGGAAAGCTGAGGGGGAATTTAAGGGAGTGCGGAGAGGGCAGAGGGGAGGGGGAGCAGCATTCATCGAGTTGGACAAAGAGGCTGACAAAAGCGAGGAGTACTATGATAAACGCAGCGCCCGCGAAAATGTCACACAACATTCGAAAATCGTTTGATAAACGTGCAATGCATTGCTTCACTCTCTCTCCCCCTTTCTTTTTGTATACCCCCTCTCCGCTCAGCATGTGAAAGCACTCGTTGTGAGGCTGACAAGTCAAATGATTTCTCAAAAGGAGCGCAATGCTTGAAAAAAACCCCGCATAGCTTTAGCCTTTACAACGGAGGAAGAAATGAATAAAGAAAGGAAAAGGAATATCAGATACATCGAGTATGGAATAACTGAGCAAACCAGGGCTGCACACCGGCTAGGATTTTAGAAATATCTCGAATCAAATCTCAATGATAGTGCATATTTGTATACAAAGGCAACTTGATTCTAAATGAAAAATCCGGCAAAAGGACATCGCTCTAGCTCCTTAAATGGCCAGGATACGGCTGTTTTGTCTTCATTTTTTTGGATGCGTTTTCATTGCCTACTTTTGGGGATAGACTTAAAATATTGTCTATGAAAATTGAATACAAAAATCGAAAAGTCATGAACACCAATCGCTGTTTATTCTGCCCCCAAAAGTATGCAATGAAAACGCATAAGAAAAAAGTAATTTGCCAACATTTCGAAAATCTTTGAATTCATCATGTATAGCGAAATAATAAACTTTTTAGAGTACAATATTTATAGTTAAGCTAAGCAATAACTAATAAAGTGTTGGTCTTTGCCATTGTATTAGAAATTATGTTGAACGGCTACGGTCGGAGGCAACAGTATTGGCTTTATCCTATCAGTTCTTATCATTAGATATTTCAGATATATGTATATATATCTTATCTCTTATAGTGCTACAATCCTGAACAAGTCATAATGTTATTGAAAGAGGCTACAAGAACAAGAAAATCCCGTGTACGTTTGAGTGTGTGGGGGTATGTGGTGTGTTATGCTCTTTATAAGGCTGTTATGAGCTGAAATCTGAGTGTTTTGACTTTCTGAATTAGCTATTGTATCAACAAACACACATGCATATGTACACTAGTACATAACGGTATATACTGTGTGTGCGTGTGTGTATGCGTGTGCATAAAGCTGTGTGCTTCATCGCACTTAATTGGGCGAGCGGTTGCCTGACTCGCTTACAAATGTGCGTCGAGAGCGAGCACAAACTGAAGCTGTGGTAAGTAGGTGGAGTGTTGAGCGAACGGGGGGTAAAGCACCCAAAACGCAAAGCCCAAAACAAGCGGCACGCACGCCCCCGCATGCATGTGCGTGTGCGTGTGTGTGAGTATGTGTGTGTAAATACATGTGATAAATTATTTTAAAGCGGAACCCCCTTGGCACCCCGCTCCACATTGAGATTGTATTTCGCATCTATTTAATATACCGCGACGCATCAGTTTTAATATTATTACGAAATTTTATTTAAGCGCATTACATTTTTATAAACGTTTATGACAAGCAGGTGCCCCCCGCCGCCTTGCCAGAGCACCCCCGCGCTGTAGACTAGGCACTTGTGCCAGGGATTTCATTAATAACATTTTTTGTGCCTTCGCTCGCTTTGTTTTTGGCATTTGTCGGCGGTTTTGGCGACTACTCAAATAAAATTTATTGTTTCTGATATTTCTTTAGTCATTATTATTACACATATTTATTATTTATTATTTATTTATTAATTTGTTTTGCATTCGGATAATGCGGGGTATGCCACACACGCACGCACACACACACAGTCACCCGCATGCAGCAGTAAATGTGTGGCGGCACAGTGCACTATGGGGTATTTGAGGTCTAAAAGTGGCAAAAATGCAATTTTCACAAGTTTGCTTATTATAGATACATATTTTTATGTTATCGTATTAAGAATAGGTGAAACTATTCTCTTTCATACCGTAAATGTTAACTTAACAGTCCACTGTTAACACAACAGCTGTTAAAAATCAGCTTTTGCAAGCGAACACGGGCTACGTTTAGCTTAATTTTGATGTGCATATTCAAATTAATATTTCTTCAACAAAAATAACTTAAAACGCTAAAATTTGAAATGGATGTTCATTCTTCAGCTTTTTACTATGTGTTGTTATTAATATGTTGTTTATTTTGTGCGTATATTTCGTACAACTTGTAAATTTAGCAAGTGGTGTCTATGTAAAGCTTTCGGAAAGAAAGTTCAACTTTGAATAGAGTTTCAAAGAGTTGTTGAAATATGTTGAGTGAGTGTCTATGTCCATGTTGTAGAATGATTAATTCCACATTCAGAACATATAGTACCAAACTGAGAAACTTGCATTTTTTTTTTCCGAAATTTAACTTTTTCAAAAACAACATCGTAATTGAGAGTGAGTGTAAAGTGGCAACGCTGCGCCACACAATATTGTTTCTTTAACAACTTTTGTGTTTTTGAACCGACAAAGACTAAGCCACTTTCTTAAATGAATATAATACATTGGCTAATACAAAACATTGTTAATCAATACAACTTTCAGTTAGTCACTTTCTTTTCGATAATCCTGGCACTTGCCCCACTGTGCGCTGCTCTTGTCAATAGGCAGAGTCAACATTTCGTTTGATTTGTTATCAGGTAACGATTGTTGTTGTTGTAGTTGTCGTTGCTGCTGCTGCGGCTGCGGCTGTCGCTGTCGTCGTTGATGGCGTTTGTAATTTCGTTTTCGGTATTATGTAATTTATTAACTTTTCATTGAAAGTTATGTGCGGGCGCTGGCGCTAACGCCGGCGTTGACGTCGATGCCGATGCCGATGCCGATGCCGATGCCGATGCCGATGCCGATGCCGCTGCCGCTGCCAATGCCGTTGCCGACGCTGACGACATCTTTAATTAATTACATTTTAACATGATAATTAATAGCGTCGCGTCCTCTGACGACAAACGAAACGACAATAGCCCAAACCGACCAATTGATCGCCTGGACATGATGACAACCGAAGCACCCCCCTCACCGCACTCACACACTCACACACACGAATACACATACCAAAATGGCAACCACACACACGGAGCCACGATGACTGGGTGTCTCTTGCAAAGTGACACATGCTGAGTGTTATGAGCTGACACTGACTGTCCGCTTTAGCAAAACATTTAAGCTTTTGATCAGTTGCAGCATCCAGCTGCAAGTCGAGTTCAGTTTCCATGTTATCGATAAATTTAAATTTTTGTTTGCTGCGTTACACCTTTATATGACTGTTAAAGCATTAGCTACCCATTTTACTCATTTGCGTTTGCCTTGTTTTAATTAAAATTGAAATTCATCATTGTTGTCAGTCGTAACTTAGATAAATGCATGTAAAGTGAGGTAAATAGATTTACACACATTCTCACATCATGCGCAGCCTTGTTTCAGTTAAATTTAAGTAATATTTCGCAGAGCCCATCAATCAATTAACGTTCTGGTCTTTGAATTAAATGAATGTAATAAAAACAAACCACAAACAAATTAGTATAGAGAGTAGAGAAAAAAATTGCTTTTATTGTGTTAATAAACATAATAGAGAATTGATGAAAGCAAAGTAAAGTGATGATGATATTATGTATTATTTATTATATATTGTATTAATTTTAATAAAATAAGTAATTATATTTCAAATTTACATCAATAAACACCACATGGGTCTTTAATGACGACTAATGCTGCAAAAACGATGCCCAGTTCACTTCTATTAAATTCTATTAAATCCGACGACAGCTGTATACCCTGCAAATAGTAGGGTAGCCTTTAATCGATACCTATCGATATTAAATTACTATAATTTTAATTGTTTTCCTTTTATTTTTCTTCATAATAGCAATAATAGCGATAATATTTTCGTTTTTTTTTTAGGGTATATAGACTATGGCTTTGCTTATCTCCGTTTTTCCTCTGTCTGCTTTTATCTTTTCTCTAACTGACCAATTTCTTGGACCTAAAAGTTGTTTTGACAGTAGCCAAGATTGAGTTCTTATTCAATTTGTACGGATTTGTACGTTGGCCTCTTATTTTCGTGCAGATACCCTTTACTACATTGACTGAGCTTTGCCTGCGCCGTTCCCCTCCACCCTTTGCTGCCACCATTCGAATTTATTTCATATTATTGGCCTTCTTGTTGTTGTTCTTGGTGCTGCTATTGTTGCGTCAGTACTTGGCCTTATTTCGGTCAAACTCTGGATGGTCTGGAAACTTCGTGCGGGGGAATTGCGGGGTATCGATGCTGCTGTGGCCTCAGCTGCAGTTAGCTTACGTACTAGCAACTGCCCCCTGTCGCACTGTGGCCAGGAGATG
This sequence comes from Liodrosophila aerea, assembly GCA_035045005.1. Taxonomy (NCBI): domain Eukaryota; kingdom Metazoa; phylum Arthropoda; class Insecta; order Diptera; family Drosophilidae; genus Liodrosophila; species Liodrosophila aerea. Next base: position 267,339 of record JAWNNL010000218.1, read on the forward strand.
GACATGTCTGTTGTCTTGGCTGCAGGGCTGCGAGTGGCTCAACTTGGCCAACAGTTGGCTGGTCACTGGGCTGCCAATTGGCCGCTAGCAACCCGCAAAAGTATGCTACAAAAGTGTTGCCAACTATTCGACAGCAGAGCTGCCACAGTGCACACCGCCTATATTGAACCGTGGATACAATTTTGAAGTTATCGATCATCGATAGCACAGATTAAAGTCTAAGTGAGTACGAAAATAGTTTGTAAGGCATAAGATACGGAATTATTACCAGCTAATCACTTTAGCGTGTAGCCACTGTACTTGGTATGCAAATGCACATGAACTGAACTGACCATGACTTCGTGACGAATGCAACTATAGACTATTGTGACTGGGAATTGCCAGATTCAACATAACCTCATTCTTAAACTCGTTGAACTGCTACTGCGGATTTCTTTGTAAGTGTGCCCGTTTCTCATCTCTCTTCACCCATTTCGCATTTCGCATTTCGTTTCGTTTCGTTTCGTTTCGTTTCGCTTTTCTTTTGTTTTATTTTCGTTCAACTTAATAATATGTTCATTGTTATTCTTGCTGCTGTGCACGTACGTAAAGCAGTTGTTAGACCAGGCAAAACAAACAAGGTTGTTATTTTTGTAATTGGCACTTTTCGTTGCTGTTATCGATAGCGCAGTGTACAGTGTGGTACAGTGCCTGTCAAGCCGCAAAAATTAATCAAGTTTTCTTTGTTATTCCCGTGCAATGTATTTATGAGTACCTGCCCTATATTTGAGCCTTGACTCCGACTCATCTGATTCTAAATCCGTATCTTAGACTGGCTCCGACTGCCTGCCCTGCCCTGCTCAGTCGTGGCCCCTCCTGCTGATACTTATTCGTGCCATCTTAGCTTGAAGTAGCTCTACGCTAACCACTTTTCGAGATGAGCTGCGCATTTTTTCTGTTTTATTTATTTTCTTTTTTTTCTTTGTATTTTGCTTCTTGGCATTTTTTGAGCTGTAAGTTTCTGCCTTTTATTTGTTTCGCTCGCCAGTGATACCCTGTGAAGTGCCTCAGGCATTGAAGCAATTTTAAAACAACAAAAATTTATGATAAACAATATTCTCTGTACATATTTTCAGTTTGTATATTTTATGCAGAATTTGAAGTTTTAAAATTCGAAAATTCGGATATTCCTAATACTCGGAATAGTTAAATATAAGTTTGATGATAAAAAGTAATTAATATAATATATAATATATATTACGGCTTATTCGTTTATTAAAATTACAATTAGATACATATGTACATCTTGGTACATACATATGTATATCTTGGTATAAATTATATATTTATTTAATGTATATTATTTAGACCCTGTATTTTGTTTGATGTATATTCAATCTGTGATGAGTAATATTTCAACTCTTTGACCTGACTGACTGACCGACTGACTAATTTATAATGCTGTCTGTTTAGAAAATCGAATAATAAAAGTAAAAAAAAATTAAAATAAATAAAAGTGTAAATAAATTTCCAAAGCTATCAATATAATAACTTATGAAAGTTCATATTTACTCACTCTATAAATACATATATATTTAAAACTTTTCCAATTTCTGCATAGGGTATCTTTTCGTCGAGCATTTTGATGCACTAGTTGCTGCTTCACGTGTTTTCTTGTTGCGTTTTTGGTTTAGTGTTGTGTAGCGCGACTCCAAATTGCCAACTTAGTTGTTATTTGTTGGCTGTCTGGCAGTTAGCGGGTGGGAGCGCGGTGGCAACCCTGTTGCCAGGGTTGTTTTGGGCCAATATTCGTGGCCGCAGCACTCTGATGGCTCTCACGTCACCACTTCTGCAAATTGCGGCAATAATGCAACAAAGGTTTCTTGGGAAACACACACCAAATTGCATGCGCTGCGGCTCAAGCACAGTGAGTGAGTGAAAGAGGAAGAGGGAGACAAAGACAGACAGAGACGGAGACTGAGAAGAGGAGAGGGAGATAGAGGGAAAGGGCTGGCGACTTGAAGACGGCGTCGTCATTGCCGTCAGTCACTTTGCTGCCTTTGCTTTTGCCTGTGGCCTTGCCGCTAGCCCTACGCTGCATTTTATTTGCAATTTTTTTCCTTAGCTACAGATACCCTGTAAATAGCTGTACATCACAGCATAAGTGGCTAGAGCCGCACTTTTATAGTTTTTTTTTCACCAATCACGCAATTTAGGATCTTGGCCACCTTTTGAGCCAGAAATATGAAAATTGGTACACAGTTACTGCTAAATATTGTGTATATCCGGTTTATTTCAAATTGGCATTAACTTCTTTATCTTTGCTAAAATTTAATAATTTAAAGATAGCAGATAAATCCTCAATTTCAGTTCAGTTTCACACATTTCACTGTGAATAATTTGTATACCTTTTTATTTATAATAATATAATAGTCAACTCGATGGATTAATAATAGTATTGCCTGATTTAATTTGTATAGAATTCTGGAGAGATTGCAGAGAGTATTTCGACTTCGTTCAACTTCTTGTGAATATTTAGTTTTGACTTGGTTTCATTTTGATTTTTCTTTTCTATTTTTTTGTTCTCATTTTTCTGTTTACATTTTCAGTTGCGGTTTCCGCTTTGGTTTCCATGTTGCCAGCAACATTTTTGTTTGTAATTTACTTTGGAATGCAGCTCGCCGCTTTCCACTTGCTGCTGCTGCTGCTGCTGCTACTGTTGCGACTCCTGCTGTGTCCTGTGCATTTCTAAGAAAAATCTTTGTTGGCCAACCTCTTAACGGTGTATGGGGAATTCGTGTAATTGCAACAGCGCTTCGCTTCACCTCCTCTCCCCCCACGCTCCCTAAATGACTGTTGACTGACGGTGGGCAAATCAACTGACAATGCAACTGATGTAGCTGCGGAAAGACAATAGAGAGCACATGTCAGACGGCTGCAGTCGAGTGGGCTGGACTAGAACATATTTGCATATTAGCTTTTTCCCATTTGATACATATCTGAGTGATGTTTTCTGTAGATAATGACTACATTAGGGCGCAGAATTCGGAAGTTCACAGTGCTTGCTTTCCCTGTTTCTGTGGCTCTTTCTCCATTGCCCACACCTCGCTTCCGTTCATTGCTAATTTTTGCTATCGACCAATTCGCTGTCGGGGACGACCCGGAAGTGGGGAGTGTGGGAGCGTGAGCGTTTACTGTTCACATTTGGCAAATGAAATAAAGCTTAAAGCTTAGCTCAAGTTCGCTGTGAGCATAAGCACCCTCCTCACCACCATTTCCTGGTACTCCTGTGCTGCCCTGTCGTTTGCAATTAATTCACAATATTCGTATCACGTAGCCAGATTCCATCACCAAACAATTTCATACGTATTAACGCGATGTCGAAAGTGAAAACAGCAGAGCACAAACATCAGATTCCCACATCTAGTATATAGCAATCTATAGCCACCCTCCGCAGGCCATTGGCTTCCTTTTGGTATCAAACAAACGAAAATCTCTTCGTATGAAGAAAAAAGAAACCAAAAACTAACAAACACATTTTGAGAGCATGGAAGTTGGCATTCTTTTCCCGTGTTTAATACCCGGCACTCTATCAAGGGTAGCTGCGTTTTGTGCAAGGGGAAATGGTATAAACCTTAGATGAATGAAAGCTGTGTCAAAACTAAAGTATTGGAGAGATAAGGATAGCAACTGATAAGATAGATTTCGATAGGATCAACATATGTCTGAAATACTTCGAAGTCCCTTACAGTTGAGGACACACGACTGGCACTTTCTTGCGGGCTATCGTGCTCGGCATTGTCCATGGGGGATGCTCAGATCGCTCACTTTGATATGCATTTAACGCCTGCCAATGTGGTCATTCAGGTGTGCCTGCTGGCCAGGTGTGAATGCTGGCTACATAGACGCAATCATGTTAGGGATACGGATTGGGATGTTAGCTGTCTACCCCTAGGTGGTACACAACCTGGCAACCATTAAAATGAAGGCCATTTAATTTCATTAATTTGCACACACACACACACACACACACACACCAGGAGAAGGAGTGTGAGTCGGAGGAGTGATGAAAGGTGTTCGGGAATGAACAGTGAAAGTCAAAGGAGAGTTGGTCGGGGACTGATGAAGGAACAACTGTATCGAGCTGAAATAGGACAGCGTAAGAACTGGGATGAGCTGAAGTAGGCGTGGAGCCAGAGTAGAACCAGAGTTTGCAGTGACAGGCGGGGCAGGGGCCCAGCTGTTCGGCTATTCACAAAATGTTCTCTTAATTTTGGTAATTTGTATTGCTCGGAAGGGGGGCAGGCGGGCAGGCGGGGGCTGCATGACATCATTGAAAATGGCCTGAAAACAGATACGTATATAGAGATTGGGAGCGGCGAAGGGGGAGGTGAAAGCTTTTAATGTTGCTTTGGCAGCATTTGTGATTTTCATATTAAAGCATGATGCCATCGAATGTAAGAAAAACCAATGGGAGGGATTGCAGTGGGCATGGATGTGGATTTGGTAATGTGTCTTTGTGTTGATGTGGCAAAATGTTGCCGATGATTGCGCAGAAAACAAACAAATCCAATGCCACTCAGCTGTGAGCCAATGAATAAAGCAGCACTCCAAAAGCCCATCATACCACCCGCCCCACCCGACCCACTCAGCATGCCATACCACACACACGAGTCTGCCTCTCAGTGTGGTGTGTGTGTGTGTGTGTGTGTGTGTAGTATATGGTATATGGTATCTCTGTATAGGCTGCTTTTTGGCCTGGCCAAGTGTTTGGCATGAAAACCTGTCAAAATGTTGCCAACGAAATTAATTTTGACATATGCCAAAATACGTGAAGGCTTCAACTGTTGCTGGGCTAGGGGCACAGGGTTGTTTTCAAATTACCACGGCGAAGGGGCGGGGGAAGGAATGAGGGTGCAGTAACTGGTATTTGTGTGCATTTATTAAATTAAAATTCAAAGCCAAATTGAACAATTTTTTTCATTAGAAAGGAATGCAATCTGTTCTATTACATATGCATCAGTTACCATGCAGGTAACTCTTTGTACTGACTGATTGATTGACTGACTGGAAAATTGCGCAAAAAAAAAACCAAATAAAAAAAGAAATGAAAACTAGTTGGAATTTAGTATTTGATGTAAAAAGATTTTATTTACAAACTTCCAAATATAAACAAGTGTCAGCATAGGGGTATCAGTCTGTCTTTGTATAGAATATACTGTATAAAAGCCGTTTCTCTCGATGGCTTATCGGATGCTCTAACTATTATTTAGTGGAATTAAATGAAATATAACTATAATGAAATATTCACAAGATTTAATTCGAAAAAACTCGGAAAGCTACAGTCGGATGCAACTGACATTAGGAGACCCTGTACTTTGATTTCACGGGCGTCGATAACAGCAGTAGTATATATGTACACTCAAAAAAAAAACGAGCTAAAATGAAGATTTTTGGTCATAAAATCAAGACCATTTGGTGACGAAAGTAGGGTAATCTCTATGCAATCTTGATTTTAGATTTCCAAGCTCAAATCAAGATTTTTTTTAATTAAGCCTGAAAAATCTATATTTAAGATTTATTGGTTCTATTTCAAGATTTTATAGAGATTACTTCAAGTATGAACCAGCTTAAAATAAGATGCTAAAAAATCTAAAATCACGACCATAATCTCAAATTTAGATTTACAAAAATCTTAAATCATGATTTTTTCCTCTCATTAGATTAACCGCTAAATTACATGTGATGCACATTTTTAATATTTTTATAATTTTTTTTTTTACATAAATTGTTCTTTATATTTTATAAATTTTTACATCTATTAAATTTGATTATATCTTTTATTTTACATACCAAATTTACTTGTCCGGCTTCGCGATTTGAACTCACGACTCCTCCCTTGCTTGACACACGCAACGCTGTTCACTGTCGACTTAGACCCTTGCGCCACAAAGCTTTCACAGTTTGCACATCCCAAATATCAAATACAATTCTTATGAACAGATTGCAAATAATGCAGAATGCGGACGACTCGGGTTCAAGTCCAGGCAGAGAACTACGTTTTTTTATTTTTTTATTTTTTTGTTTAATTTAAAATTTCGCTTAATCTCTCTTTATTCTGACTTCGCCTGGGTGTGCGAATGAGACGGACATTTTGACACAAACAAGTTCTAATAAGAAGATTTTTAAATCTTGAAAATGACATTCGAATTTTCATTATTAGATTTATGGTTATTTTTCAAGCTTTTTCGGGATTAAAAATTTAAGATTGCTCAAATTCTTAATTTAAGATTTTAATTTTTTTATCAGTGTACATACTCACATACACATACACATTCACTTATACATACAAATATACGCGCAAATACAAACAATATCCAATACTCATATAGAAATTCAAACTCACAATAAAAAGTCACGCATACGCCCTAGTGGCCGCCCTCCCCCAGCCAAATGCCTACTACAGAAAAATGATTGTCCAATATCTCCGGTGTTTATTATCCGATTGGGCTGCAAATCGCACCAAATATTCAAAGCATCTAAAGCTTTATTCAGAAAAGGAATCCAATGACTCTAAAACTGAACATGCTGAAAACATTTTGGTCTGCCTATGTAATACACGAACAAAACAAACAAAAATTATGTCTCCAGCTCTTATTTTGTTACCGAGATCTCGGTGTTCATACAGACAGACGGACATGGCTATATCGACTCAGCTCGTCATGCTGATCAAGAATATATATACTTTATGGGGTCTGCCACGCCTCCTTCTGCCTGTTACACACAAATGTCATGCACAAACTTAATAGACCCTTTTGTACTTTTTTGAAGTACAGGGTCTAATAATATATTATTACACCTTTGACCTATATGAAAGTGTGTGAACCGTTTAGGCTGCGTGCTGTAAGAAAGTCAGTCTGGACAAAGTCTTATCCGCCTAACACATACCCTTAACTTGACACTTAAATGCAAAACAAAACTCAATCCCAGACTTACTACTCAGCATTTAGTATCAATTTAAAATTATAAACTTTTCTCAATCGTCAATACCCAATGTTACATTTTGTATTCTTCAATTACACCACATACCACATACATCAGATACAGAATAATATAGCACAATCCTCTCCCTCAATGGGTATTATTCCCTCAAGATATCTGAGCAACGAGATACTGGATCGGATTGAGCAAGAGACTGGATTTTCGCAATATCACATTGACTATCTGCTGGGCCAGTATCAGGCCTTGAGTCGGGATGGGGAGGGCAGAGTATTGCGTAGTGAACTGCTCAAGGTACCATCGATAGCGGCGCATCCGTTCCGCGAACAAATGATCGATGTGTATTTGTATCCATCGGAGGGATTTCAGCATTTCATCAATGGACTGTCACGGTTTCGAGGCACTGCAACAGTGGAGAGCAAGCTGGCATCCACATTGGCCATGTTCGATGGAGACAACGATGGTCAGCTGAGTGGGAATCAGTGCGAGGAGTTGCTCAGTCTTCTGCCGGCGACACAGCGTCAAATGCGTTTCATGCTCTGGAAACTGAAGAAACTAATGCTGTCACAGAGACTGGATGGGGGGAAGCAGGAGCTGGAACAGCTCTATGCCACTGGGCTCATCAATGCCAGCGATTTGGCCTATATAACACATGATGTGGATCTCGATCACATTCTGTCGTTGCACTTCAGTTGATTCCCTTTTTTCATTGGTTTTTCTTCTATTGTGCTTTCTTTCCTTCCATCTTCTCTCCACTCAATTGGTACTGGGGCACTGCTTGAACTGCTGCAACTACTGGAACTGCATATCCTTTCGCTGTTTGCCGCTTGCATAACATCACGTTGCGAAAGTTTTCACATAAACGCAAAAGTTAAGTCATTCCTGAAAATTGTTTCTTGAAATTTACTTGCAAACCACTTGACAGAGAGAAGCAGGAGTAAGAGAAGGAGCAACAGAGAATGAGCGACCGTGAGAGAACTTGGATGCGAGTGGAGAGAACCTGTAGCGTAACTCTTCAATGGCACACTTGTAGCAAGTACTACATGCTACAAACTACACTGCGTTCTTGTATGACAACCAAACTGTTTGCAAGCCACCGACCAGCTCCACTACACCCTCTTAAACACACACACACACACACACACACACACCCACAAACATGCCGCCCTTACCCGGTCTAGTCGCTGCTCTCAGCCAAGCACTGCTCATTTGATGTCGCTTGAGGTCACCTGTTCCCCTCCCCTCTGTCTACCTGTGTATGTGGGGGTGTGTGGGTGTGTGGGTGTTAGTGTGGGTGGCACACTCTTAGCGTTGCTCTTGGCAGCTCATTGGGCATTTGGGTGTCATTCATTCTATTGAGATATTGGCAATGCGCGGCACTTATGTTAAAGGCATTAAGGCTTTCAACACCTGTCACGGCTGCACCTGCTACTCCCCCCACTCCTCTTAGTTAGTTTACAGTTGAAGCTGTTTAAATTTGTTTAATTGTGTAAAATTGCAATGTTAGAATTTAAATTTAAATTTAAATGTTGAGAAATAAATAAAATTTATATTTTAATAAAGTGTCGGTAGTTATGTATGCATATATTTGTTAGTGTGTGTAAATGCGTATATTTATATGTACAGTTAGGGTGTTCACGAAGTGTTGTATCGTTGCAAAAGTGCAAGTTTGCAACACTGCTGTCGTGAGCACCCCATTTTGAAGAAGAGTGTTGCAAACTTACTTGAACGAGCGTTTTTTATTTTGAAAGTAATTTGATTAGAAATTATGCCTTTTAAAAGTGTGAAATCGTCAATTTTAGAATGGCGAGCACTTTAAGCAATTAGTGAAAGTAGTTTAATCGTAGACGGTATGTATGTGGAAATGCATTATGTGATAATTTAAGTAGATTTGTAATAAATTATTGCAGATAGCCATGCTGCATTGGACGAAATTTGGGACGATATTGGCTGGACGGAAGTCAAATTATTTGAAAGCAAGAGGTTGTCTATTTATGATATAATTTTTTCATAAGAAACACTCTTAAATAAAATTGATAATTTTTTATTAATTTTTTTTCCGTATTTTAGTTCGAGTTTAATTTTCTTCAACTCAAACTCATTCTGCAGGCGTCTCTCCTCGATCTCAAACTTATTCTGCTGGCGTTCTTTAAAAAATTTGCGCTGTTGGTTTCTGTCAAATATTCAAATAATAATAGCAATTATAATAATAATAAAATTTCCTATCTCTACATTCCTGTGCATTTGCAATAATAAATAGCTGTTTTTGTTTTGATTATGCTATTTAGCACCAAAATACACCAAAAATACCAAAAAATTTAGAGTATTTTTGCCGTTTCCAACACTTAGAAATTTTGCAACGATGCAACGATTTTCATAGTCAAGGGTCGGGGTCTTGTTCGCGTTGCAAGTCACATTCCATACAAATTGTTGTTGGAGTGAGTTGCAAACTTGCACTTTTGCAACGATACAACACATCGTGAACACCCCAAGTGTGTTTCATAGTGATTAATCATCGTTTAAACAACAACCATTTGATGAAACATTTTTTTGAATTATTTTTTATATATTGTATATAGTCCTTGACTTTTGAGATCCTCTACCAATCGGTTTTGCATGAATCCTATTAATCTTCTTTTAACTAATTCTAAAGTGTCTTATGATTATGAAACGGTCTGTATATGATGGTTGGATGAAAAGATTATGAAATTGATATTTGTGTGTTATATGTACATAGTAGAAGGACTCCATAAATGATATACATATGTCGCTGAGTAGTTATTGCCATGTATAAGTGCTTTCGGTATGCTTAAACTTAATACATATAGAATATCTATAGATACTATATATCATCATGATGATACGCCCGGTCATCTTAGATCAATTATGTGTTTACGCATAAATCAAACTCTAATTATTTGGTAAAACAATGCTCAACATTAATACCCATTAAGTTGAAATTAATGTTTGATTTAAACTTATATCTGCATATATATACATATATATATACATTATATTATATATGTGTTTGAAATGTTAGGTAATTAAGTACATGTTTATTTTGAGTATATTATTGAAACTAATGGAGTTTTGTAATATATCGTGAGCATATATTATATAGAGTTTTGTATAGAGAAACGAGTGCCCTACCTTCATACAGATCATAGACATGCTGGTCGGAAAGTAAATTTGAATGCAGCCCTCGCAAAGTGGCATTTTTCAGCACTTGCCACAAAGTGTGGTATGGAAATGAAGTTGTAAGTGCAATTTGTATAACTGATTGAGGCTGCGGGTCAGGCTTATCGCACTCTGCCTCTTGCGCGAACACTTGCCTTCTCTTTCAGTTTCTCACTCGCGCTCTCTTTCTCTCTGTGCACTTGCTCTCTTTTTTTGGTGTCTTTTGTCTGTTTCACTTTGCTGGTTTTTGCGACTGATTGCATTTTTATCCCTTTACACACAAAATCCTTGAAATATGCACACTAACTCATGCGTATTTTATAATAATAAAAGCGCCACGCAGCATTGAGAGAGTGCGAGAAGAGAATGAGAATAGGAATGGGGAGGAGTAAGAGGTGGGAGGGGGGAAAGCATGAAAATAAGTAAAACCAACAACTGTCCTGTTTGCCCTGTCCCTTTTGCCTTTTGCCAGGCAGCGGAGAGACAAAGGATGCAGCCATGATTCAGTCTCTGCCGCAGCAGGTGTGGCAGGTGGGATTTGGGACGGTGGCGCGGGCGCGGGCGGTGCTGCAGCTGTCAAATCTCTTCACACGTGCAGCTGGGCAACTTGTTAAGGCTGCTCCTGACATATGCACAAATCGCTTGCGTGTGTGTGTGTGTGCGTGAGTGTGTGAGTGTGTGTATGGTTGTAAGCAGGTTAGCTTAGCGGCAGCTTATCCACTTGCAACAGATGGCAACTTCACGCCACAGACACATACCACAGTGCACCATTGTCTCACGGCTATTGCTTAAAATATTTAAGGCGTCGCCTCAAGTCACACCAAAGTGGCACAGCTGCAGTCGGGAGTCCTCGACTAGCAGTTACTGATGCACAAACAGATGCAATCTAGATTTCATTCTTGTTTTATCTACAATTTTACTAACAAACATTTAAAATTAGGTAAAAAGAAAGTACTAAGTCAAGCAGTGCAAATGAAACATCGTAGTGTAAGCAAGCAGTTCAAAGGTTCAGTTCATTGTGTTCTTACTATTCAAAAAGGACAAAAAGCAGTGCAAAAAACACACTACTTGGAACAGTGTAAGCACTGTAGACATTGCAAGCAGTTCAGCTGCACTTCTTCAATATAAAAGAAACATAATGGGCTTTATGTGCAAGCAGTGCAAGTAAAAGTATCAGAATTACTGAAAGCAGTGCAACTTTTGCAAGCAGTGGCTTTGCATACAACACGTAACACCGTGCTTAATTTGATATTAATGCCAGCCAAATATACATATACTCTCTTCTACCCTTCATACCCTTCTTGGGCATTTGCTATGGCTACAGGGTATAGAAAGTGCATCTAAGAATGGCGTTCATCCGATTCCACTGTCCTTAGCTCAGCCCTGTCACACGCTGGTGTCGCTACTTTGCATGCCAAGCAGTTTGCTACAGTTGTCAGGGCTGCCACAGCTGGCGCTGATCCGCTGTTGATTGCCTCAACGTTGGCGATCCATTGATGCGACTAGCTACATAGTACTTCGTTATGGCCACAAAGCGGCATCGACAGCCTCGAGAAGTAACTCAAGCGACACGACAACTAACCATAATTTGTGCTTAGCAGCACCTATGCTTCTGCAGACACCCTTTCCGAGTAGAGTGCTGTACGGTTGGACTATGGACTAGGTAATGCATGCTAGTGTACTGAAGCTTGGTCTGGTTATTAAGTTCGATTCCATCTAGACTGTATTACCAATTTCGATGGAGTGAACAGCCTTGGCTTGCATTTAGCATTAGCTGATATGTTGGTCAGAAAGCGTATTATTAATACTATAATGATACTGCTTCGATAACTCTCTCCTTAACTCCTTCGTTTTTCTTTGTCACGCTTCTGTTTCCTCTCTGTGTGTGTGTCTCTTCTTCAACTCAGTGTTCTTTTTGCATTATTGCTTTTTATGCATTTGCAGCAGCTGCTTAAACGTGTTCCAAATACGCAATGTGCCCGCACTTGACACGCCCACCTCAACGCCCATATGAAAGAGAAGGGAAAGCTGTGGTAGAGAGGCTGCATTTGGTATGCGAAGTGGGCAGCACTGGCATTCGTTCGCTGCATACGAATAAAAATAATTTCAGTTACCTGTTTTATTGGTCATAATATAAACCACACTACTATACATATATTCGTTCTATTCATATTTTCGAAACGGACGGACAGCATTTACTTGGGTGTACGGAAAAGCTAGTGTAGCTAAGTGATACATTTTTGGAAAGAAAAAGGAAATATGTATTTTGAAATTCAAACAATCGATTTAAAGGGAGGATCTTAGTTTTTAATTGAAGTATTCTCACTTAATAAGCTAACTTAATAATATTAAAATATTCTCAAAATATAGAAAAAGGAATAATTTCAAATTTAAATGTTTTTATTTTAATTTTACACTATATTTCATATATATTTTATATTTATATATACATTTTTTGTATACATTCTTATATATAAATATTTTATATACTTACTATGTATATAGACAATAATTTAAAATGGATATTGATTATAAGTAGACAAGTCTGAGCTGGAATCTGTTGAGGTTTATAGTAAGATTCGTTTAACTTACTTTAGGAAAAACATATTTTCATTTATTTGGATTTTATTTTATCAGCTTAACATCGACTCATTTTTCGTCTAGTTGCCTTCCGAGTATGATTGACTTGGAAACTATTCTGGCAGGTTTGAAATTATTACAATCCATTATATTGTAACATTTGTTGATATTTAAATTAAAAAAATATTTAAATTTTACAATTCACGAAATGGAGGTAAGATTTGCGTTGTAAAAGCGAAACAAAGACATTCTTCACTCTTCACTACTATACTCATGCTGGTTGCAGCGCTTTTATGACCGCATGGATATGGACTTACCGATTGTTTTTGGTGAACCACATTTTCAACATCGTCCGGTTCCAGCTGAGAATCGATTTATGATCTCGATCAGTGTGCTATTCAACAAATTGATGTCTGTTTGGTATCACTTCTTGCTGGCCATCGCTGCAATATTAGTTCCCGTAATTTATGAGGATAGGCGGTCGTACTTCTGGTTCGAGACGGTCAATATTCACATGGAGTATTCGACATTGCTCCACAGCAAATCTTATACAGAACTCTTCTGTTTGTTTGTACTGATTGTGGTTTCCTGTAAGCTCTATCGGTATGTTATCAATGAATTCTTCAATGGTTTCGGTGCCGATGGACTGGCCGCCGATCGGCAGTTCATGATGGTTCTGGGACCCTATCTACTGATCTTGATGTCTCTCTGGATAATTACTATACAGTCGACTATATCGGATATGTTGTATGTGTACAATTCAGATTCGAAGACTCGTTTGCTCGTCTGCAATAAGCTGCTGATAGTAATACTGTTCAAGTTCGTTATTATCAGTGTTGGAATCGTCAATGGAGTCTACAGCATTATCGACTACGAAGCCTTTCCTCACTTGCCTAATATTTTTCAGCTTTTGAATGAGCTGGAACTGGCACTGATGCCAAATGTAATGAATTAATGCTACCGAAATGTACATCAAAATTGGATCACATCGCACTTACATCAAATCACTAAATACTAAATCAAGCACACATCAAGTAGAAAATTCCAGTGTAAAATTACAATTTTCTAGAGACATTTTACAAATTTACTAAAATTACTAATTCAAATTAATTTAATTTAAGTCAAAATTAGATCACATCACACTAAGTACATACTATTTATGTAAACTAAAAACCAAATCAATCACGTTGAAATTTCAAGTGAGAGACATTTTACCAAATTACTAAATTTACTGATTCAAGTTAACTAATCCAAATTTAATGCGTGTATATGCAATTTATCTAGCCAATTAATATTTTGTTTCATATGTTTATATGCTGTTTTATTAAATGCTTGACACTTTTATAAAAGTCTTCTATTCTTATTATAAGTATACTTGTTTTGGTTGCTAACTCAACCTGCATCTAGGGCATTAAAAAGCTATAGTCGGGCGCAGCTGACAGCATGAGAGTCTGCACTTAGTTGGTGATATTTTTAATAGCTTCAATTATAATAATATAAGTTTTATTTTAAAGTTTGTGTTGGCAAATTGTAAGGAATTTAAATAAGTTGTGCGTTAACTAATTCAAACCAAGTCAATTATTTTACGTATATCCTGTAAAGTTTTAGGTGGGGCATGTAGACAGTTGTCGTCAGTCTAGTTGTAGTGTACATATTATATATTTTATTTTATATACTATTAATTTAGTTTATTTTGTATTATTTTGTATTTCTCTTAGTGGTAGAAACATTTATATACCTCGATTAAAAATAAAATTAAATCTTTAGGAATTGTAGAGGTGGGTTCAATGGAATTGACTGAAACTCATTGTTTTACAGGGTATATGTGCTAGTCAAGCTGCCTATTAAGTACCTGCAACTGTTGCTCTCACATATCACAACTGAAGTTGCTGACTTTTTCCCCCTTCTCCTCCTCCCTTACTCCAACACGCTGTCTGTCTGGTCCCGCCCTTCAGCGTATTTATTATCATGTCGAAGTGTTATGCTTCTTGTTATGCCATAGTACATGGCTCTTGTTGCTGTTGTTAGCCTTCATGTTAACATGTGTTCAAATCGTTAAGGCGAGAACTTTGTGCAAAATTATTTGCTACAAAACACTCGACTCGTGTTTGCGCCTGGCTGACTCCTTTTCCCTCCGACTCTTTCTCCCCACGAGTGTGTGTGTGTGTGTCTCCTCTATCTGTGGAGTGCAGTAACGGCAAACAACACAAACAACAGCTCATTGAGTTTTAGAAAAGTTGTTAACATGAACATTTGATGTCACAACATTGCCCCTGCCAAGCCCCCTAAGCTCTATGATGTCGCTTACAAGTGTGTGTGTATGTGTGTCTGTTTGTGTGTGTATGACATCCATATGCTTATATTGCCATTGCCATTGCCCATTTGCAACGACGACGATACAAGTCGATCCAAGCGTAAACATTTCTGCTGCAAAGTCGAGACCCGCTATACCCTATACCCAGCAGCTGTACCTTACACTGTAGCTACCCTTACCCCCTTTCCCCCCTACAGTAAGCCCAGCTATGGTTGACCTCTTTGCTTCGCGGTAAAAATAAAAAAGTAATGTAAGTGCCGTTGCTCGGCTAGCAGCTACCCTGTAAAAGAGTTAAGACTGAATAAAATGCTTACCATAAGATGGGTTGTCCACGAACATCCGTCATATTCACTTGAATTTTGACATTTATTGTTGGCAATAATAAATATACATATATGCTTTTACATGTATATAGATGAATGTTTGAAGGCAGACCATCTTTAGCTGCTCATATTCACAGGGTATGACAAGAGCAAGAGCAAAGCGAAAGCGAAATCAACAACAAAGTTTCACACTTAACGGACAAAATTGTCTACAAATTTCGTTAATTTATGTTATTTATTTAGTTAGTTATCGCTTTTGTTTTAGCGACACTCCATTTCCTTTTTTCTTCTCTATTATTTTTTTATTTTCTTGATTTTTTTCTTTTCTTTTATTTTATTTAATTTTTTTTGAAGAGGGTGAACGGAAATGAGCGTAGACTGCAGTTGGTGTGATATAGGCTGATTGGGGGGCCAAGTCTTCGACTAAAGCAGCGAAAGTCTGTGATTGGCTGTATTGAGGAAAAGAAAGGGTATTATGAAGTCATGATTTTAAAGCCAACAGTGTAAACAAAGTTTAAAGGCAGTTGGTAGAATTTTAAAATTTATATTGGTTTTATACTTTTAGGCGTCACTTTTCACCTCTAGATATATTCTAGCTGATATATTCTGTTATAGTTTAAGTTTTTATAGAGCTTTAAGCAACACAAAAGCTTTGTGCTTAAACAAAGTATTTTAAAGCTTTAAGCTAGACTTGTTCTTGCCGGCTTAGTCAATTGGTTTGGGTTCTGTTTATCAAATTGAAGCTTAAAGGCAAAGAGCTTTAAGTAACAAGGAACATCAAAGCTTTGTGCTTAAACAGTGATTGCTGCTTTTTATCAAACTATTTACAATTCTTAATTAAAGTCTTAGTAGAAAGCTGCAGATCCAACAATTTCGCACATTGTTTAACTAGTTGAAGCCGAGCTTGGAGTCCATGACTGCGGCCACAATGTGTGTGTTGCGACATTCACTCTGCCCTGGTATATGACAAAGTCATTACATGCTTGCAGATAAAAAATCTGGCAAAAGCTTTATAAAGAAAAAAGACGAAACTAAAGCTTTTGGGGTCAAAACGCAGCAAACGCATGAAGATGGCCAGGCCACAGCGAAAAGGGGAAAGGGGGAAAACAACCGAAAGGACAGAACAGCGAAACTGGCAAAATAAAAGCAACAAGCAAAAAAGGGCCAAGGCAGCGATGAAGGGGGATGGGTTGCGGCCAGGGGGGCGGGGGCAATGTGTGTTAGGTGACGTTCTGCGGGTCATAAATGGAATGTGTGAGGCGCTTGCGGCGCTCAGACCAATTGTCTCGATTGAGACACACATACACACACATACTATACATGTACATATATATGCTTGAAATTGCAGCAGACGATATGTGTTAAGGCTGGCGTGTGTGTGTCTATGTGTGTGTGTGTGTGTACGTTGGCGACGTCAACAACGTTTGATGCGGCTTTATTGCTGCTTCAGCTACTGTTGCTGCTGTTGTTGTTGTTATTATTGTTATTGTTGTTATTGTTATTATTGTTGGCGTTATACGGTTTATTGGTCTGGCATAGCAGCAGGCACTACCCTTCACTTCTCGCAGCTACCCTTGCCCCAACACCAACTAGACATCCGCTTACATAGTAGAGCTGCTACACTCAGAACAAATGAGGCTAATATCTAAAGAGTTTGAAGAAATGTAAGTTCCAAAGTATAAATATATTTAGTATAATGTATGTAGGATTTTATTATATAATGTGATTTGTTTAGGTTTTAATTATAAGTAATGAAATATGGTAAATATAGGTAATATAATATCAAATATTTAACGTCGTTTTGGTTGGCACGGCTCTCCAACTCTCAATCGTCTAAGCGTCACTCGTCTTATGCGTAAACCTCTCGACCAACGACTGCAACTCGCTTATTCTCTCGCTGTTCAGTTCAAATGAACCAGATGCTCGCGTTGTTTTGTTCATTTGAACAACTTGCTCGCCGTTGTCCAGCTCTGGAGAACAATTCTGTACCTCTTATGCAAAACCATTCCCACATGTATATTTCCAATGATGTTCATTTCAATAAGTGCGCAATGTTTACTTCCTATTCAAGCTGACATCTTGACTGGGATAAGTATTAAAATCAAACACTGCATGCAGTGAGCATATAGCAACCTTAATATGTGCTATGAATTGCGGCCCAATCGGATAATAAACACCGGAGATATTCAAGATTCAATTCCATGTACTAGGTAAGGGGGGAGCAGCGCGAGTGTATGCGTGTGATTTTGCGCTATGTGTGCATGTGTGAGTGTCTGTTAGCGTGTGTGTGTGTGTGCAAAGGAATGTACGGGGTCTCCTACTGTCCGTTGCATCCGACTGTAGCTTCCGAGTTTTTTTTATTATGATGAAAGTTTCGTTTGTGTGTGCCAGCTATACATAGCTAAATATATAAATTGATAGTTATTCTGTCCTCTCTCGATTATTATTCTCTCTTCAAGCAGAACTTACGATCCACTTACTGTTCATTACAAATGTAAAATACTGACTCTGTTATATTGATTATTTTAATAAATAAAAACTAATAATAAATAATAAAGTAATGGAATGTTGATTGTAATTAAGTGCCCCATAGTTAGAGCCATATTTTTTGCCAAGTGTAAGCAAAGGTTGTAGCAGTTACAAGTATGAAAGGTATGAAGAAGGAGCAGTGAGAAAGGGGAGCGGGCAGAGGCAGGCAGCAGAGGAGTTGTGACAGTGGGACTGAAAAACAGACAGACAAACTGACGGACGAACTGACATGTGGATAGACGGCAAAGGCAGGGACAGACGGAGTCAAAATGATTGCTGGCAAATATTGATAGAGAATCCGCGTTTATTGTGCACTTGAAATGCAGCAACAACAATGAGGGCAGCAGCAACAATGGGCACAACAACAACAACAACAACAGCAAGCAAAGTGCGCAACTTTAATGCAAACAGGCAAACAGTTTGGCTCAAATGCAGAAAAATGGCAACACAAACAAGACACACATCTATATTTATATGTATACTCAAACACACACACACGCACACACACACACACATACCCACGCACCGGCTGAAATCGTTGAAAGCATGAAACAACCGCAAAAATCAAAAATGTTGCACGCAAAAAAAGGAAGTGTTAGTGGCTGTGTCTGCGTCCGCATCTGTGTGTGTGTGTGTGTAAGTGTGTGTTTAAAAAACAGTCTTTTATTTATGTATTTATGCATATTTTGTGCAAAAATGCCGGCAACAAATTCGTTTCTGCCTCTCTCTGCCCAACGCTCTCTCACACTCTCTCTCCGCCTCTCTTCTATACCCTGTAGTAGAGTTACGAAACAATCGATCATATTGCTGAAATGAAATGTTGATATATCTACACATTGACATGTTGGTGAATTGATGTATTGGCATATCGCGACCTTAGGGGATACTTACGGACAATAACGTAGCATCGCGCGAAAACATTAGGTCGCTATGTCATACCGTTTGAGCTGTGCTTTGATGATCAGTCATTAAGTCAGTCAACGAGGACAGAGAACTTTAGATGTGGATAGATATATTGATATTGAAATTGATATTGATATATTCATATTTATATTTATACTCATATTCGTATTCATATTCATAATCATATTCATCTTGAAAGAGTGAACAAAGTATGCTTATGCTGTCAGCTCAACGTAGTGAACAGATAGAGGGAATGCAGCTCAACCGTTAGTCGAGCATTATGGCGCAAATCCAATAGCTGCTGCATTTTTTATTTGATGCCGCCGCAGTGACCTTTTAGCCCAGCCGTCATCACTGCCTGCTTGCTCCTTCTCCGCTGCAATCATCGCTCCGCCGTATAGTGCTGAGTCCATCCGTTGAAGTGCTGAAGTGTCATGAAAATTGCATTGCAGGGAAAAACAAAAACAAGAACCAAAATAAAAATAAAATAAAATAAAATAAAGTGTGAAGGGAAAGCAGAAACAGATTGAAGTGATCTGATGTTGCAAAAGCGCAACCGATTTTGTCTGTCTGTCTGTCTGTCCAGACTGACTGGCTGATTGACTGATTGACTATTTGACGGGCAGAACGCAGGGCAAACACTTGGTGCAGACTTTGACCGCACTTTTTGACATTTGACTCATTACAAAATTGGTGGGAGGTGAGAGTTTATTGAAAGTAATATATAGCTATAGTAGGAGTTAAAATATCAGCACTTGTATAATTGTTGAATATATATATCTTAAATAATATAGATTTATAAAAAAATCATGAATTCTTAAGGCTATTTTCCCCTTTGTACACTGAGATTAATTAGTGAATATATGTATATATATATACATATAAATAATATAGTGCATTTGTATAATTAGTAAACATCTTTAATAATATAGATTTATAAAAAAATCATGAATTCTTAAGGCTATTTGCCCCATTGTACACTGAGATTAATTAGTGAATATATGTATATATATACATATATATAATATAGTGCATTTGTATAATTAGTAAACATCTTTAATAATATAGATTTATAAAAAAATCATGAATTCTTAAGGCTATTTGCCCCATAGTACACTGAGATTAATTAGTGAATATATGTATATATATATATAATTAGTGCATTTGTATAATTAGTAAACATCTTTAATAATAAAGATTTATAAAAAAATCATGAATTCTTAAGGCTATTTTCCCCATTGTACACTGAGATTAATTAGTGAATATATGTATATATATACATATATATAATATAGAGCATTTGTATAATTAATAAATATCTTTAATAATATAGATTTATAAAAAATCAAGAATTCTTAAGGCTATTTGCCCCATAGTACACTGAGATTAATTAGTGAATATATGTATATATATATATATATATAATATAGTGCATTTGTATAATTAATAAATATCTTTAATAATATAGATTTATAAAAAATCATGAATTCTTAAGGCTATTTGCCCCATAGTACACTGAGATTAATTAGTGAATATATGTATATATATATACATATATATAATATAGAGCATTTGTATAATTAATAAATATCTTTAATAATATAGATTTATAAAAAATCAAGAATTCTTAAGGCTATTTTCCCCATTGTACACTGAGATTAATTAGTGAATATATGTATATATATATATAATATAGTGCATTTGTATAATTAGTAAACATCTTTAATAATAAAGATTTATAAAAAAATAATGAATTCTTAAGGCTATTTGCCCCATAGTGCACTGTGACTTCAGCAGGCTAGGAAGCACTTTTCTTGTTGTCAGCTTGACCAGGGCTGTGCTGCAAGTTGTAGGGCTACAAAGACATAGAACTGCTTAAAGCACACACACACAACACATATACATAGATATGTATATAAACACACACAGAAACGTACATAGATACGGAAAGACACACACATTCAACATTCAGTGCGCGCTGCACTTTAATTAAATTTCTTAATTATGTTGGATTAATACACAGACACACACTCACACACAGGCACTCACACACACTCACACACACACACACACACACAAACAGGGAGAGTGGGATTATTATTATAGTGAGAGGAGAGAAAGTCAGAGACAGCGAAACTGAGACGTTGGCTGAATCAACTAAAATTTCATAGTTCTATTCTTCTTTTCGTTTAATCAACATGCAGCCAAAAGAAGAGTAGAAGGAGGAAGGGGAGAGGGGAGGGACTGTTAGTGGGCACTAGGTAAGACATAGAGACGGAGGAGTCAAGTAATTGAGAAAACTTGGCAGCAAGTGTTGTTGGCCTAGCCAAAACGCCGTTGGCATTGCGTGCGTTAGTTGAGGCAGCGAGCAGAGGCTGCAAATGAGTTGGTTAGTTGACTGCCCGCCACATGCCACTTGCCACTTGCCACTTGCCACTTGCCACTGCCAGTTGCCAGTTGCCGCATGCCACACCAACTGCTGCACATTTAGTTAGTTACTTTAACATTTACCTTTACTCACATTCCACAACAACAGTAACAAATACAACAACAACAATCACTGCGCCAGCCGCAAGTTCATCTGTTGAAGCTGGCAATGTACTGTGGGAGAAATGAACATATTGTCGGGCATTGATCGTAGGTGTAGTCGAAATGTTGTAGATTGTGTGGTGTTTAATCTATTCAAAATGGAATTAAAATAAATGAAATAATATGAATGAAACAAAAATATAAATAAAATAGTTAAAATAAAAAAATGCGATATTCAATTAAATTTAAATTTAAATGCTTGATTCTGCCCATAGTGCAAGGGAATATACTGGTACTACTTGTCTTCACTCTTCTCACTCGACTCATGTGTGTGTGTGCGCCTGCAGGCCAAGCGAAGGCAGTGGAGGGGGCGTGGCGCATTAGTTGCAGCACGTGACTGAAATGCCAAATGTTGTCTGTGAGTGTGTGTGTGCGTGCGTGTGTGTGGCGCCTCAAAGGAGGCAGCAGCCAGCAGCTTACTAAAAATTAAAACACATGTAAAGAAATAATTAAGATATTATGTACTACCCACACTTCCCACACCTACACACATACACACACACAAGTATGCAGAGTTGCTTCGCTTTACTTACCTCCCCCACCTCTTGCAGTCTTCATAAAGAGCACAAACGCAGCAGCTAGCCAGGCAACGGCTGGGACTGTGGGTAGAGTGTCTGGGGGTTGGGGGTTGGGGGCTGGGGGCGAGCACTTGGGGCAACGGTGCAGCGGCGCGTAAACAAAGCGCGATAAGAGAGCAAACTGTCAGTTCTGAATAGGCCACTAAATGCAGAGGGCGACACTTTTGCACTCGCACAACATATTTACACTGTCCTACACAATTGGCATCGATGCCATAATACTCCCGGCAAGCTTATTTTGGATCACACATAGGGAAGAGGGATAACTAAAAATGACTATAATTCTGACTACGTAATACTGTTTAAACGACGCCTTACAATCTATAATATAGATTCTATGCAACAATAAGTAAACTAAAACTAAAATAAGTAAAATATACCCACCCAATATTTACTGGTATTTTACAATTGACAATGAATTATGGGAATTATGAATTTTGGGCACGACTGATCTATAATGATAGCTGATCTAAAAACTTGCTGTATTTTCTTAATTTTTCGTTTTATTTCTCATTTTAGTCTCTTCCGTTTTATTTTTACTGTTTCTACTTCCTGTTTTCTTCAAGCTTTCTCTTTCCCCTAATCTTTGTTCTTCATTTTCCTCTCATCTCACCTTATTTTTCGCTCATCTTTTTTATCTTTTTTAATGAAAATATGTCTTTGATTTCTTTCTTCCCACACTTTGCTCTTTTTTTTGGCTCATTCTCCTACTATTTCCTGTTGTGTTTATCCTTTTCTCTATTCTGCTTTTTGTTACTCTTTTCTTGTTTCCTCTCTATTTCACTGTAAATTTCTTTAATTAATTTAATTTTCCACCTTTAGTTTCTCTTAACACGCTCAAAGCAAATAGTTCACCCTGCCAAGCCGCAAGAATTCATTTGCTGTGTTGGCCAGTGTCATTTGATTTGGCATGCGCCTTGTTTCGTATTCATGGCCACCTGGTGGAGCGCTTTATCGGGCACGGGGCACGTGTTTTTGCACCCACATACCGTTCACCCTTTTTCCATAGCTTTTGTTTTTTTTTTTGTTTTTTGCCCCATTTCAAGATGTGGCCGCAACACTTCCGTCTCCGTTGCCACATCCGGTGTGCTGTCTGGCTCTCGCACGAAGGTCAGCGGATGCTTCACGCAAATTGTTGCAGTACTTGGTGAATTGTCAATGCCGAGTCCCCCCAATCCCCTCTCTCGTACCTCTCTGGCTTTAACCACAAATTGTTTATTGTTTTTGTGTATGGCTCATTTCTTGCGATTCGTTTCGTTACTCATTTCTCATTTCTCGGTACTCATTGCTCGTTGCTTGTTTCGCATTGTGTCACATTCTGTGCCTCATTATTTGTGCATTTCTCTGCCGTTCCTGTCCAGCATCAGAACGATGTATCATTAAAAGATGCTTTTTGCCAGCAGGATGCAGTAGGCTACCATTTGCCAAGGAGAGCGGAGAGAACGTAAGGGGGAGAGGGTGGCTTCTTCTTTAGTCGACAGTTATAATTTCTGCTTGTTTTATTTACGGTACTTACTCGCACTTCCACTTGCCACTGGCGTGGGTGTCTGCAGGGGAGTGGGTGCCCCACCAAACGAATCGGAGGGGAGGCTGTGCGGTGCCAGGGAGACAAAGTTCGTGCTCAAAACGTTTTTACATTTCATTGACTGGGCGCCAGGGCAAAAGAAACACTCAACACTCTCGCAAACTCACACACACACACACACACACACACACATGGCTCACACACACACAAGAGATAGGAAAACAGTTGCCGTCTTCTCACGAGTGCTGGCAACACTGGAACAATTAAATTTAATTGCATTCCCAATTTGTATAATTATGGCCTCCGCTCTAAATATCCTTATGTAGTATGTATAAATTTTTAATTTGCGTCAACGATAAAGATGCAGACGACAGACGACAGAAGACAACAGACAACAGACAAATGACTTCATTTTCATCTCCATCTAGCTCACTCCACTACATATATGTATCTCACTCTCTATCCTGGCTTTGCCTTCTTGACTGTATTTGCTATCGTTAGTTTTGTGTCTTTAACTTAAGCTATGACATACGATAGTTGAGGGAAGAGCATCAAAGTGTAGTAATATGGCAGTTACGCTTAACTTAAGCTACGATTACTATCGAAATGAACGATGTCGAAAGTGGATAACGGTCAGCAATACTCTATCTTTAAATAAAAAGTTCTTTATCCTCACTGACGGACTGACTGACAGGTCAACATCGCATAGCTAAAACGGTAGGAGAAAGTCTCCATTTAGCAAAAATGCACCTGCAAAGTCAAAGGTTTTAACGCATCTACTTCTTATGGATAGCTTTAAGTTGTGTGAAATTATGCCAATTATCGATAACTTTAATAATATAAAGTTCTTTGTCCTTACTGACGGGCTGACTGACTGACTGACTGACTGGTCAACATCGCATAGCTCCTCTTAGCAATAATCCACTTGCAAAGTCAAAGGTTCTTCTTATCGATGGCTTTAAATGGTGTGAAATTATGCCAATTATCGATAACTTTAATAATATAAAGTTCTTTGTCCTTACTGACGGGCTGACTGACTGACTGACTGACTGGTCAACATCGCATAGCTCCTCTTAGCAATAATCCACTTGCAAAGTCAAAGGTTCTTCTTATCGATAGCTTTGAATGGTGTGAAACTATGCCAACTATCGATAACTTTAATAAGAGTCCATTTCAAGGGTTGCAGGCACTTGTAATATATGCCAAGCCGTGCGCATCTGCACACGATTCGCTTGACTTTGATGATTTGTCCATTGGTATAATTTGAGTTATTGACACGTTCCAAATACCTCACGCCCAGCCCAGGCCAGGCCAGCCCAGTTCATCATATCCTCCTGTCTCCATCCTCCGACCGGACTGACTGACTGCCTCACTAGCCCCGGCAATTGGGAGGAGGGAATGCGGAGTCAACTAATCGAAATTGATGGTGAAGATGTTGACAGCTGTCATCGCTGGCCAGAGATTTGCCAATTTTGATGATTAGTACGCCGAGTGCTTATAATTAGCCAACGGATTGATGCCAGCAGGATTATCATAGCTTTCGACTGGCCATGGCAGTAGAGGGGTGCAGGGGGGGGGGGAGAGAATGGCCAATCAGTGCAAATAACAAATAGAAATTCAATGCTACGATTAATTCAATAAGTTTCTATTACTTTGATTAGGTGTTGATTATGTGTGGCAAAGTTTCGCCGACAGGTGGCGTTCAGTCAACTTCTGCCTGCTAATAAAGTCATGGTGAACACACACACACACACACAGACACATAAATACTTCTGATGGAGAGGAGGGCGCAGAAGAAGCACCTTAAGCAGAGCACCAAAAGCTTCAGACCCAAAGTTCGGGGGAGTCAGTCAGGTGTTGCCAACTATGCGAAATACTCGTACGCAAGCAAAGCGAGAAAGATTTTTGCAATTTATTTAAGTCACGTGCCACATTCTCCTCCACATTCAAGCCAAAAGCGTACCTGCAGCAGGCGTATAGCTGCTGCCACCTGCCTGACTTGATTTGGAGCTCAAAGTGACTGACTGACTGACTGACTAACTGTGAGACAGACAGAACGGACGGACGCACGGACGGACAGACGGACATGTGTACACACGGACAGTGAGGCCAAATGCCAAGTGGAGGGCAACAGCAGAGGCAGCAAAGGCAAAGTTATGCCAGCCAGCCAGCAAATGTAACATAAATTATATGAAGCAAAGGCCCAAGATGAAGTTGATGCCACAACCTGAGGTGTTGGCTCGAGTGTTTTTGGGGGCGGGTGTTCGGCTGAAAGGCAAGCAGCTGGCTCCGCCAGGCGGCATTTTCCTGCTCATCATGAGGCAACCTACTTACTTCTTACTTGGCAGCACTTAATTAGTGTGCGCGAATTTTGAGCACGTGAATTTTCACAAGTGTGTGCAAAAGAGACCGAATGCAACAGACAGACAGACGGACAGACAGACAGACGGACTGACAGAGCGAGCAGATAAGCGAGGCGGCGTCTGCACAGTGTCCACAATGCGAGTAAACTGTGAGCTTTAATCTCAATACCCGAAACTTTATACTACTTAGGATTACTCCTTCCATATTACACAGGTCCACAAAAAAATGAGTCCAGAGTTCATTTAACTAAACCAGGCAGATCATATGGATTTAGGGTGTCGGAATTCGAATCTGTATTTGAATTTTTTTCTAACCTCAAAAAGCTTTCGAAAATAAGGTACTGCCGTGTCAGCCCTTAGTAGCTCACTAACCTTGAAAAAGACCCAATATTACTTCACATTCCATATCCAACCAACTTTCAAGCTGAAAAACCAAACTGTTTGAACTTAAAGCAAAGTTAAAGTAAAGTGACAAGATGAAATGACAACAGCTCGTAAACTTAGTAACTACTTATGGCTTTCTTCTAATACCGTTTTATTATAATTCTACGACTGACTCTGATGCTTCTTCTTCTCCATTTACTGATGTTCGTTCGTTCTGTGATTACTACCTGTCGATTATTACTTTTGACTATCGATAGCAACACTGGTACTTCTCCTTACATAAGCTTTCCCATATTTGCAGATGTATACATGTATGATGTTTTCCCAAAATTATTGCTTTAGTTTTTTGATAAATAAAGTCTAAGGTCCTCCTTTGTTTTATATTTGCCAAATATGTATAAGAATTATCAGCATTTTATTCGAGCGTGTGACGATTGGGTTCCACTGTGCAACGCAGATTTGCCTTAAAAGTTGAAGTTGCGTTTTTCGCGGCGCGCGCTTTGAAACAGTTTGATTAAGTTTAATTGATGTAATTACACTCTTAAATTGGATTGGATTTGTGAATACAAAGCACAGGCGGAGACAGACAGAGATAGAGCCAGAGACTGAGCGAGAGAAGAACAATGGTGGACAGTGGAGAGGGGGGAGGGGAGTGTCAGGCTAGAGTGTGAGTATGAATTGAATCAGTCGCAAGTCCCGCAGTTTGGTTTTGCCCTGACCATGCCCATCGATTCCTTTAACAACTTCAAAGTGCAGACCTTGCTCAGACCCTCTGTCCCTCTGTCTCTCTTTCTGCCTCTCATTCTCCCACTCTCCCCACCCCGAATACCCCGTGAACTCGTCCAGTTGCTCTATGAACACACACATACGCAACTTTCATCAATTTGAAAATGAATTTGAAAGTGTTGTTGTTGTTGCTGTATCTGTCGTCAATGCACGTTGACAACGGGGCCTAGGCATAGCCATGGCCAATGGATGGCAACATGTTTGCTCTTCCCATTCCTCCCCCATCGACCATTTCCGCCCCTATACTACCTCTACCCACTCTCAACTCTTGCCCTACAGTTTCCATGCGGCTCGCTCTCACTCCGTGTGTGTGTGTTTGTGTGTGTGCGCGCACAGAGAAAAAAGATTGGTCACAAAGCAAAACAATTTTTAGCTTGAATTTAGTTATGATAATCTTATTGAAATATTCTTAATTAGGCAATTCTGGAAATAAGAAAAAATATCTTGGATCAAGATGAAATCTGTTGACTAGCTCCATATAAAAAGATGAAGATAAAAAGAATAAAAAGAAATTCTTTGTTTTTCGTTTGGTTAATACTAAGCAAAGTGAAGCGAATTCGTAAGAACTAAATAATTAGAAAATGGTAATAAAAATATAAATAATAATAAAATAAAAGCACAAAAAAAAGTCGGAAAGCTACAGTCGGATTGAACCGACAGTAGGAGACCCTGCACTTTCCTTTGCACACACACCCGCTAATAAACACTCACAAATACACAAATACACACATACACTAATACCATAAAGTGACACGCATCCACGCATACATACTTATTTTACATTAAATGCATTATCGCTATCTCGAATATCTCCGGTGTTTATTATCCGATTGAGCCACAATTCACAGCACTGATGAAGGTTACCATAAGATCTTTGTATACTAAAGTATAAGTATAAAGTGTCACAAATATCCACACCTATGCTTTTTGTATGGGAAAAGTAAAATTTCGGGATGCTGCATACAGGGCTTTATCACGGAATTTTATAAAGTAGAGATTCTAGTGAAATATAACGTTCATGGATTACCTGATTATTTCTCTTTGTGTATAGGAGGTGGGTGAAGTAGTCAGTGCCTGCTATGTGCATAGGATCAACAGGAGGCGGAAGTGGGGGCTGGGGGGTGGCAGGGAGGTCGAATTGTGCTTTTGGTTTGGTGGCGCGCATATTTTGCATAATTTAAGCAATTTGTGCAACTGCAACGGCAACGGCCGTGATGATGACGATGACGCTGAACGATGACAGCGTCAGGCAAGAGATTGGACAGCACGACAAGGCTGTAGGCAATGGGAAGGGGAAGAGATAGATGTATAGAGAGGGATAGAGGGTGTGTGTGTGTGTGTGTGTGTTTGTGTGTGTGTGAGATGGCAGATGCTGTAGGCTGGATTTGAGGAGGTGTGAAACGCACCCACATTATTGCATTTGACTGCGAGCGCAGCTATTGCTGTTGCTGTTGTTGTTGCCTGCTGGACACTGCGTGCAGATAATGAAGCAGCAACATTTTAACCAGGCAAACACGCCGAGCGAGATGGCAACTGTGTGTGCGACAGGGAGAGCCGTAGAGAGTAAGCCGTAGTACAGAGAGATGGAGGGTGAAGTGTGGCAAGAGGTCTGGAAATTTCTACTGGTGTTGATTGTTGGGCAGAACACACACAGAGAGTCAAATGGACTGACTGACTGACAGACTGAGAGGTGAACTGACAGACTGCCTGATTGACGGATTGTCTCACTGACGGACTGACGGAATGACTGACTAACTAACCGACTGACTGACTGACGGACTGACGGACTGACTGACTGAGTGAGCAACTGCCGTAGTCGTCGTACTGATTCATGAACTGACAACAAGCTTGGCGGCCAACCTGAACCTGAGCCGCTCCATCACACACACACATACATACAAATATACGGTTCCTCATGCTACGTGTGTGTGTGTGTGTGTGTGACGCTTTAGCTCATATTTCGTTGTCCACAAACGTGGCCAGAGCGGGCTCTGCTGCTCATGAATGCTCTTTTTGCTGTTGAACTGGCGTTGCCATGACACTGGATTTTACAGAGACTTAAGTGCTCCCAACCTTCCGCCTTGCGCCCTCCGCCTTCCTCTTCTACTCACAGTTGGCACACACTCACACTCACACTCACTCTCACACTCTTTGTGCTCTGTGTGATATATGCAGGCGACTCATTCTGCTGACGCTCCAAATTCAAACGCAAACACTGTTGCATACTTTTGTGCGTTGTCTCGTTTCCTGCTTGCCCCGGCGTATATGAGCGAGTGGAGTGGAGAGAGTACCGTTGCATTGCACTTGCAACGGACACACATATTTTCTGATAAATTATTGCATTGTTGATTTATTTTTGGCTTTTCGCTGTCTGCGGCTTAAGATTAATTTCCTTGCGTTGTTGAATTCACACTCATGTGAGCGAATCCCCTCGCTCGACCCCTTGAAAAAATCACCCCCTGCGTCACCCTACCTACTACCTTAACACAGACACACTGAGAGCTGAAAGCTGAAAGCTGAAAGCTGTGTGTATATTGTTGCTCGTTAAATGGCTTTTGAAAAAGCGCCAATAAAAATTAAAT
Source organism: Liodrosophila aerea (assembly GCA_035045005.1). NCBI lineage: Eukaryota > Metazoa > Arthropoda > Insecta > Diptera > Drosophilidae > Liodrosophila > Liodrosophila aerea. The sequence continues at coordinate 296,950 of JAWNNL010000218.1, forward strand.
CAAATAAATATAATTTTTAATTAAAATGCCCTTTAATCTTTTTACAATTATTGCAAGCACAATGAACCAGTGCACAATAACGACAACAAATTGAATGCCATTGAGTGTGGTCTTACCAATGCTGTTGTGCGAATTGTCCATTCGATATGATGGCTCTCGCGACGATTAAAGCAGCGACAGACCATCAGTCCAGTCCGTTCGTCCGTCCGTCAGTCAGTCAGTCAGTCAGTCTGTCGAAAAGGTATTCAACTCTTGTGCGAAACATATAGGCTTACCTTTGTTGAGCCTCGCCGGTTATCGATAGTCGTCAATGCGAATCGAATTTATCGATTTATGGGTTACGTAGTATATAATACGCAATTAAATAAAAATATGGCCACCGCTTCATTCATCTCTTTTAAGGTTACAGCCCTTTGTCACTGAAAACAGTATGAAACCACACAACTATTATTTTTTAGACCCTGTACTTTAAAAAAGTACCAAAGGGTCTATTAAGATTGTGCAACTCAGAACTGTATGTAACAGGCAGAAGGAGGCGTGCCAGACCCCTCAAAGTATATATATTCTTGATCAGGACGACGAGCCGTCTGTCTGTCCGTCCGTCCGTCCGTCTGTCTTTCCGTCCGTCCGTCTGTCTGTCCGTCTGTCCGTCCGTATGAACACCTAGATCTCGGACTCTGTAAGAGCTATAGACATCATGATTGGCATTTATGTACTATAGATGCCCCTATAGTGCAAGCAAATCAAGTTTGTGTTAGTTTTTCGATACCTCCTTCCCCTCCCCCAAAAACCGTGAAAAACCACCATAGCCACATTTTTAAAGATACAATTTTCTGGTTTGGCATACAATAATCTTTTGCTAACCTTTATCTGTGCTGCGAATTGTGGCTCAATCGAATAATAAATATCGGATATATTCGGAAATTGTAATGTATGTACATAAGTGTGTGTGCGTGGTTGCGTCTGACTTTGCGATATGTGTGTGAGTGTGTTGTAAGCATTAGCTGCTATTTTGATAAGTATTTTTACTTGCAAATTAAAGAGTTTGTCGGATAAATATTTTATTACATTTAACAAAAGTAATTCAATCAATTTAAAACTATTAAAATTCTTATTATAGTTAACATATTAAATATTATATTAAGTTTTCTTTTATATTCACTGTAAGGATGTTTCCTGGGCTGGGGTAAGATCTCAGTTCCGCCAGGGTCAAATTTACAGAGAAATTTATAAATTCTACTGGGACCACCTTAAAACATGGGCGAGCAGTGGCAAACGATGTTAGAGTTTGCCACTGAGTTCGGCCATTGACCAGCATCGCCATCGGTGGTAGAATTACCACGTGAGCCTTTCGGTTCCGAAGCCGGAGGCGGCATCCGTGGCACCAGGGTGTAAACCCAGTCGGTGTCACAGGCACAACCCCCGGCTCGCTCCCGATCAGCTTCTCGCCAGCCGAGCGATGGACTGCTCATTACTGAAGGAATCCCCAGAGGAGAGGGTCGGTGACGGTCTAGGGTAGGACCCTGTTGACTCACCGACCGCACTCCTCACCAGGGGATCGACGACGGCCCAGGGTATAACCCAGTAGGCTCGCCGACCGCCCCGTTGGTCTGGGGACCTACGACCATCTGGGGTAGAACCCGGCAGACTCGCTGGCCGCCCCTCCCACAGGAGATCGACGACAGCCCAGGGTGTGACCCAGCAGGCTCGCCGACCGCCCTGTCGGTCTGGGGACCTACGACCATCTGGGGTAGAACCCATTTTATTAAGTTCTTATTATTAATTTTTCATTTGTTTTATTTAGTTTCCATTTCAAGTGGCTTTTAATAAGGAGTTTAGTTTTAATTATAGTTAGCATTTACGGTTTATGGATCAAGTAAACACATAATGGATTTATAACTATTAAATTTTGTTTAAAAACATTATTACAAATGCGTATTTTTTATTTTATTCTAAAATAGTGTAATGCATATTTTATTCATGTTTAATTGTAGCTTTTAATAATTTTAAATAAATAGATTGTTATTCAAATCTAGCTGAATATAAATTTCAGTAAACTTGTGTCATATATTAAAGTCTTTAAATTGAATTTGTATATAAACGGAGTTTAGTAAAAGTAACGTTTACGGATTACAGATTAAGTAAGCGTGCATAGGTTTATGCCATTCTCTCGATAATTACACAGTCTCTGAACCTATTAACGAAGGTATTAATATAAATTAATAACGTTTTACATGATTTTCACACGTTTGGCAGCCCATGGGAATGCTGTTGTTGATGAATAAATATTTGAATTAAACACGAGCAGCACTTTATGCAAATGCATTCCATCAACATGCCACATGCAGCAGGAATGTGTTGCATGCGGCACATTTGACGCATTTGCGCTTCTTCTTCTTCTTCATTGACTTCATTTCATTCTGCTCTGAGCCGAGGCTAACTTCATTGTGGCTGAGGCTGAGTCTACTCTAAGAGTGTCTTTGGCTCTCAGCGCGGACTCTTGGAGCCTTTTTGTTTTTCATCCTTCTCCTTCATCTCTTCCTCTTTGCTGTTGCTGTTGTTGTTGTTGTTGTTGTTGGTGTATTTTGTTTGTTGGTTGCATAAAAAGCGTACGGCCCAGCTGTCCGAGTCGACTAATCTGTAGACTGTGCGTGCATTGAACTTACTCAGGATATAAATGAAATGGAGAACGAGGAGTACGTACACTAAGCTGAACCTGTCGAGTGCCCTTTGACTTGATAAGACGGCCGGACAGCCAGCCGGACAGCCAGGCAGCCAGCTAGCCATGCAGACTCTGGCCATATGTGTGCGGTGTGTGTGGTTGCCCGAGGCAGGACTACCACATATATTGAATCCATGGAACGTAAATATTTAAGGAGTACTTTATTTTGTTGCGCATCAGCTCCTCAAATCTCTCTTTTTTTATGAATACTTTTCTTTTTTCTTCTCCTTTTTTTATTGTTAGTTGTTGAGTGGCAAAGCAGCAGCAATAAGTGCGACGCTGGGGCAGAGGGAATATAATGTGAGTGCTTAGAGTGGGTGCATGCAACATGTGTGCTGTGTGTAGGCAAGAGCTTCACTTTAATCTGCCGAGGCGACTTTTGCTTTGGCTTTAGCATTAGCTCGACTATGGCAACTGGTGTAGTTTTCCCCATTCTCCCTGTCTCTGCTCCTTCTCTGGCCAGTTTTTGCGTTTTAAGTGATGACCTATGCTCTGTCATCGTCATCGTCATCGTCATCGTCATCATTGTCATCATCGTCTGCACCCTGCCGGCAAAAGCTAAATAAAAACAAAGGAAAATAAGGGGATCAAATGAGAACTGTGAAGACTAAGACATATCATCTAAAATCAATATGAATTGAAAATGAGCAGTCGAAGAAGAAACGGTTCTGAATACCCAAGTAAATACAAAATTGAAGAGTATATAGTAGAGTTGGAATACTATCGGATTGGAGACTATCGATAGTGTACACAGTGTGGTCAAATTAACACAATACTCTCGTTATTTTTTATTTCAATTGCATCAGTACTAACAATAAGCTGAATACATCGAACATCCAAATTATCGAATCGAGTAATCGAGTGTTTTTAACTACCGCTCATCACACTGCCTTAATTACAGGGTATAGCGCATAAAAAGTGGCAAACAAATGTCGTGTAATTGTTGTCAAATGGCTGCAAAACCGAATTCAAATCTTGTCAAGTGTTTAACACTGTCCCTCCGCCCCACTCCCCACTCCCCATCTACTTAGACTTGCTCTAAGTGCGTGATTTATGACAATGGCGTGGGTGAGGGTGTGGGTGTGGGTGGCAGGGGGAGGGGGTAGAAACTTGCAAATTGCAGCGTTAATTGCATACAAAGAATAAGAAAAGTGCCCAAGAAATTGCAGCAAATGGAACAACATGTCCCCCAGTGGCACTTTGAGCATCCGCAGCCTCCGCACGATGACAGCTGCTTGCACATATGTATGCAGGCGGCAAGGGGGATGGTGAGGGGGAGGGGGAGGGCTAGGGGAAATGAGAGGCAACAAAAGCTGTGTGGGATTGAGACGGATGCAGATTCCGTTTGGCAGTCAGAAAGTTGACAATTGACACATTTGCAATTCAACACTCGACTGAGAAGCAGTATGCTACACTCAGAGAAATACACTGATTTTCTTTCATTGAAAATGTGTTGATCTATAAGGACGAACTCTGGGGTCAGTCTCCAATAGAATTATAATAAAAATAATGTCTTACATTACAGTAAATATTCCTCTTAAATTGCAACGACTTTTTTCCGCGTGTATGGTTGCGAGGTTGCATGGAATGGGTGGGTAGCTTGGTATGCAATCAGCGATGACAGGCAGCACGTTCTCGAATCCTGACGCGTCCTGGCAAACGTTTAGGCTCTGCGCCCATTTGCATTTTGATGCTGCGCCGCGCCACGGCATAAATATTTGCAGTGTTTGACGCGCCACACGAACGGTGGGACAGTGGGGCAGAGGGGCAGAGGGACCGTGGGGTGGCCTGAATTTAGCTCTGCCATGCAGATTGACGCCTCTGCACATGGATTCATTAAGTCGAGCACCACCATGCAGAGTTACGTTTGAGTGCGTGGGCGCCAGTAATGGTGTGTGGTGTGTGTGCGTGTGTGTGTGTGTGTGTGTGTGTGTGTGTGGGACTAAGCTTAATTATTGCCCAAGACGGGGAGAAACGGGAAACGGGTAAACGGAAAGCATCAACAGTTCATGAAGTGGCCGTAGGAATGCTTAAGCAGCGGGAAAGATCAAATGGTAATTGCTGCGGCCGAACGATTTGCAAATTGAAAAGAAAATTGAAAGTGCACGAAAATTGAAAGAAAAGAAGAAAGCAGTCAAGTAGTTGATAGAGTAGACAAGCAGAAACAGGTCATGGGATACTGCGAGGCGAGCTCAGCTCAGCCCAGCTCAGACAGTTTTCTATAAAAACTAAATTGTGAAATTGTGTTGACTTAACATTGGTGCATAAAACGAACACCAAAATGGCAAATGCCGAGAGAGCGAGCGACTGAAAAACATATGCGAGCATGAGAGCGTTGCATGTGGCACTTTGTACCATGTCTAGCCTCATGGTCGTCATGTTGTTGCAAATTTATTTTCATTGCCGCCGCAGGCAGCAAGAGAGTACGGCGGGAGTGAAGGGAGCGAAGTGGGAACAGAGACACTCACTGCTGTGTTGAGTGTGTGTCCAGAACAGCCATTGGCAGTGGCAACGCACAGCTTTAAGCTGCCTGGCAGCTGGTCAGAGAACACACTGTGCACACTGGGCCAAGTGTCTCATTTTAATTTGCATAAAGGCGACTAAATCATGGAGCAATCATAATAGATAGAGCGTAATTAGATTTAAGAAAGTGCAATACTAACCTGCGTCTAGCTTCGGTGGCCAGTTGACCACATAGGGATAAGAAGAAGGGGTCAATATCTGCTATGGCGGCGTAGCTCCGATATTAAAAAACAAACCATAGATAGGGCTCGACTTACCATGAATTAAGATGAAAGAATTATTCTGCGGAAAAGCTTAGTTTAGCCAGGAAATATAATCAAAGTTTTATTTTTTACTTGCATTTTTCCCTTGCAAATGTCACAAGTTGCAACAGACACACACAAATATACAGCAGACGATTGTTAGCGACGCTGTTGTTGTTGGGAAATTTTTAGCTTATGTTTTTAGATAGACCGAAGAAAGCTGTGATATAAGATAAGATATATACATATGTATATGTAAATTACTTTACTATTAATATCGATTATAATATACTAAATACAATCCAATCGCCATTACTTATCGAACTACTTTAGAGTAAACTATCGATTATAGCATCGTTTAATATCGATTATAATATACTATATACAATGCAATCGGAATTGCATATCGAACTACTTAAGAGTAACCTATCGATTATAGCATCGTTTAATATCGATTATAATATACTATATACAATGCAATCGGAATTACATATCGAACTACTTAAGAGTCACCTATCGATTATAGCATCGTTTAATATCGATTATAATATACTATATACAATGCAATCGGAATTACATATCGAACTACTTAAGAGTAACCTATCGATTATAGCATCGTTTAATATCGATTATAATATACTATATACAATGCAATCGGAATTACATATCGAACTACTTAAGAGTAACCTATCGATTATAGCATCGTTTAATATCGATTATAATATACTATATACAATGCAATCGGAATTACATATCGAACTACTTAAGAGTAACCTATCGATTATAGCATCGTTTAATATCGATTATAATATACTATATACAATGCAATCGGAATTACATATCGAACTACTTAAGAGTAACCTATCGATTATAGCATCGTTTAATATCGATTATAATATACTATATACAATGCAATCGGAATTACATATCGAACTACTTAAGAGTAACCTATCGATTATAGCATCGTTTAATATCGATTATAATATACTATATACAATGCAATCGGAATTACATATCGAACTACTTAAGAGTCACCTATCGATTATAGCATCGTTTAATACCGATTATAATATAAATCGCCATTACCTATCGAACTACTTTAGAGTAAACTATCGATTATAGCATCGTTTAATATCGATTATAATATACTATATACAATGCAATCGGAATTACATATCGAACTACTTTAGAGTAAACTATCGATTATAGCATCGTTTAATATCGATTATAATATACTACATACAATGCAATCGGAATTACATATCGAACTACTTAAGAGTAACCTATCGATTACAGCATCGTTTAATATCGATTATAATATAAATGCAGTAAACACTTTGTTCAAGAATGAACATGGAATATAAGATATATATTGCAACCGTCAAGTATGGACATAAAGGAATAATCATATGTATAAGAAATATGTGAAACTACAAGACGATAACGCAGATTACTAGCTGCATATCGCATATCAACAGCGGCAGGCCACAATCTTTTGAGCCTTGCAGCAACACATGTTACATACTAGACCTATAGTTATTAGGCATTAAGAAGTCTGCCAGTGAGCCTAGACATTGTATTGAGTTAGGCTCACTAGACAACATAATAAAAGATAGACCTTGAATAAACAGAAAGTCCAGACTAGACATAAAACAATTAAGACACAGATAGCAGTCTGGACTCAAGATAATAAAATATGGGAAATTTACCCTGATAAGGGAAAACCCTACGCTGTACCTAAGCATAGATAAGTAACATATTGTAAATGATTTTATACATAACCCAGAAATGCTATAAAATAAAGAAAATTCGCTTCGTGCGGGCAGTATTCCACCAACTCCGAACCTCGCTGGTCTTTATTTTGTTCTCTGAACACACTTTTAAAAATATTTACTATGGAACAGCACAATTGTTGCATCTCAGGCATTTCGTGTGACCCACTGTGCGAGTAGCGTTGAACTGCATAGAACTGTTGCCTACTGTTGTCTACGGAGCGCAGTCAGCGTCGCTGTCAGCTGCAGCAGCGGCGCTTCATAATCATAAACGTTGAATGCAATTTTTGCATGTTGTTGTTGTTGTTGTTGCTGTTACTGTTATAGTTTCTGCTGCTGCTGCGTTTGCTCTTAACGTTTCAATAAGTGCATCAATGCGGCTGGCAGCTTAAAGCAGTCTCCCTGCAGCTGGCTGCCTTTGCCACACACACACACACACACACACACACACTCTATCATATATCTGGTGCAGATGTCACTGCGAGTATGTTGCGCGATTTGTTTGTGTGCAGATTTAGAAATGCTTTACAAAAAGCTCAGAGAGCAGGCTGCATGTGTGTGTGTGTGTGTGTGTGTGAGCTTAGTTCACCGCTTTGTTTTACTGCTTAGCTGTCCGGTTTTTGTCCATGGCAAGTGGAGAGACGTGACTCTGCACTGGCCACACATGCCGGCAACACTTTCACACACACACACACACACACACCTATACATAGTCAGACAGACAGACAGACTGACTGACTGGTGAATGGGGCCAGAGTTCAGGTTCAGTAGCGACCCTCGCGTCGCTCTAACTCAAAGCGCTAAACCAAGACGCTGCCGGTAGACATGACCTTATGCCATGTCCCATGCCCAGAGCAAACTCTCACTCCTCCCCGTCCCTGTCCCCCTCACCTACCCCATTCCCATCCCCACACCCATCCCCTGTCTCCTTTTGCTGTTGCCCTTTTTCATGTGCTGTCCATTGCGCCGTGCGCCATGATAGCTGTAATCGAGAAAATCCCGTAAGAGACGATTTAATCCCATATTTCAAAGTTATTCAAGTGCAAAAATGCCAAAAAGGAATGCAAACATAAGCACTGCCCAAGCTGCCAGTGTTGCCACACCGTGTCAAAGACACACGTTTGGCCCACAGACGGATAGACGGATAGACGGACAGACGGACAGACAGACGGACGAACAGTGTGGCACAAGGTCCGGGCAGTCCAAAACCCAAAACCAAAAAAAAAAAAAGAAGAAACGATAGATACGAAGAGAACGCGCTCCACGCTTAGCGCTGCAGCAGCGTTTTCGTTGGCTGCCTGGGAAGTGCGCCACCTGGCGTTTGGTGCCAGCGTAACTGCGGCCCCTTGCCCTGCCCACATTATGGTAGTTGTAACTGTAACCGCATTGGACACTTTGTTGCATTGAATCAATTTGATGCTCACAATGATAACGACGATGACAACGATGAGACTGACGATGACGATGATGATGACGATGAATATCGTCTTGTTTATTAACTCTTCTTTATCTACTATTTTAGCCATATATTCTTTAAGCTATTAAGTCTGTTTTCACTTTGTGTTTTACTGTCTATTTTCTTATCCTGCTTATTTCATCGAATACTTCTTAATACATATTGTATTCAAATCATCAATTTCATTTTAAAAACTTTTTAAATGTTTTTGGTTTTATTTTTATTGCCTTTTTTAAGTCTTCTTTCTGTGTACAGAAGATTCTCACATTCCAAGTCACTTGTATTTGCTCGAAGTGAGTCCTAATTTCTGTAAGTATAGTATGATTTTTTGAATGTGCATTTTACTTTATCTTTCGCCAAACGGTTAAAGCTGCTTAACTGTTTCCCTTCTTCTTACCATCTTCTTTGTGAAGATTTCTTCAACGTATCTACAGAAGTAGAGCATTCGTTCTTCACCCCCATCAGAATGGTTGTGTTCGCTTTTGGCAGTACTCGTATCTAGATTTGTTGTTGTTGTTCTTCTGTTTGGTGTTGTTGTTGTTGCTGCTGTTGCTGTTGCTGCTGCTGCTGCTGTTGTTGCCGTTGATTTCGTCTGTGGCGTAGAGCATTCGTCATCCATTTGAATGAGAGCGCATTCATTTGTAGCAAATTGGGAATGCGCTCAGATAAACGAGCATACGAAATGAGCGTCACATTTTTGTGGTAATCCTTTGAGCAGAGTCCTTAAACTATTCGAACGGGCAGATGCATATCTAAGGATAGATCTATTGAATCCATACCAGTCATTGCAAAGGATTTCCAACTGAAAACTTGTGCTGTTTAATTGAACTGTTCGATAATTGTTAGCAGCCACAGCTGCAGCTAATGTTTCACTCCCCACAGGCAGAGAGTTGATTGCAGTCACTGTTAAAGTCACAGTTAGAGTGCGACTGGCCAATTAATTGCCATTCAGTTACAGTTTATAAATATAGCACAACTTTAAATTGGCTCATTAAATTTCATTTGCTCACAGGCGTCACACATCAATTGACACCATATATAAGTACTGCAAACCCAACGAGGCATCCGAGACACCCGAAATACCCGAGAAATCCACCCTGGAGTCAACCGTAACCCACTGCAGTGCAGCCAAGCGACAAGCAAGCAGCATATGCACCGTATACAGGGTGCTCCAGTTGTCAGTAATATACAGGTGGTAATTCTTCCTAAGCACGGCTTTTGAAAATAGAATGTGATGCGAAGTAAAATTCAATAGGAACTGGAATAAAAGTTATAGTGTAACCTTATGCCCCATTAATAATAGATACATATTCATTGTCACATACTAGTTCTGAGAAAAAGTAGGTTTAGCATATTATTAAAAACTTGTTAAGATCCCTTTTTAAAAACTTGTTAGTTACTCGACTTATTATACCAATATATTTCAGGAGATGATGTTATTACATCAAGGGCCGAAAATGATACAAAAATTCTATAAATATTACTTTAGTATATAAATGTTTTCTGCTCACACAATAAAACGAAATTTTGTAGTGTTTATTTTTATATGTTATTCATCTTGTACACAACTTATGAACTCTATCTATTCCCAATCAAACTTGAACACATTCGAGCATTAAATATCGAAAAAGGATTAGGAATGCCCATTATGGAAGAGAATACTTAAATATTTGGCAAAATTGTAGCCATAACGTTCCTCACTCACAAACTCTTCGTCAAAGTTCTGCAGTATCATATAACCACGCAAGAACCGATTGCCGCAATTAAACAGTAGAATTATCTTAAAGAGGATCATTGCACCCAGTTCACAATAGACGCGTTTATGGTGACTCCCATCAAAATTGGTGTAAACATGCAAAGTGTCCCATATCAGCGACCACATGCTGGTCAACCAGGCAGTCAATGCCACCAATATGAAGGGTCCGAAGTAGAAGAAGAGTGTGGCATTGATGGGTATGCGTCTAGCAGTGCGTGGTCTATGATCCGCCACAAGTAAATTGCAGCGGCAACACCTGAAGAGCCGATACATGGGCAGTGCCATCAATAGGAAGCAAACCACTTCGGAGAGTCTGTCATGGTACAGCATCGATGAGTATATTATCTTGAAGTCCAGAGTCCTCAGCCAAAAGAACCAATGGGATGTCTCTCGAAGTACAGGTAGCACAGCTGCCGTATAGATCACCACAGCGAGATAGCCAAAGACTGCTGCCAAACGTGCTGCTAACCCCAGAGCAGGACGATAATACTTGTCATCAATCTGTCAAAAGCATTTAGCATAAGAGATCGAACATTTAATTAAAATATCAATTTTACCATAATTTTTACTTTCTGTTTGGATTCTCTGTTTATTACAACACAATCTCAATGCAACTATATGAAAGGCAGGCTGCTTATGTTCCCAAAATGGCCTTAAATTCTAGGCTTACTTGAGTAGTGGCTCATGCCATTTTTATTAATTTATTTAAAGTAAAAAAAAGACAGTCGACAACGAAATTTAAATAGGTAATTGTATTAAAAATTTGAATTAAATGACGAGTAAATAGTTATAGTATTATTATTATATTTAAAGTTTAAAATAAACATACTACAAGCACTAAAGCGGGAGTCCATTTCTAGACTTGGCACATATCTAAATTGCTTTATCTAATTCAATTTATCTTCTAAATCTTCTGAAATCAATTTGATAGTAAACACAAAAATTACTAAAATTATTGCATAAAGTGACTTGAATAAAAACTGTGCGGAATTTCTAAGATTTTTATATTAAAGTTTGGGTACAGAGCAGTTGCATACTTTCTTGCAAATCTAAAATTATATAATTTTTTTCAAGCTAATTTAAATTAAAAACAATTTAAAATGACTTTTTCGTTCAGATATTGAAATACTGAAGTTAAGTTTAGACTTTACTGCTATTATATTCAGTAAATCTACTTTCAGTTCGATTTCTTGTAATTATTCCACTAATGGAGCATCGAGAGGGAGCACCCTGCATTGCCTGCAGAGCCGCACTCGAAATGCTCCACATTTGTGGAGCGCGTTGTTGTTGTTGTTCCCCAAAGCAATTTACTCGCGAATGCTATAAGAGAGTGAGAGTGTGTGTGTGTGATTTCCTTTTTTTTTACTTCTATTTTGTTTGTCTGTCTGCCATTTCTTTTTTTTTTTATTGCATTTCGTTTTTGTCGGCAGTGTGTGTCACTTTTATACCAAGTGTTCTGCATGGGGTCCACAAGACTAGCAGAGTTTGCACAGGAGTACAGGTATTCATAGGCACATGAGCCAGCACACCCGACTGGCACATGTTTGCAGCCCGTTTTGTGAGGTAGTAGGGTATAGCCCATGGCTTTTATACTGGCCAAGCCGTAGAGCAGGGTGACATTTGCAGAGGTGAAGGGGAAGTGAGAGGTGAGAGTTGAGGATTGAGGGGAGGGGAGTGAAGGTGGCACAGTCCAAGGCAGACCTCTGGACAAAGTTGAATTTGGCACTGGGTTTGCTATTCATATGTTTGCCTCGTTTGTATTCTCCTTTTTTCTATATATGTATGTAAGTATACATATATTTTCACACGGCTTTTTTTTTTATGTATGTATTTAGCCTTTTATTTTCGTTTCTCTGTTAACCCGTTGTCATCGCAACCGTCGGCGTCGACGTCGACGTTGGCAGTGGCAGTGGCAGCGGCAGCGACAGCGACAGCGACGTTGCCGTGTGCACATCCATTTGTAGTAATCGCTTTAAAATGATGGCAACAGATTTATGGTGGTTTATCTCAGTGCACTCGGCTGTCTACCTGTGCTCTGTGCTTCGTATGCATTGACTAGCGTTTAGACAGAGTTAGTGGGTGAAAAAATAGAGTGGGAACAGTGGGAGGAAGGTGCAGGTGTCTGACTATGGCAGGCGGCAAGGTGACAATCGCCACAGCATCCTGTGGCACCTGTGCAGCATGCCCATTCAGCAGTTGAGTCTGAGCTCTATGCTTGCCTAGTGCATACCCTGTAAATCGATATTAAAACCGACTATGCTTGGACTAGGTATTTGCAAATATCTTAAAGTATTCTTTACATAAGTATGAATTTCTTTCTTTCTTTATAGCAAAAAAACTTGAATCAATATCCCCATTGGAGACTCAAGTCATTCGTCATTCGGCTATTTATGCGAAGAGTCGTGAGATCGAATTTATGCGATGAAAGAGGTTCAAATTTAAGAAGTTAGTTTATAAAGAATAAGTAATATTAAATAGCAGCTAATACACCCTTTGAGTTAGTTTAAGCATAGGGTATTTCCCGCAACTTGGACATTAGTTTTTCTTCCGCTTTCTTTGTTGACTATATTGTTCTGCTAGTTGTTGTTGTTATTGTTATTGCTCCCTACTAACGGGCATTTAGAGGTTAGAGCAGCTTTTGACACACCAACACACACACTCCTTCTTCTGTGTGTGAGTTTAAAGGTTATCTCACCTGCTGCCTTGATGATCTTATGGCTGACTAAACAGCGCCAGGTCTTGCTCCTGACCCTAGAGCCCAACCCAGACCACTGACCTGACTGACTCACCCACCGTGCTCTCGGGCCTCTCGAGGAGCTCATCATTATCCAGCAGAGTGTGACGGGAGGTGGCGGCTACAACTATACGATGGCGACACAGTTCAAAATGTGGAATCCCCGACTCGCTTCAACAAAATTTCTGGCCAGGCTGAAGTCCATTCGTGATTGATGATCTAAACTCTGGCTGGTGGCATTATAGCCCGTGCTCTGGCTGTGTGTATTCGGAAATCTGGTCACACTTGGCATGCAACTGTTGCAACACTTTAAGCAGAATTCAAGGGCCAGTTGAAGCTGTTCTAGGTGAAGTGCTGGAAACTAATAGAGCCATACAGAGTATCAAGATATATGTATTAAGCTTTAAGTGTGACCAGATCTCAGTAGTCTGGCAATGAGCACTCGTTTTGGCTGCAGTTAAACATTTATGTGTGCCCAAGCAAACAGTGGTAGATGCCCATACGAGAGCAGCAGTAGGCAGTCGGGATAAAGGACAAAACAAAACAAAGTGTGGAGAAGAGGGGTCAAAGAGGAGGGGACAGACAGATGGTCGCACAAACAAACAGGCTACAAAAACATTGGCCAAAACTGTAAATGTAACTGTATCTGCTGCATACCAGCAGGTAACACACACACACACACACACACACACACACACACTCACACACACTGCCAGACAGGCGTTGCCAGACTTTCGACTTGAGCTGAACTGAACTGCAGTTGCCGCTGCTTGTCGCAGCAAATTTTTAGTGAAGAAAAAGAGAAGCAGAAGGGAAATAGAAGTGGGACAGAAACAGAAGTAGTATAAGTAGAAGTAGCACAAGAATGAGGGCAACGACAACGACAACGACAACGAGAACGACATTTACTGTTTACCTTGATTATTTCATCAAAGTTTGAAAATATTTACATTGGCATTCCGAGCTCGGAACGTGATGTAGATATTTATACATGCCTTCGCCATCCACAGCCAACTGTAAACTGAGCTGTAACTCTGTAGCCACTCCTCACCCCACTCCCCGCCTCCCCCTACCACAATCCTCTCCTGCATGCTGTCAGCTTTATCTCAGCCAAACTGTAGTCAGTTCCCCTGCTCCTGCCCCTGTCTCTCAGTCTCGCTCTCTGTCGCTACCTTGCAAGAATAAGTTTATTTTGATACACAAAATTAATACGTTGTTGGCATCGGGCATCAACTCATGCGTCGGCAACCCTGCTGCCCCCCATACCCCCCCCCCACCACAAACGCCCCATGCCCTCTTAAGCCCTCTCTTAGCCACTGCCATACACCCTTCTAATACGTAAGCCAGCAAACGTCTGTCTGACAGTCAGTCAAACCTAAAAGTCTCAGTCTCAGTCTCAGTCTCTGCCTCTGTCTCCGCCTCTGTCTCTGCCTCTGTCTCTGCCTCTGTCTCTGCCACTGCCTCTGCCTCTGCCTCAGTCTCCATCCTTGTCTCAGTTATCCTGGTTCAGGTTCAGGACCTGTCACCGTCGCCGTCGACACTTGCCACTTGTAAACGACATTTTATTAGTAAAGTTTATTTAAATTTGTTGCTGTGTGTCTCTTGGTCTGGGCTTCAGCCTGATACCCTGCACACCCGACACCCTGTAAAAGGAGAAATGGAAAATTAAATGATAAATTAGCAATATTAATGTCTGCCTGGTAATTTTTGGCATATGTATAGCTCATATCAATGTGACACATTTTAGATTAACCACTTTAGGTTAGACCATCGCGACTGTAGTCTAGCTGTTTGTTGTGTGGAGCCATTTTGCGTTCGTATTTCACATTTTGCATTCAGCTTTGTTGTCTCCCGCTCTCTTACACCCCACACACACACACCCACACCCACACCCACACACAACAACAAGAACTACAGTTGTAGAGTCGTGGATTTCGCATTCGTATTCAAAAGATCAACATATTGCGTTACGTGGTGTATTTTAAATTCAAAATTGACTTTCAAGCA
Organism: Liodrosophila aerea; assembly: GCA_035045005.1. Taxonomy (NCBI): domain Eukaryota; kingdom Metazoa; phylum Arthropoda; class Insecta; order Diptera; family Drosophilidae; genus Liodrosophila; species Liodrosophila aerea. Next base: position 312,162 of record JAWNNL010000218.1, read on the forward strand.
CTTACTATGACGTTGACGTCAACGCTGACATCGACATCGACGTCGCCGTCGGCAGCGACAGCGAAGCTAGCGCGAGTTTTTGGTTACCTTATCGCACACTCGAAAATCCCAGGCAAAGTATGTATTGTAGTTGAGCATGATGCAAAGGGCGAGAGTCAGTCGAGCAGAGACACCACTCTGACCCAGAGATCAACATGACAGCGCTTTAAGTGCTGCATCTTGAAGAGTAGGTCAAAGAGATGTGCTACACATACTTGAACTGCTTACAGGGTATTACCTGGTAATCATGACTCTACTACTATGTCCGTTTCAGTAGTCAGCCAGCTGAGGATTGCACAATATCTTGTGTTAATTATTTAGATGGAATAAATCTGTTGGCAGAAAGATTGGGATACTTCAGCTGCTGGCAGAAGCTGATGAGTGAGTGCTTTAGATTCACAGTAGACAACAGAATTGGGTTAGCATTTCGAGCTAAATTAAAGGAGTGCTTTAATGGCAAACTAAATATGTACAATAATAGATAATACTCATAAGCGAATTATTCTAAGTTTAAGTTTATTTCGACATACACACATACACGTATACATACAAATATACGCGCAAATGCAAAGAAAACCTAATACTCATACAGAAATTCATACTCACAATCAAAAATCACGCATACGCCCTAGTGGCCGCGTACACTGTGGCTTCCTCCCTCCACCAACCAAATGCCTAGTACAGAAATTTTTTTGTATATATCTCAATATCTCCGGTGTTTATTATCCGATTGGGCTGCAAATCGCACCAAACATTCAAAGATCTAAAGCTTTATTCATTCAAAGAAGTAAGATAGTGACTCTAAACCTTTAAATGCTGAGAATATTTTTTGAATTTGAGGGGGAGGGGGACGAGATATCAAAGTAAAAACATAAATTTGGCCTGCCTATGTAATACTCGAACCAAACGAATAAACAAATTACGTCTCTAGCTCTTATAGTTTCCGAGATCTCGGTGTTCATACAGACAGACGGACAGACAGACAGACGAACATGGCTAGATCGACTCAGTTCGCCGACCTGATCAAGAATATATATATTATACTTTATGGTGTCTTCCACGCCTCCTTCTGCCAGTTACATTCAAGTGTCATAACTAAAGTTGATAATAGATATAATTGTAAGTGAGTGAAAAGTGTAAGTTCGATGTGAATTCATATTGAATGTTGGCGAATACGTTTTGGCATTTTGTGTCGGAGTAATGATGTAAACCAGTATAGAGTAAGTCATTAATATATTTAACTAAGTCTGTAGATAATGTTGTATATCAGGACTGACCAGGGCAATTGCTCATTTGTTTGTGTAAATGATTGAGAGTGAGAACTCATTCATACATAGTATTAGAGAGCTGCAACGAGCCCAGTCAATAATGTACTCGATTATTTCAGTCAAAAGGCATATTGGCTACCCCTGCTGTACACTAATACTCAACTGTGCTATGTACAGTTTCTTTAATACTGCTGTGGATTGGAGTGCGTTTGCAATATTATTCTTGCGTTTTGTAGTAAAATAAGCATAAAGAGGAAAAGGCAAATTGCGCTGTAGTTTGTTGTGAGATCAACTGTCTCTTGCTGACAAATATTTGTAATGAAACTTGATGCACTCTCTTACCGTATGTTTGATACGGAGAGAGCGAACTTTATTGCCTCTACATGTAGTACGGTTGGCCAAAGGTCGCCAGACTATGGGAATTAATATACCCTCTAATAAAGTAAAATGAAGGAGGTGTTCACTTGGAAGGTGTTTAGTTGCATTTGACACCAATTTTTATAATATAATACATATATATTAAATTATATATTAAATATATATATTAATTAATTTAAATGGATGTTATTTATTAAGTTGAATTCTCAACTCAACTAAACTCAACTCATATTGAGCGCTGAGTGTAACTTGTGATTGCAGGGTATATGCTTGGCTATCATTGCTGAAATGTAATTACTCGACTACTCATGTGACTCTCGCCGTGGCCACAGAAATGTGTGAGAGCAGCTTAAGGTCGTTTCTTTATGACCTGCCCAAGCAGCAGCCACAGCGGGGTGTCTGTTCGCTCAGTGGGCAATGGGAGACGGGGCGTGGGAGTTTGAACAAACTGTAAAATTTTAGAGTTACTGGAAAGCGAAAGAATGGACATACATACGTGTGGGAGGGAGGGCGAGGGTAGATATTTTCATCAATTGCAATGCATTTGAACTGGGCACTCGAATAAACGATGCAGCTTTAAATGCAAAGTTCAAAAACATTTTTGCCAGCTTTGCTGTTGCTGTTGCTGTTGCTATTGTTGTTGCTGTTGGTGTAATTGTTGTTGTTGCTGTAATTGATGTTGTTGTTTTTATTGTTGATGTTGTTTCACTTGTTGTTTGTTCGTAGCTCCGCAAATTGCAGGGCCAAAAACTTTATCGTGTAATCATTTTAAGTTCACTTTCTTATTATTTTTGCAATAGCAGCAGCAGCTAGAAATCATTACGTATCAGGTGATGGACTACATAGATGCCCTGTACTTGAGTTAATACCCTAAAGAGGCAGATGCATTGAGATATGTATGCCAATTGGACACGTATAAACACCATAGAAAGGAGAGAATATGCATCTACATATTTGAAGTAGCAAAAGCTGGATTGAAGAGTAATATAGATAATAAAATATATACGTAAATGCGCGTACTGATTAACTTCTTTAAAATTCATCTATTTGAACTAGTTTTTAAAAATATATTTTTAAATTTACAGTTTTAGAATATTATTTGATATTATTCGATACTTGTTTATTGTTAAGGTATAATAGTAAGTTAAAATATATTAAGACAGTTGAAACTAATCTGTTCCAAATATTCTGTAGTAAATGCTATAATTTTGATCACAGATCCTTATTTACATTATTAAAATATTTCAGCAAATCTTGACGGATTAGAAATGCCACAAAATTACTACGCTATTTCCATCAGTGAATCAAAACATATGTAGATAGATACATACTTCGAATTATAATAGTATATAGAATCTATCTACAGATATACGGCATATATAGTATCATATTCAATGAATAGTGTTATGCATTAAACGCCTCTTGTAGATAGCCAAATTTTACAGGGTATTACAATGAGTAGCAGTTAGCAAGAAACTGCATATCGCAAAAAGAAAAGAGTGCAAGAGACAGGGAACGGGAGAAAGTGAGCTGGAGAGAGAAAGGGGAGGAAAGAGGGAAAAAGGGAGAGATGTGTATGGCAGAAAAAAAGAGAGAGTTATCGCAATGAGCGAGTCAAATTGCAATAGTTTCAGTTGCCTATGTCATTTCCAAAGTGCTTAGTGCCCGGTTGCGAGCTGATTGTTGTTGTTGTTGTTGTTGCACCCATTGTTGTTGTTCTTGGTGTTGTTGCTGCTGTTGCTGTTGCTGTTGCTGTGGTGTGTTCACAGTTGGTAATTGTTGTGGCTCTTGTTACTCTTCTTCTCCTGCTTCATGTATCCATTGTTGTTGCTGTTGTTGTAGTTATTGTTGCCACTGTTGCTGTTGCAGCTACTTTGAAGTTGTGTATACAACTTTTATGACACTTTGTCGTATTGTTGTTTTCTACTTTGCGGCGAACGTGTCAAATTCAGTTATGTATTTATTCCAATGCCACAGTCTATCTCTATCATTGCCCCCTCCCACTGCCCCTTCCCACTCTTTGTCGCCCTCACTGTTTCTTTCTCGTCTTACGGATCTGGGCCATTTCTTGGGCTCTGCTTTTGAGCGTCCGCTTTCAGATTTGCCAACTAAACTATGCATCCGTTGGATCACAAATTGTCCATTGTTCCATCCTCAACCTCCTGCCACAGCCTGTTTCTGTTTAGTGGCAACTTGCAACTGTCAGAAAAACGCTTTGAACACGCATCAGCATTTCTTTTTTTTTGTTTTACTGCCTGCCACTGATGGATGAAATCTAAGTCTAAAATGAGAATAAAGCCAAGCGCACTTATCACAGTGTTTCATATAATTTCATTTCATTTATTGGAACACAAGTGTCCTCCACCTTAAACTTATGGTATGCTTAGATATAATGATTAAATTTACTTAACATTTAAATTCTTAATTTGTATAAGGAAAGTACAGGGTCTCCTACTGTCGGTTGAATTCGACTGTGGTTTTCGCTTCTTTTTGTTCTTCTCCTTTCAACTTATTATCGATGAATTACTATACACCAGAGCTTATCCTGATCATGTGATTTGATATTCCCTACTTGGTACATCCTGGCATGAGCCTGTAGTTTTCTGGTCTGCTTAAAACTCAATTTTAATTATTTAAATAATCAATATTTAAATAAATACTAATATTTTAAAAATTTATTTATTATGTTAAAATTTCTCTCAATAACACTGGCAATTGATGTCTTGTTTTATGGTTGAATATCTATTTTTCCTTAGGTAATTTAATATTAGAGTCTTATCAAGTTGTGACTTTAGACTTTTATTTGATACACATTTTCATTTTCGTTTGCTTTAGCTTTTCATTTCACATTTGGCTTTACTTTTTATTCACACTTGGAGAAATTAAAAGTTTGGCAACTTCTTTTAACAGGCTTTTCCAATGCCAATTTCTTTGGCGTGTGCCACTCGAACTGTTCTCCCGTTGGGTATTATAACAAGGTGTGTAAGTGTGTGTGCGTGTGTGTCTTTTGTTGTGCTCTTAAACAAAAATCAACACAGGAGTCACAGAAGCCACAGGCCTCGGCATTAGCCATAGACGCAGAGGAGGCTGAGATATTTTGAGGGTTTGAGACTGGGGAATTGCGAGAATTGAGACACGGGACACGAAAGAGTGGGATACAATGTATGAATGTATATGTAGAGAGAACTGTGGGGGAGAGCGGGATGCGTGGGATGCGTGGGTCGCGTGTTTGTGCTTGTGCATCATTTGATTAACGTAATCGAATGACACGCCATATGCCAGTCACTCAGTCACTCACTCAGCGAGTCACTCACTAAAGATAGAGAAGGGGAGGGGTGGAGTGAGGGGCGGTAAAGAGAGCATGCTGGTATGCGTATGTGTGCAGAGAGTGTGAGGTGAGTTAAACGAACTAAGTCGCTAAAAGTCACCAAAGGTGTGTGTTAAACTCACACGAGTGCCTATTCTATTCTTTTGCTGCTTGCTTTCAAATACCCTGTAAGCAAATAAATTGTTCAGAAGGGTAGATTGTTGGCGAATAAAACAAAAATAAAAAACCGAAACTTAATTGTTTTACATTTATTTAAATTGATAAATAAATAGAAGCGATCGATAATTTAAATTATTTCGTGTTGGAGTTACTTATTTACTTATGTGTTTAATTATATATTTATTAGAAGAGAAAATATCAAAAAGCAAATATAAATTAAATTAAGACTTAGCAAGTATTTTCAGGCTAATGAAGGTGAAAAAAAAATACACAATTTATAAAAAAAATTACGTAATAAAAATAAGTAATTAAATATTTGTTTAACATAAGTTGCTAAACTTAGTTGATTTGATATAGTTTATTTTTGTCTCTCTAATATTACTCGTCTTGAAAAAATTATGTATTATTATTTTTATAACATCTCGCTTGAGTGCTCTAAAAATTGTTAAAGTTCCAGAAATAGGAATCCTGAACTGATTGGTCTTTGAAAATATAAACAATCGTATTGCTCAAATATAAATATACTGGCGCACCCTTACAGGGTATGGATTAGTCGGTAACTGTTGAGAGATTTCTTTTCTTTCTGCTACTGGCACCTGATAAACAATTGACTTAAGGCTTAGCCAGGGCGGAGTTGAGGTGGCGGCAACGACACATGTCGCAAAATCAATTTTCACCTTTTCACTTGATCAATTTCTTAACGGCAATGAAAAGTTTTCTACGGCCGCGGAATGCCAAGCAGTAGGAGAGGACAAAAAAAAAAGAAGAAAGGGTGGGAGAGCAGCAGGCGGAGGAATGTGAGCAGTTGGGCAGGCACAGATAGCATCATTTGCATTCGCACGCACACACGATGCCGGCGACAAGGACGATGCCAATAAAGGGTGGAGGAGGAGGGAAATGAGGGAGTGTGGGGGAAGTGGAAACAGCAGCATGAATAGCTAGTAGACTAGAGACAGGAGGACACAGGGATGGGGCATCCCTAGCCGCACGCACGCATTTGCCATGCCACGAGCCGAGCCGAGCCGTTAACAGTTAGTTGGCGTCGATGGCGCCAACTGCAGCTTCTCACTTTCTCACTTTACGTCTCGTTGCGTCCCATTTAAAATTATGTTGAAAAGAAAGCAGAGGCTGGGCACAGGGGAAAGGGGTGCACGGACATGCCCACGGATACGGATGCGGATATGGACACACTCCCACATAGAGCGACAGATATGTAGTGAGATAGTCAGATACAGAGCGAGGCAGTGGCAGGGGAAGGGGCAAAAGCAGAGGCAGAGGCAGAGGCAGAGGCAGAGGCAGCGGCGGAGGCTGGGATAAAGACACAGCCAGTCAACGGAGTCGTGTGACGCTGCATAAAGGCCGGAAGTAGCAAATTTTCATTTATTTATTTTGTAAAGTGCCCGGACAGAACGCCCACTCATGCCACGCCCACTAGCAGTGGCACCTTGTAGAACGAACATGTCATGCTCGTAGTAAATTTGTAGCTGTAACTCTATCTGTATATGTAGCTGTATCTGTATCTGTATCTGTAACTGTATCTATATCTACATCTATATTTGTATCTGTTTCAGTATCTGTATCTGTCTCTGTATCTTTATCTGTTTCTACATCTGTTTCTGTATATCTATCTGTATCTGTATCTGTAGCTGTAACTAAGCTTGTATCTGTATCTACTTCTATATTTATAGCTGTATTTGCATCTGATCTATGTCTGTATCTGCAGCTGTACGTACGTTTCTGAGTATCGGTATCTGTATCTTGCTTTCGATAAGAGTCACTCTCTGTATCTTTATCTTTATCTTTATCGATATGCGCATATCAGTCCCATTCTGCAACTGTCGATTTATTTGTATTTGCGTCTATAGCTATGGGTGTTTCTGTATCTGTATCTGCATCTTTAGCTGTCGCATTCGGTTTGCTTCATTGACTCGGAATAATTGCTTCCTCAACTTGTGCTGAAATTTACATGTGGAGTAAGTCAAGCGGACAGTCTGAGCCAGTATTCGTGGCCATTTCTGTTGCGTATTCATACTCTCTCACCTCTCAACTCCCACCTCGCACTGCTCACCTGCTCTTCTTTATCTTTATTCGTATAATGAGACACGATCGCATTAATTGATTGAGCGTGTTGCTGTCACTAATTGAGTGACTGACAGATTGATTGACTGGCAATAATCTTACATTATAGTGAATGACAGAGCTGAAGCTCAAAGTGACTTTAACATGGCATATTTTCTGTATATCAATAACAGCAAATGGCACTGTTAAGTCGGCAGTCTGTTAGCCCACTGTTAAGTCTGTGACTTGGCTTAAGCTATGGAAAATTAGCTGGAATCTTTGGCAATTTTCCGAGCTGGAGTTTTCTAGCATATTTTTACATAATTTGTGGCAATTGTCAAACCAAATAAAATTTGGCATTAAGTACACAAATTTATATGTAAATGATGTTATGATTGATATAGGAAAGAGTTGAAACTGACAAAAGTCACAGCAGCAGATGCATGTGTGTGTGAGTGTGTGTGTGAGTGTGTGTGGCTCCTTATTAGAAACACAATTCCGGCAAACGAGCCTGTGGCTGTGTTTGGTTTGCATTTTATTCCCTTCAACAAGGCAGAGAGCATGTTGATGCAGCACACAAAAAAGAGAAATTTGGGGGATGGGGACGGAAAAAATACTGAAAATGTCAGGCAGGCATAATATGTGGAGTCGGGAAATGGAATCGGAATTGAAATTGGAGTCAACTTGCGCACACACACACACACACACTCACACTCACAGAGAGACATTCCTGGTGACTCATTCCCACACACACACACTCACTCTGTGAGAGAGAAATGGATCTATGCATGCGACAGTCTGTCTCCATGTCTCTCTGTCCGTCAGTCACTCAATGGAGACGTTTTACTCGCGACAGAATGGTACGTAATGGCAGTGGGTATGGTGGGGTGGGGTTGAGTCAAGTGAGGTGTTTGGGTAGGGGCAGTCGTATGTGTTATAGGTACAGCCAAAGCTGAAGCTGTAGCTGTAGCTGGAGCCGGAGCTGGAGATGTGAAGATGATGCCAACGATATTCGCCATTACAAATTCAATTACATGCTTAGCTACACTTTAGAGAAATTGAATTTTTATGTGCATTTATATTTAGTATATTTTTGCAACACTCCTGCCGGAGTGGAGGGCACTGGAGGCGAAGTTGGAGCAGGGAAATAGTGTGAGAGGGTCGTAACCCGTTCCACACACTCACATTCACTCACACACTCACCTCTAACAACTTCACGTACTTCAAATTCACATTTTGCTTGGCAATTTCGGGATTTCGACTACGGTGGAGGCTGTCAGGCATTTTCATAGTCGCAGGCAGGCGACAGCGTAATCTACGGCCCCGAATCCGAATCGAGTGGAGGAGCTCAACTGCAGCAGCTGCTGCTGCTACTGCTGCTTGGCAATCGAACTGGACCCGGGGCTAAATGCAGTTGAGCAGCCATTTCCTCCCTGGCTAAAGGGCAATGCGACAAAGGAGGCATAGCTAAATTTTCCATCCAGAAAGAGCGTGGTAAGGGGGGAGAGAGGGTTGCAGGCGACACCTTAATTATGGCACCCAATGCTCACCTCTCCTTTCTGGTTGTGTTGTCTCTGTTGGTTTGTCTATCGCATGCAGCTTAAAGTATCATCGTGTGACAGACAGTTGAGCCACACCGCATCCGCATTCGTATCCGCACTCAACATCCGCAACGTTGCATGCGGTCCCTGTTCGGGCGCCATCATCTGCCGCCATCTACAAGTTACATTGCCACGCATCACAAAGAACTCTGAGCTGCACACAGAGCACCGAGTACTGAGCACTGAGCACCGAGCACCGAGCACCTAGTAGCGAGCACTGAGAACTAAACACAGCACAGAGAATCGAATGCTGAGCACCTGTAGCTACACTGCAAAAAAAATTGATCATAAACTCTAGTGCGGTACTATCGATTGTAATCAAGGTTCAATCTCAATTCGTTTAGTAAAGAATTTTTCAAAAATATTGCCTCAAACTATGCCTTTAAGCAAATCGAATGTAATTATTCAAGCTGTTCGGAAATTCGATTCAAATAGAGAACTCACACAAATGCACAAAAAGGTTGCCAATGCAACAAAAGATAATATAGACACAAGGTTTTTGTTACCTAAAAATCAGCTGAGTAATAATGAAGTGCATTTATGTTACGTTATAGTTTTGTTGTTTAAATTATTAATAATTTACTACTATATATCTTATATCGGATTCATGGATTTCTTCAATATAGGTAAATCTGTATCACTTTATCAATTAAATTAGTTTAAACATCTGATTTGGAATTCACTTTAAATTAGTTTTCGAAAAGAAAAACGAAACCAATGCCTGAGATAATATAATAATATATGATGCTGAACTATTTGAGCTAAGCCCAGTTACTTGTATACCGTAATAGCCCCCTGTTTTTCTCAGTGTATTAGCTGAGGCGCGTTCTCTCTTGACAAACTAAATTAGATTTTGGTTTTGTGTGTGTCAGCGAGGATGCCTAACGTCAGGCCATTTGCCATTAGCGTTGCATGTAGTTGTGTGTGCCATGCCCCCTGCCAGCATATGCTCCCCCCTCTCCCCGTGACTATGCTTCCCCGTGCCTAAACTAACTTGAGTACGCGGCGCACACGTTGCACACGTTGTACACGCACAGAACGAAACTCTTTGCATCCATTCAACTGCTGCCCCTATACTGAAAGAGAGACGAGTGAGACCATGATAAAGAGGGAGAGGAGTGGGGAGTGGGCAGTGGTGGGGCTCACGCAGATTGTTGCAGGTTTATAAGCACTCTGGCACGCGATTGTCCTTTAAATTAAAGGGACATTGCATTGCAACTCGTTGCAGATGCAACAGACACAACACACGCACAACACACGCACACACACTCTGGCAAAACAATGCCCCAAATTATTGCCAGGTGCCAGCTTCAATTCATGGGAACCCTCTTCTCCTCTGCTCCTTTTCTCGTTGCGCACTTAAAAATGCCAGCATAATTCTCGTTTTCTTTTCTCATATCTCTTGACGCTGTCTTCAGCTCCAACTGCGACTTCAAATTGCAATTCAGATGCTCACTGTCTCTCCTTCTAGTTCTCTTCTTTCTTTCAATTTTGTGGCAGTTACTTTAAACAATTACCGGGACACACGAACGTACTGTAGTAGTAGCAGCCTCTGGCTGACCCGCACCTCCTCAGGACACAGAGAGCACAAGCGGAGCAGACGCATTCAAATGGGGTATACTTTGGCTAATAATACTCTGTAAGCTTAGGGGAACTACAACTATAACTACATTTGCTCTATGGAGTTCAATATTTGTCCATACACTGAAACAAATGACGAGCAAGTGCGATAGATTTACGCAAACAATTTAACAATTTCAACTTTGATTACTCTTGCTTATAGAATCTATTCATACAGAATTTTAATCAAGCACGAATATAACGAATGAGATATCGTGGCAAGATACTTAAAATCTATATAAATAAAGTAGCTTGGCCTGATTGACTGACTGAGTGTTGTGCTCGGCCCAAATGGCAAGACTTAGCGACAAAATGTATTCGCCTGATGATGCCTTATACATAGGCTCTAGGACTCCCCTTAGCCACCCTTTTGGGAAAACCCACCAGTAAGTGGGTTAATTTTGAGGCCAAAGGTTACAGTGTGTATCACTGTACTGCGTTGTTGCCGTTAGTTAGTTGCAAGCGTGAGGTTTCAGGTTCAAGTGTACGTAAATATGCAACGTTGTTCTGTTATTTTATGGAATTTTTTATTGCTGTGATTTGCAATACGATCGGATTATAAACACAAAAGTTATTCAAATTTAAATTTGCATTAATACAAGGCATAGAGTCCATCTGGTATAAGTATATAATTTGTCAAGTAAACAAGCACATAGACTACATATATAACTTTAACTACTATAAATAGATTCAAAGATCATAGAACGTGAATCATGCGAACTAAGGGGAACCTTAGGGTCCATAATGTATTATCTGGCACACAAATAGGGTCGCTATGTATTACTATTTGGACTGACATTTGCCACTCAACAATCAGTCAGTCCGTCAGGGCAAGCTACTTGATATACATAAATACATATGCATATATATTTTTGGCTGTCGAACATTTTTTACAGGGCATCGGAATGCGTTCATCTGCCCATGCATGTATTTTCTTTCCAATGCTGTATTTTTAACACTCTTTTTCTTCTTCTTCTTTTATTGTATTTCATGCAATTGCTTCAAATTTAATTTGATAATGTGCCATATGTGCATGTGTGTGTGTCTGTGTGTGTGTTAATCTGTATAATTTATGCGACAATTGATGCAAAAACTGAAATTCTGGTCAAAAAGAATGCAAGATGCGCAGTGGCTGTTGATGAACATGCTGTCGGTTATAGCACACACACACACACACACACACACACACACACACACACCTTACACCCTGTTACGCCTTCTAGTGGGTCACTCCGATTCACTAACACTCCTTCCACTGTCTCTATATAGTTCTCTCCATCTCTCGTCACCTCTCTCAGAGTGTCATAGTCTGATGTCTTGACTTGCTGCCGCTCGAGCCGCTGCCATCGCTTGTAGTCGCTTGCTGGGTGTCTCAGCCACACACACGCTCTCTCTTTCATTCTCTTCCTCTCTCTTGCTCTCGTTCGTTCTCCATTTTAGTTAGTCTTTCCCTGTCTATCTCCGCCCTGTCCCTGCCTGCCCGCCTTGGCCTTAAACGTGGCATACAAATTGCACTCATTTCTGTTTCTCACGTTTGTTGCATGTTGTACATGACTGCAACACGCACACACACTCTCTCACACTCACACACACACGCATACATATATAGTATCTGTTGGTAGGCCTCTGCTTAGTCTCGGTCAGCCCCTTGCCCTTGGAGCTGCTGCATCTTGGGCTTGTGCTCGGCCTGCGTTGGCATGCGACAAACGGAAATGTTGCTTTTATGCTTTAAATATGGCAACTTTGTGGTGTCGACACACACACACACATACATATAAACCGGGGAAAGGGATGAGGAGGAGCAAGAGAATGTATACATTTAGGTGTGTGTTTGTGTGTGTGTGTGTGGAAACCCGTGTCGATTGCACGTCGCCAGCTCTGCCTATGCCTGCTCTCCTAGTCCGACTGTCTGTCCCACTGTCCCATTGTCCATGTGTTTGTGTGTGTGTGTGTGTGTGTGTGTATTTGAGCGATCGACCATGAAGCCTTCATTATTGCATTTCAATTTCATGATTTTGCGGTTCTTTATGCTCGCTCCTTCACATACAGACGCGATTCCTGCATAAGGTTCGTGCCTCTGCTACTGCTGCTGCTGGTGTGGCAAGTGGCAAGTGCCATGTGGCATGTGGCATGTGTTTTGGCCTGGCCCGAAACTGGTGTCGACACTTTCACAACATCGCCAGAACCCATCAGCAGCAGCAGCAGCAGCACGAGTCAGAGCAGTCCAGTCTGCATATAGCAATCGCCTCTGCTCTGTGTCTGTATGTGTGTGTGTATGACTGTGTGTGACTGGATATTTGTGTGTGTGTGTGTGTGTGTCGCTGGTCGTTATCACGCATTTCCTGCCATTTGCATTAGCAACAGCAACAGCATCAGCATCGACACTGCATCAACAACAGCAGCAGCTGAAGCTGGAGTTGCAGCTGCACCTAAAACTAAAACTACTATTTACACTGCAACAAATACTATACAAGGCAAATGGTTCTCTTATATATTAATTTTAAACTGGCTGGAAATATTTGGTATAAATATTCACATAAGTTATCAAAAGGTCTAACCAATAACTTTACGAAATAGAAAAGAATATATATATATATATGATATGTTTTTTATTTAATTAAATTGAATTGCAAATTGCACAATTTACATAAATTCGATTAAAGAAATACAGATCTGATTAGTATCAGAATATTATTATAGTTTCCATTTGAGCACACTTGGCGTATGAGTGATTTTTATTAATAAAAGTTACTCATACGCCAAGTGTGCTCAAATGGGAAGCATGTATTGTTTTTTTTCAATAAGTACTCTAATATACAATATTGTAATACATTTTTAAGGGACAAGCGATTCGAAGAGGAAACCGTTTATAACTTCTAATAAAAAAATTCAGTTTTGCATAAAATAATTTCTATAGATTTTACCATATGTATTAACAAAGAATTAGTTACATTTGAGTTAGCATTATAGCATTCAGTATACGGTTTCGGCAATTTAGTTTTTCATTTCAAATTTCTTAGGAAATTTTAATAACCTTAGCAATGCAAATTGATTTCACCAACATTTTTTCAAAGTGCAACACGATTTCTCCCAACAGGTCTGCATATGTGTGGTAAGGCAAGACTCTGGCAAGGCGACTTGACCAATTTGCCGTTTTGTGGTCATATCGGATGTTGAGCGAATTATGGCCAGAAAAAAAAGAAAAAACGAAAATGCCTGGACAAGGCAGAAAATGCATCGACACATCCACTGATCTTTAAACAGGCTAAAAACGGACCTAGAGAGGAAAGACTATGACAGCGTAATGGAGGTGAGAGATGAGGTATAAATGGAACCTAACCGATTTGAACTTTTGCAGTAGGTGCTGCCTTTTTGGCATCGATGATTTGATAGTTTGCTTTTGGGCTGCATGAAATGAATGTGACAGCATTTGGCATATGAAACAGGAGTAGAGGGGGGAAGGATGCCTGTGTGTGAGTGTGAAATTCTTGAACAAATGATGATAGGCTTGTCTCCTACGCAGTGCAGCAAAGAAGGCCGAATTTGTTTGGTAAATGAATTCAAGTTGCGTAACTTTTGATATTAGGGCAGAACAAGTGATGCCTGAAGAATGCAATTCTCTGAATTTAAATTTGGAAAACGATGTTTAAATCAAGTTTTCAAATATTTATACTTTTATTGAAAGGCAAGGCTTAGAGTCCTTTAGGTATATATATAGTATAGTCGAAAGTCGAATATATTATGAGAATATTAGTATTAATATTGAATTTTAATTTCATATCTACATATAATACTTAAAGTCGTCTGGTGATGGTGTAAAGCCTAAAATATATTAATTAATTTCATATCTACATATAATACTTAGAGTCCTCTGGTGATGGTGTAAAGCCTAAAATATATTAGAGGAATATTTCCATTAAATTATTTCTTTTTATTACAACTTAATTTAAGTTTAAATGTACACTCAATTAGTCTTTTAATGTTAATAACGCAAAAACAAAACCAGCATATATATAGTATGATAGTCTTATTCTTAGTAGTCATATAGTCTTATTTTAAATACTAACCAACTTAAATTAATTATAAATTAGAAGCGCAGAGTTGCCTCAATGTCAAGAAACTCTTTATTGAATTATGTTCTCAAAATGTAATTTCATTTATATTTCATAAATGCATTTGAGCAAAACATTTGCATAGATGCGCCACATATAGAGTGTGCATTATTTGACCTGTCCTGATAGAGAGGTGGCAACCCTGGTCAAATATGCATACCTTCAAGCCTAAACTGAAGCTCAAGCAGATAAAGTGTGTCTATGTTATTGTTTTCAAATGCTAGTTTCAGTGATTGCTAATAAATTGAAAACCATTTGGGTATTTTAGGGGATAGGAGAGGGTGGAGAGGAGGAGGAGAAGACAGTGTCTGACAGTCTGTGGCAAAAAATTACAGTTGATATATGCAAAAAGTGCCAAGGTAAACAGTGAATAAAATCAAAATAAAAACTCATTTATCAACACACACACACACACACACAACCAAACATAGTCACACACATACTACACATGTGTGTGTGTGTGTGTGCTTGTGTATTGAGTGCAGCCGGTTTTCCATCAGGTTTTTGGGGTCCTCACATCGATACAAATGGACAAATCTGGGGAAAAGGTCACAAAAGCAGGTTAAGCTGCCTTTTTAAATAATACGCCATACGCACAGACACACATTAAAACACACACAGGCACACTCACACTCGCACTCACACTCACACTCACACATGCAGTCAAGTCTGTGCCGTGGCACGTGCTAACATTGCCGTCGCTGGCCAACGACTGCGACCGAAATGCAGCGAAGACACGAGCCAAAGCCGAAACGCACACGAAGCACACACGACAGACGACAGCGCAGCGATGCCAGAGCCGATGGTCGGCGTACGGCAGCCGAACGGCCGTCGCCTGGCACGAGTGCAGCTCGTGTCTAAACACGAGTAGCGGCAGCACACGATGTTGGCCATGCTGTTTCGGCTAGTGCTCTGCCTGGTTTAGCAGCAGCAGCGGCAGCGGCAGTGGCAGCAACTGACAGCGGCAGCAGTAGAAATGTTGTACGTAATCCGTTCGCTGGGATTTTTTGAATTAGTTGCGTGTGGTAGCTTGTTGACAACAGTAGCGCGAACCGGATGCGGATGCCGAGACACGTGCGTTGGCAACGTTTGCTGGCGTTCGAAAACGACGACAACAGCAACATTCAATAACAGCAGCACCAGCAGCAGCAGTAACAGTAGCAGCAACACCAGCAATCCCCATCGAGTGACTAATTGTGTTGCAGTTGCAATATTGTCGCCGCAGCAGCAACAGCAGTTGCAGTTGCTGTTGCTGTTGTTGATGTTCTAGCTGTTGCTGTTGTTTTCCATACAAAGTCTTTTTTTGTTTTTTGTTATTGTTGCCACGTGCCGCTGGCTGTCTCAGTGTGTGTGTGTGTGTGTGTGTGCTGCGTTGCGTTGCGTTCGAGTGATTTTTGCCGGCTGATTAAGCACTTTGTTGCAACAATTGCTGCTGTTACTGCTGCTGCTGCTACTGTTTGCGGTCGAGTGAAAAAATTGCCGCTGTTTAGCTAGTCGCTGCGGTTGCTTTGATGCGGTTGCCCGGCCAATTTGAAAGCTCAACACATGCAGCAGCAGGAGCAGCAGCAATCAGAGCAACAACACTGCAAAAAAATACTCTACATAAATGTTTAAAAAGTTTTCAATTAATTTCGCCGGTTTTTTTTTAAGTCAGAGAACCAAAATTCGATGAAAAAATATGTCAAATACCTATTAATAAAATAAAACAAAAGTAATATATACATATATACAAAATTTAGCGCTTAAAAGTATGCTAAAGCAAAGTGTAAATGACAGCAGCAAATTGCCAATTTAATATTGCCATTGCCGTTCACCTACGCCCACAGCCACGCCCACTCGCCGTGTGCCTCCCCCGCCTATCCCCAAGGAGTTGCAACATTTGCATCCACGTGCCACCAGCGACAGTGCCAGTACCAGTGCCAGTTGCAGGTGTCCAATGTGCGCACAGGTGAGTTCCGCTGAGACCGAAAATGCTAAACTCTGAGTTGCTCTGTGTGTGGGTGTGTGTGTGTGTGTGTGTGTGTGTGTGTGAGGAAATCGCAGTCATTTGATGCCAAGTGGAAAGTGAAAAGTGAAAAGCGAAAAGCGGATCGAGTAGCCCTTAGCAAATGCACTCGAGAATTTTACTCAGTCTCAGCTATTTCAAGTGCTCGCAGACACTTCAGGTATAGCACATCCGTTGCTGCAACGTCTGGTGCCATGCAACAGATTTATGACTTCCACCAAAGCCACAAAATTTCCACTTAATTGTTTACATAAATCAAAATAACTTGAATTTTCAATATTTGAAAATTTATATGAATTCTTAAGCTCAACATATTTTATTAAATTCTATTGTTTAATGAGTTTGGGCAACAAAGGAAACTAATTGATTCTCTTAAGCCTAGTTCTACTATTAAAATAGTTCAGCAAGATAACTTGAAGCTGTAATAAATAGTATTATCCGTTTGAACATTATTTTATTTTAATAAAATATGTAATATAATATAATATAAGTGAAATATTTGGTATCTATTCTAACTATTTGTTACTATGCTAAAAGTAAGCTTTAGTATATTTCCAATGGCATACCGAATAAATCAGTTTTCTTCAGTTAAAGACTTTTATATGAAAATGCATTGTACATATGTTAAATTTGCAATATCATATCTTACGAATTCTGCTTTTAATTCCACTTTCGATTCCACCAGAATTCCACTTTCTCCGCTTTCCAATTCCAATTGTAATTCAAGTGAAATGGGTTATAGGGCTATGAATTTCTTATTTTGATTTAATAATACTGAATGATCTGCAACCTTAAATATTAAGAGTACAATTAAAAGATTTGATAAACTTAAAAAAATTAGTTAAGTGGGCTGAAAATACTAAAGGCTTATCTTCATCAGGAAAATTATTTAAAAACTTTTTTAAGAAATGAAAAATAAGGTTTTCTATGTAATAAATATTCTTCATAATAAAATCCTTTCTGAGTCAATGCACGACTAGGGAAACTGAAATATAAGCTACGAAAGATGTATAAAATATTTATGAATATAGTATATATAATACAAAGAATTGTACTTTCAACATTTTGGATGCAATATTTCAAGCATTTCCACGGAAAGGTTTTAAATAAATTTGGGATTTTGTAGTGATCTCAGCATACATTTAATTACATTACATTAAAATATGCCATAAATTTAAACTGATTTCCGAATAGCATTCCAAACGTTATCTGCTCGGGGTTTCGTGCACCCTCTGTGTCCTGCTTTAGCCTAACATTCGACAGTTTTCTAAAATTGTTGAGAGTCCTCAAGATCCTCATCGTCCTCGCTACACTTGAGCAATATATAACTAAGCTCAGTCTCGGTCTCCTCGTCATCTGTTTGTGAATCTTTTTCGGATTCCGTTTCTGTTTCGGACTCTGAATCGGAGTCACCCTCACAACAGAGCATCTCGTGTGCCAGCAGAGCTGCGGACTCATCACCGAAAGAATTTAGTTCCAATTCGAACTCCGTATCCCCATCCGAATCGCCGTCAAGTCTTTTATAGGTATAGCTCGTTTCGACCATATGCCTGCACACATCCGAATCGCTGTGTACTGTGCAAAGGGAAATGCAAAAGAAAATTGAAAACGAACATGAAATGGAAAATTAGATAAACTCGAATTTCATATGGGAATTTTCTGCATCTTCTGACTTACAATCACTGCCATCGCTGTCGCTGCTCAGCTCGCTGCTGGTGTGCGACGGCGACTCGGAATGCTGCAGCTCCTGTCGCATGTGGCATGTGGCAACTGTTGTCTTGGCCTTGTCCAAGGACATGTTGCAACCTAATACGATTATTTATATAGGTTTACTTTAAATGTTTTTTTATTTTTGATAGATTTTTGTGTCTAATACTATTCTCGGCTGTGTAGCCAATTGACAGTCGACACACTGCACGCTTTCTATGCCTGAGCAGAGCAAGCAGTGTAAGCATAACAAGCAGTGCAAGCAGTGTAATACTTGCAAATACACATTTAGTTCTTTTACTCTAAAACCTAAAGTACATGTATGTCCAAAAAGAGATAGGCTTGATATAGTGGAAGGATAAAAGTCAAAGCGAGATATGCGGAGATAATTACAATAACATTGTTTATACAGCTCTAAATTAATGTGTTTTGATTTTTAACTAAAACTAATCTGAATATAGTATGTTTTTAGTAAAGAACTCACACATGAAATTTCATAACTCAGGCAGTTATAGTTCCGGGGATTGCTAAGAGCTTAAATACAGCTACAGCTTAAATTAAATAATTCTCGACCCTATTTCCAGTCGATTCCAACATAATTTACACAAGTTCTTTCTTTGCCTACGGAGTTGACTTTAATTTCTACTACATTTTCGGTAGTCACGCAGTCTGGCGATTCCGCTTTCAATTCGACGCAAAGGCGAATTCTATTTTTATAGCAACTGCATTCGCATTTTTACTTTAAGCGAGGCGTTACCAGGCCACAAGCACAGCAAATAAGTAGGAAGAAGAGGGACATGCCACAAGCAATGACCCTGCCACTTGCCACTTGCCACTTGGTAGTTGCCACTAACCCCATGCAACCGGCAGTTGCATTTGATATAACGAGTTGATTGCAATCAAATGAGTTGCTTCTAAGCTATCCTGTATTGCCGCAAGAGTAAACAAAATGTTGCGCTTTGTGCATACCCATATTGCACTATTTACAGGGTATATAGAGGAAGTTCTGCGACTACAGCGTTTATCGTAAACACTGCACAACAGCTACTTATCATTCTCATCTGGTCGGTTGACCCACGCCTTTACCCTTGCCCTCAAGCCTTTACTTCCGACTCGTGCAATTTCCACTCGTTTCCATTACGTATACGCAATGTGGTCCAGAGTCTGACCCACTGCAGTGGCACATGAAACCGGACTACGATTATACGCTTTAACATTTGGCATTTTCTGCATGCCACGCGAAATGTTTGTCTTCTCGCTTTTTATCGCTTGAGTAAGTGTGAAGAGCTACCACATACATATTATACATGAGTAAATTCGTGGGTTTCTCTGCTTTAATGTTTGACGCTTACAGAGTTAGAGTTCTTAAATTTGGCATAGCACTTACTCTCTAATATATCTATGACAGGTAGTTTATACTTTAATACTATGGAGTTCCCTCTAAAATTTCATTCGAATCGGGTCATTAAGACAAAAGTTATATCAATAGAGCTAAACAAAAACCCGGAAAGCTACAGTCGTATTCAACCGACAGAAGGAGACCCTGTACTTTCCTTTATACACACACACGGTAACAAGCACTCACACATATACACATATCGTAAAGTCACACGCAATCACGCATACACACATATGAACATAGATTAAGTGACGGACAGGCGGACAGACAGACGGACAGACAGACGGACAGACAGACGGACATGGCTATATTGGCTCAGCTCGTCGTCCTGATCAAGAATATATATCTGCCACGCCTCCTTCTGCCTGTTACATACACGTCTGAGTTGCACAATCTTAATAGACCCTTTTGTACTTTTCTAAAGTACAGGGTCCAAAAACCCGCTCTACATACAAGCGTACTTTACTTAATTTGAACATTTCATAAAATGTATACTTAATGCCCCAAGTGTCGCTTTAAATACTCAACCTTCCCACACACTCACACACATATATATGCATACGTACATGTATAACAATCCTTTTGCCACTGCCCCCTCCCCATCGCTCGCTCTTTGCCTAATTACACAGCAAATTTACTACAAACGAGCAATAAAAATCATTCAAGCAAAATCTCTGCGCTAACCACGTAACCAGTCGCAATCCCTTCCTGCTCTCAGTCCCTCTTTCCACACCCCAATCGTTCCTTCCCCTCTCGCTTCCTGCTCCCCGATGTTTCCCCCCTTTTTTTAAATGCAAATGCTTTTTTCTCACGCACACAAAAAACATTAACAACAATGACAATAAATGAAAGATATTAACGCTAAGCGATTCGCTTGCTTCTCCCCCGCAATTTCATGCTCTGCCTCCCTCTTCCTCCCTCTGCCCCTGCCCCTCTATCGTTCGTTTAGCCGGTGACTATGTCGATGTTGATGCTGACGTTGACGGTGACGTTGACGCTGACGTTGACGTTGACGCTGACGCTGACGCTGACTGTGACAGTGTGCGCCATTCAATGAAATAACATTTAAACAATTATAAAAATACGAAACGAGCGAAATGAACATGAAAATGAAGTGGCATAAAGAGCAGGAGATGAAGATGAGCATAAAAAAATGTATAAAAATGACAACAACAAAAAAGTTACAACAAATTGAGCAAAAGCCCTCGAATGTGGCTACACTGCAAAAAGAAAATGTCAACAAACACTCAAAATAAAAGACTACTATATATAGACAACAAATGAATAGACTATTTAATAAAATGAAGTTAATAAATTTATTAAATTTAGCTAAAGTTTCATAGCATTGTTTATTCAGTATAGTCATTAGCCTTGTTAGAAAACACTCTTAGTAACGACTTGAACCAAATATTATAAATAGTATATGTTGTATAGTTCTATGGGGTTTTCAATTGGGCATTCAGTGAAAAGCGAAAAATGAAAGCTTTCTGCCACTCTGATGCCAGCTACTGCGTAATTCTAACAAATTCAATTCAGGCTCCTGTTTTTCCGCTTATTGCAACAAACATTCAAATGCGCCACAGAATATTATTTCGCTAGCTGAATTTACTATTAAAACAGCAATTATATAAGTGTAGCTTATAAAAATGAATAATTCCATTTAATATTTTTAAAAATACTCAAAGTACATTAACTTGAAAGCTGTATGAAAATGGCCAATCGTTCGACGATGCATTTTATTCACTATATTATTGATTGATTTTCTGCAAGCATGAAATTCCTAAACACTGCTTGCGAATAAGAGAATTCCAGATAACTGGACTCTTTCAAGGCTAGGCTGCCATGGGCAGATAGGGGACAGCAGTTGAAAGCATTTATATCCAAATCTCGCAGTATGATAAATGGATCTTGTCGTCAGGTTCCAGAGTTCTTCAATGAGATTCAAATTAAAAACATAAACTTGACACGCATATGTAATACACGAAGCACATAAAAGAAAAAATTCGTCTCTGGCTCTTATAGTTTCCGAGTTCTCGGTGTTCATACAGACGGACAGACGGACATGGCTAGATTGACTCAGCTCGTCATGCTGATCAAGAATATATATACTTTATGGGACCTCCCGCGCCCCCTTCTGCCTGTTACACACAAATGTCATTTGCACAAACTTAATAGACCTTTTGTGCTTTTTTAAAGTAAAGGGTCTAATAAATTGACAAATTTATAGAAATAATGTTTAATTAATAAGGACATACTTGGCTGTTGAAGCATTTTACTTATTTTGCAATTGTGAATAATGGCTTAGTTAAGGACTATTGCAATCTCTCTCTCCATGAAATAGAAAAAAAGGAGGACGAAACTGATGAAAATGTGTTGCAGTCGCTTGTATAAAGCCATTTCCCTGGCAATGACATTTTCCACCATTAAGCAGCTCTCAAATCCGCTAAACTTAAATAAATAATAAACGCAAAAAACCGCAGGGAAAGAAAAGAGTAAAAAACGCGAATTGTAAAATATAGAGTAAAACATTTTAATGAATTTGCCGACCCAGTGGGACTCGCTGCTGAATTGTCACATGCACAATCAGGTGTTGCACGGTGGTAGGTCGTGCCCTCTCTGATAAGCAGTGCTAGCATTTCAGCAGTGTGGCATGCAACACACACACATACACACACACACACTCTATTCCTACTGGGTACTTGGCTTATGTAGTGTAACCCGTTAGTTCCCCGCGGACTCTTACACTGTATTTTTAGTACAATATTATTTTTGATATTTTACTGTCACTCATTCTTTCTCTCTCTCTCGGTCTGTGTGTCTCTGTCTCTATCCGATTTAATGTTGTCTCTGTCTGTCTGCTAAACTCGCGGCAAGTGGCACAGCGCGCGCGGAGTGAAGTAAAAATTTTACGCGACATAATCGTAATATGATTATCGTGCCACATAATCTCCACTCCACTCTCCACTTGCCACTCTCGACCCTTGCCCCTTGCCCCATGCACTGCCAACACAACTGCTGCTGTGTGTGTGTGTGTCTGTGGGTGTGTGTGTGTGTGGGGGTATGTGTTAAATAACTTCCTTCCGGTTCCTTCCACCGGTTGACAGCATCCTGCCCCACCAACCAAGCCCCACTCTCACTCCCACTGTTGTCGGCAGAGTCGGCAGTTCATTCATGTCTCCTTCATACTACTATATCCGCTTCCGGCGAAGCCAAATGACACCGCAGAAATGCTCTAAATCTCATATCATCATTTACGCAGTAATTTTTAGAAGCCAAGCTCGCTATGATGATAGCGCCCATCTGGCCAGCTCTCAGTCAGACCCCTCCGCACCCCTCAACACTCTCTCCCTTGTCATCATGGTTTGTCCTTAACGTTTGCTATCTGTCACATAGAGCGCAACAGTCATCCAGTGCCATCCAGTGTCTCATGTTGAGCTCTTGTCCTCTGCTCCTCTCTTGCCACATTTTGACATAATAAACAAAGCTTCAGCTCGCAACTCATGCGAGTCACAACTTGCAACTCGACGAGTGTGGCACGTTCCACGTCCATTCGTGTTTCTAGTTTTGCCCCTGAGTCGGCACACGGTCGCATGTCCCATACCCTGTAAACTGGCAAGTGCGAAAGGCATGACGGGGAGAATACTTCTGCCATCCATTATCGATAACATTGTCGATAGATAGAAAGTGTGTAAAACTTTTGCTGATAGTATTGATACTCCTTGTTAACCCAATTCCATCAGCATAGTTGTTCACTCACATTTATTTCTACAAGGAAAATTAAACAGTATAGAAAGCACACTCTTATGTTTCCTTTTCATCTGTAAATAGTTGTATTTAATTCTTTTTATTACTATTATATTATTTATTCACATTTATTTATTGTAAGCCGAATCTGAAGACTGATTTGCTTCCCCAAGTCTGATAATATTTGTAGCCTAAGAACGCCTCATGGCTTTAATAGTAGTAGTAACTATTAGTAGATTCATGACTTTAAACTGAACATTCAATTTGAATGAACTTTCAACTAAACACAGACAATAAAGGATAAGCAATTTGGTCATTTGAAAACGCGTTAGTCAGTTGAATCGATGAAATCGACCAATAGTCACTAAATTCCACTAATTTAAATAGTAGTAAATTCGAGCATGTTTTAAAATTGAAAAATTAGTTGACAGCAGTCGGAGTTATTAGTCACAATTTTCGGTGAAATTAATGAGTAACATTAACGATTTCTATGATAATTTTACGCAACACGAATTTATTTTTGTCTAATGTAAATGTCAGCCCTCTCAATATCCAAATTTTATGGATATTTCATTTACATATTTATAAAATTGTATTTATTTAATGTCAACTAAATGCAGTTGGCTGTGAAATTAAATTAAACTGATATTAAATGTATGTATTAATTTATATAGCATAACGCTTGAGTTAACAGCGTTGAGCGTTGAGGTCTTCAGTTTAAATTTATGCTAACTTGCAGTGGATTAATGAAAGTATCTCTTTGCCATAGGGTGTCTGCTAGTTGTGCCTTTGTTAGTGACTAACTTATGCTACTATTTTGCGAGTGTCCTTATTTTAATCTCGACACAAGTTAACGGCATTGTTGGCAGCGTGCGCCGTGCGCCATGAGCTTTGCCTTTCTGCACATCAACATAATGCGCCCTTGCGCCACACACACACACACACATACAGAGATACACTTCAGGCCAGCCCACACCCCTGCCCCACTCTAGGCCGCGTCTCAACCGCAGCTGCCACAAGACCCTCAAGTCAACACCCCCGCAGCCCAACCCGTGCTCTGCTAAAGGCAAAAGCCCGAGGCGGCTTCAGTTTACATCTCTTCATCGTCCTTGTGCTGCTCCTTTATCATTAGCAGTTAGTATTCGCTGTCGCTGTCGCAGTCGCTGTCGCAGTCGCTGTCGACGTCGCTGTCGTCTGTCAGTTGCCGTTCATAATGTTATGATGGCTAAAAGCTAATTGCGTTTGTCTGTCTATCTCCCTTTCTGCCACTTCCACTTCCGCCCCGACAATCCTCCTCCTCCACCTCCTCTCTCTCACCATGGGAAGGTCCTGCTCTTGTGTGTGACATTTGCTCTGCTGCTGCTTGCCTCGTTGACGTCGACGTCGACGTCGACGCCGTGGCATTAAGTGTCACTGAGTGCGTGATCCTTGTAAGCCGTCTAGTTACACATGTTTTTATAACCTTCCCCATGTTGTTGCTGCTTGTTGTTGTTGCTGTTTGTATGTTTGTTTGTTTGTTGTTATTGCTTGCTCATCTTGTTGCTGCTCTTCTGCTTTATGATTATCATCCTGTGCTTTGTTTTTGCCAATGTCATCGCTCTGCTTTTTCCACTCTGAAAAATCAACACGGCACGCGTTGAGTTGAAATTGAATTCAATGCTAGAATTTGATAAGAATTTTGAAATCACATCACAACTGTTACTATTGATTACTCGTTAGTGTTAATAACAGAAGAACTCTAAGTATTTTGGATTATTAACTTATACCGCCGATTATATTCTTCAATATTCTTTTCGCTATTTGAATTTTAAAAATAAATTCTTATTAAAGATAGTGCCTTAGACGTTCAACTAGTGAATCCAAACTCGTTTACCCTGATCTCTAAAACTTTTATTGATTCTTTTACCTATAATTGGTATAATCTTTATTCCTTTTCATTAACTTTAGAGGGAAAATTAAAGAAGAATATCTTTGGGCAATATATATATATAAACACTTATAAACACTTATAAACACTTTGAAGTAGCGCTTGTCACTATCTTTACTGCTGCCTAAAAGTAGGCAATATAAAAATTGATACTAATAATTACAGCTGCTTTCGTTCTTTAATTAGCGCCATCTATGGTTATCTAGGGTAACTAAGACGCCGTCGATTTACTTATATAAATACATTTATATTTATTGAATATTTTAAAATATGATTGAGTTACTTTTAATTGAATTTTGAAAATCAAAATTCAAAATTCATTTCAACTCACAGTACAAAACTTTAAGACTGTTTTGCAAAACTTCAAGTGAAATTGACAGAGTAAAAAACTATAAATGAAAGCGAAATAAAAGCAGAAGCAGAAGGATATAAACAGAAAAGCTTCATACAGGTGTTGAGCTGTCCTAATGGTCTAATCAGCTTGTCCTTGTGCTCAGGTCCTGCACCTGTTGTTGTTGTTCGTGACTTTTGTTGCTATTGCTGTCTACTTATCAGTGACAAATCACCGAGAGAGTGACTGCACTGACAGTGAGAAGCATCATCATTAACGAGTAACCGAACAGGCCCCAAACAGACCAAACATTTATCAATATCAAACACGAACAGCCACAATTAAATCCGAGGCAAAGCCATTAACGAAACAAAGACAAACATACCCTGCAATAATTTTTGTAAATTTAATATTTTTTACTAATGATTGAAGTACTTTAAGCTATTGTTATACAAATATGTATTTGTTGACTTGACTGTTTTTGCCTCAGCAACTACTAAGTCTATGCCACTCGTTCGGGGCAGTTACTAAAGTACAGGGTACTCGAATAAGCGATAAAACAAACGAAGGCGTCGAAAACTTTGGCAAATTAAATCGCAGCATTTTTACAGCTTGTCTACGAGACAGCCACAACAACAACAACACACACACAGACACACAGACACACACACACACAGAGTGTGTAAACAGTAGGAGTGTATTTGGCTTTTGTGTTTTAGGCTAACCGCAGTCACAATATCTGAGTTACTCTCGACCAAATTGGCTTCATGCCCCACGACTGTTTAGCTTGTTGCCACTCGCCACTTGCCACTTGCCACAGAATGAAGGAAATCGTATTAAATTACAGTTAATTACAAACACACACACACAGAGACACACAAGAGACCTCAGAGACGACCCACAAAACGCGGCAGCAAATAAATTTTGAGAAGGACAACAGGCAAAAGCCTCTTGTTTCAATCTAGTCCCCTTACACCCCACACACACACACTCACGCACATACACTGTCTGTGTTTTATACCCTATAAAATGCTGTCTTATTATATGCCATCATCTAATATAAAAAGCGATACCCTGTTTTATAGTTCATACCCTAGTTGATATGAGATTGATTTGCTGTTATAACTCTAATTTTTGGCAAACAACTAAAATATGGTAACCTTAATGTAAACTCCAGATGTAAATATAAATGCAAAAGCTATGCGGTTAGAAATGAGAACTGAATAGTGAAGTATACATATAGTGTATGGGAGTACAATAAATTAAAGCGTATCTGCTAGTCAATCACTTGCCAAATGCAACATCTTGTTGGTTTATCTCTGATTTGTAGTTGTTGAAATGATTTCCGTGTGCGTGTGTGCGTGTGTGTGTGTGTGTGTGTGTGTGTTTGGGTTTTGTTTGGGTATGAAGACGAAGCTGTGGGACTTCAGCCTGGAAATGGGAGTGGGGGTTGGAGGTTGGGGGCTTCTCTGGGTTAGTTGGGGATGTGAACGCCTAAGCGTAAGTGCTTGAGGTTACCTAAATGGTTGAATTAATTAATGATATGCTTGAATGATTGATTAGACAAAAGATGCCCGATACTCGACCCTTAATCCCTCCTCTTCCCACACACCACACACCACACCAGACCCTCTCCCCATCTGTTGTTATATTCGTTTATGCCACGCAAAATGATTGAATTATGCGATTGCCGATTTTATATTGGTTGTCTGCTTGTCTGCTTTGGCCACGCCCACCATTAGGCACGCCCCACTGCCCACTCAACTGCCTAGAAAAACGCCAAATAAGCAACAATCAACGTTGCGTCCTTTGAACTTTGGCCAATAACTCAGACTGGACAGATTTGGGACATGCATAAAAAGCCATAAACACAACACAATATGAGAGCTCCCCGATGAGCCAGCACACACTCATGAATACTCACATATACACACTCACACTCACACACACACGCACACCCTTAGCTATGCTCTTCAAGGTCTGCTTGCCTCACACGCAGCGGCTTTCGCAGCTTTCCATATGCAAAGCAAATGCCAAGAAGCTGTTCTGCTTTATGTGCCGTTATGCTTGCTACACAGAGAGTTTTCACACACACACACACACACTCGCACATGCACACTCCCTGTCCTCAGCTCTGGCTCTTTACTGTGATTCTTTCATTCTTGACATGCAACACGCAGCAGCTTCTATAATGCTGCAGATAACCCCATCAAGTACACTGTAAACAACAAAATAAAACGCGAATTAGCGAGTTTTATTAAACAAGCGACATAAGTCATGACTATCGATGACAATCGCTGCTATTGATACTTTTTAATATCAAGATTGTTTTGACGATATGTCAATGTTTTGAATAAGGCACTGAGGATAAGAACTGTCGAGAGAAATAATGTGGAATAAATGCAGTATCTTCATTGAGCATGACTTCAATTTAACTTGGACTTGAAGTTTAGCTAATTAAAGTAAATTAGTCATATTAAATTTTATATACTAAATTTAATGCGAATGTCTTCATTGGGTTTAGGAGGCAATGCTTGGTTTATGTAGGTCTAATTAAACTAAAATATATTAAGTTATATATAAAATAAATGTAGCATACTTTCAAGCATATCTAATTAACATGATTATATTTTCCATTTTTAGACCCTGTACTTTAAAAAAGTACAAAAGGGTCTATTAAGATTGTGCAAGTCCGAAATGTATGTAACAGGCAAAAGGAGGCGTGGCAGACCCCATAAAGTATATATATTCTTGATCAGGACGACGAGCTGAGTCGATCTAGCCATGTCCGTCTGTCCGTCCGTCCGTCCGTCCGTCCGTCCGTCCGTCCGTCTGTATGAACACCTTGATCTCGGAAACTGTAAGAGCTAGAGACATCATGGCAGTTAAATATTTTCTTTCTTTGTTATAGCAATTGAGTTTTAAATTTATAAAGGGTTTCATTTTGAAGACTGCCATCTCAAGTAGGAGCTTGAACTTGAACAGTGTCTGCCTCGGCGAATGCCATAAATACTATCTTATGTAAATGATGCTTATTTATTACCTTGATTACCTAAATAGCCCAAAGGGTCTGTTGAGTTAGTAAGAAGCAAATGAGTAAGATCTACTATACTACTTTATAACATTAGAAGTAGTAAAACGTAACTAATACAACTTATTTCATTCACAAATATTTCAATTGCCAGTTACTCAGTTACTCGTATTTACTTTCAGTGTAGTGTAGACTTAACTCAAGCAACAGTTAGTTAGTTTTCGCACAGTGTAGACGCTGTGAGGCACAGCCGTGACAAAGGGGAAAAAAAGGGGGACAGGGGGAAAGGTGGAGCCGAACGGATGGAGCTTAGAGGCGTCTTACGCACTTGGGAATTGTTGATGATGAGCATGACGACAAGGAGTGAAAGAGTGTACGGGACACAGGGAGAGAGAGGTGGAACGGATGGCAGAACGAAGAGAACGATGATGTCGATGTCGATGAGGTGATGAGGATGGAAATTGAGATGGAGATGGAAATTGAGCTGGAACATAAAGGAGAGGGCATGGAGCATGGAGCAGCATGGAGGCAGCGTGTGTTGTTGTAGCTGTTGATGACGCTGACAGCCACAAATTGGGCAAGCCAAAGCCAGACAGAGAGACAGACAAAGAGTGGCAAAGAGTGACTGAGAACTGAGAGAGATGGAGGCAGCCGAGAGACAGTAGCTGATGGAAGTCTAAGCTCTGCCATCAGTTCGTCTAACTGTCTGTCTGTCTGTCTGTCTGTCTGTCCGTCTGTCCGTCTGTCTGCCTGTCTGGCACAAAGTTTTACATATGTTTTATGTATTTGGCTTTATGAGACGTCAACAGGCGGTTCTCTCTCGCCTCCGTCTCCATACTTCTTCCCTACATCTTTCACTCCCTCTCCGTGTTAGCTGAGATTTGGACTTAACCTTTGAGTGAGTTACGGGCAACAGCAAAACTTTTGCCAAGAGATATTACGACTCAAATCCCGACCCAAAAGCGCGTTATTGACTATAAAAACATATTTGCTTAACCTGTCAGATTCTCCCTCTTCCTCTGCCTTTGCCTCTCCCCTGTTTCGCTCTGTCGAGCAATTGCAGAGGTCGAAAATTTGTTGACTGCTCTTTGGTGTTATCAGACAGGATGAGCAGCCGACTGACCAGGTAAATTTCATAGTTTCCTCTCTCTTAACCCAGCTACACATCCGCATTGTGCACACCCTGTAAACATGCACTTGACTCGGCGCATGTGGCACAATGTACATACACTGAGAGATAAAGTCAAGTGTATAACACTGAATTAGAGAAAGCGTATTTCGAAAATCAAATTTATGATTCTTGATACAAGTATATGAAGAACTTGCTTCAAGAACATCAAACATATTCTTACGTTGTGAAAGGGGGAAAACAAAATAATGCTAGCGAATGCGGGTAAGCATGTATGTGTGGGTTTTGTTAGGGCGTGTGTATACTTACACACATATACATTTGCATATACGTATAAGGAAGTCCAAGCGGAACCTAATATAATTCTATATAAGCTATAAATGAAAGAATATTTATTATATTATTAATATTTATGCTTCATTGCAAACTTAATGAATAAATCTCTGAAGTAAAAGATCAACATCACTTTACTGAGATGGTTATTTATTTAATTGCAAGCGAATTCAATTAAAACATAGTTAATGAATATATATTTTTAATAATAGTATTTCAACTATTTTTCTTTATGTGTAGAGCTCAAACTTTACACTCTCTCAGGGAGAGCATTTCTCAGTAGCATTTCTTACAGGGTATTTGCGTGTCTAGCAATTACTGCTGCCAAGGGTTTTCATAATTTGATTAGCGACATTTGCACAGGCATTTGACTGAAAAGATAAGCGAGTCACACACACACACACGCACACCCACAAACACACACACACACATATACAGACGCATACACTTGGCACTAAGCCATAGAGCGTCAGCTGTGATCAAGTGCAGTTGCTGCCACTACTGCTGCTGATCATTAAATGGCCAATGGCCAAAGGACCCAAAGAAGCCAAAGGAGCCAAGGACCAGGGCCAGCACATTAATGAAGTGCCTCAACCAGCAGCTGGCAGGGCACGTTTAAAGAGCTCAAGTGGCGTGGCAAGCCTTTTTCAATTGCAGCCACAAAACTTACTTAATGCACTCTAATTGAAGGCACACGACCAGCAGCAGCAGCAGCAGCAGCAGTAGTAGCAGCAGCAGTAGTAGCAGTGGCACTAGCAGCAGCAGTTGTTGGAGTATCCTTAGCTTATGTCCAGGCCAGCTGATTGACTGATGGCCTGCAGCTCTCTTTCTGTGTGTGTGTGTGTGTGTGTGTGTGTGTGTCCCTCCATGCGGTTTTCTAAATTATCTTCATGGCCCGAACGCCAATGGTCAAGCACTTGGCTCTGCCTGCTGCCAGCTACTTGTCGCGCAGCAACAGACAGAGTAAAAGTGCGAGAGCCATGCCATAGTCTGTGTTAGACAGGTGCCAGCTCACATGTGCACCGCCCGTCTCCACTTTGGCAGCTATTGAATGCCCTCACCCCTCACCCCACAGGCAAACGACAAACGACACAAATTCCCCTCATTTCCCCTCTCCACTCCCTTTGCCTTTTACCCTGCACTTCTTTCAGTAGTCCCACTGTGTCTCGCCTCGCCTCGTTTGCCGTTTTGGCCAACATAAAGTCCTGCTGCTGGTTTTGGTGCTTGGTTCTTGGTTCTGGTTGTTGGTTCTGTTTCTGCTACTGCATTCAGTTACACTGACAGAAAAAACACACACAGTTTTGCCTTCAGTCCTTTAGTTTTAATTTCTTATATTACAATTTCACCAAAATTTTTTGTCTGTTGCTTAAACTTTTATATGCTCCATCTACAAATGAAATGAATCGCAAGTCACAGTTATTAAATGCATACATATACTATGATATTAAAATGATTTTTCTGAGTGTATCTTAACTCCTTTTGCCCCCTGTCCCCTGGTGTTTCAACCGTTCTGCTTTTGTGGTATTCTGTGTGTGTGCTGCGTGGCAAAATAATTCTATTTGCTGGCTTCTTTGCTTATCTATTTAACGATATTTATTTTACTAGCGACAGACAGTAGGACAAACGCACAAATGGAACCTTAACTTATGAGCTTACATAGCTCATAGATATAATTTTAACAGATGCTTTTGGCTTCAATGAACTCCATTGACTTCATTCTAAGCACAATACTAACTCACACAAGCAGCTTTAAAGCTCTAAGAGAATGATAAAATACATTTCGAAGTGCATTTTAATTTACAATTGAACAATTGAATTTGCTTAGACAAAGTACATACCCTAGAGATACTTATTCAACTAAAATTCAGTTATTAAGCTCATATTGCAAAATTTGTTTTGTAGTCTAAGATTGTTCAAGAAGAACTTTAGATCTCTGAGTAAGGGGGGATTATTATGGACATATTTTGTTGGCAATAAGAAACCTATATATTGAAATCAATAGATAATAGACAGGTTAGAATGAAAGAATTTAAAACGGAGATTAAATTTAAAAAACAAATATAAGGGAGAGCTTCTCCCTGTTATTTAAATATTTATATAAATTCATGTACATTTATTTATAAACTATTTTATTTCATATTCAAAGCAAGCTTTGTTTCAAATTGAAAATATAATTCCCCTTGACTATATTAAAGCTCCAGTGACAATTGAACACTCTGTCAGGCTATGCAATTTTACCATTAGTTACTATGCTATCAGTCAGCTGTGCTGCTGCTGCTGCTGCTGCTGCTACTGTGAACCTTAACGGTAAACCTATACGCTGAGTCTACGCTAATTGACTCTAATAACGGCTTAAGTGTTGCCACAAGGTCCCATTGTCCCACAGGCCCAGTGGCAGCAGCAGCATAGCTAACAGCACAGACGCTTTATGTATCTTTCTAGGAGCTTTGCTCGCAATACAGTCGAGATTCTATATTCGTGTGTTACAGTTTTCTTATTTTTCATGTTATCATTTTCTCATATTCCTTTATTCTCATGTTCTCATATTCTCATCTTCTCATTTTTTCATATTCTCATGTTCTCATTTTCTAATATTTTCGTACTTTTATTTTCATATATTTTTATACTTTTATTTTCTTATATTTCATTTTACTTATAATTTAATTTTCTCAAGCTTTCATTTGACCCTGTACTTTAAAAAAGTACAAAAGGGTCTATTAAGATTGTCCAAGCCCGAAATGTATGTAACAGGCAGAAGGAGGCGTGTCAGACCCCATAAAGTATATATATTCTTGATCAGGACGACGAGCAGAGTCGATCTAGCCATGTCCGTCTGTCCCTCTGTCCGTCCGTCCGTCTGTCCGTCTGTCTGTCCGTCTGTACGAACACCTAGATCAGGGAAACTGTAAAAAACATCATATTTGGCAGTTAGATGCCCCTATAGTGCAAGCAGATCAAGTTTGTTTTAGATTTTTGATACCTCCCCCCCTCCCCCAAAAACCGCGAAAAACTGCCACACCCACAATTTTAAAGATACAAACTTGTGTTTAGGCATACGATAATCTTATGATAATCTTTATCTGTCCTGTGAATTGTGGCTTAATCGGATAATAAACACCGGAGATATTCAAGATTCAATTCCCTGCAATAGGTAAGGGGGGTCCAGCGCGAGCGTATGTGTGTTTGCGTGCGACGTTACGATATGTGTGCCTGTGTGCGTGTTTGTTAGCGTGTGTGTGTGCGAAGGAAAGTACAGGGTCTCCTACTGTCGGTTGCATCCGACTGTAGCTTTCCGAGTTTTTTTCCTATATTTTCATCTTCTCATTTTTTATATTCTTATTTGCTCATTTTCTTACATTCTCATTTTTTCATATCCTATATCCTCATTTTCTGTTATTTTTATTTCCTCATATTTTCTTTTTCCCAACTTCTACTATTACTTTAGATATATATATAGATATGCGTGTGTGTGTGTGTAGGTATATCTATTTTTATATTTCTTTAGATATACAATTTTTACTTTGTTGTGTGTGTGTGTGTATTTTTTTGTCTGCCGCACAGCTCAGACTGTGTTAATTCAATAAAATGTTGTATAAAATTGATTGATTAGCTGCAAGTGGCCATTGCCCGTGTCTGTGCCTCACACACACACACACTCACACACATAAACATATTGACTGTAGCAGATGCCGTATTTGCAGTAAGCAACTCAGCTGCTGCTGCTGCTGCTGTTGTTGCAGCTGTTGCAGTTGCACTAAGCTGTTTTCTGTTGCCTGCTTTTGTTGTCACATTTGTGATTCCCTTTGCTGTTGCTGCCTTTATGTCTGTCTGTCTCTCTGTCTCTGTGTGTTTGTGTGTGTGTGTGTGTGTGTGTATATTATTATTGTTGTTGTTGCTTACACAATTGTCTGTGCATTATTTGAGCTTGCGCCGGCATTTGTTATTTCGCTTTTATCCTGCAGGATCTGTACGTAATGCGATTGTGTGTGAGTCACTGTCACTGTCTCAGCCTCTGCCTCAGCCTCTGCCTCGCATCTGACGCTACCTTTGCTTCCACTCCACACTGATTTCATGTACTTTAACTTCACTTGCTCTCAGTCTCTGCACAATCGGCAATCTCTTCAAAAAGAAAGAAAACATAGCTTGTGCTAACATTGTCCCAGCGCTGCCAAAATGCCATGCAGCGTGGCAGAGATGCCTGACAGCGCGCACACACACACACACACACACACACACACACACATGGAGACACAAGGACACACATTGGGATGCTTAAAGCTTGTTGTTCAGCATTAGGTCTCCAAATATCAGTAAAAGCAAGCCTCTACAAATGTGCGCTCTAAGAATCCGATCAGCGCACTCTGCGTACACTGATAATAAAAATCTACCTAAATTTAATTATAGCTGGATTTAAATATTTTCAACATTGACTTTGCGCCAGAGTGGTTTATAGTTCATTTAAATTTAAATTTTAAGTCGTAAGTTGAATATTTAGTTTTCGATGTGTAAGTACTATTAAGAATGAATCTAGTCAAAGATCTTCACAGTTCCTTTTTTGCTTTTAACTATAATTTGGTTTCTAAAATGGGAATAACAATGGCCCATTTTGCATTTAATTTAAATATTTACACACCTAATTATCTAAAATAATAGGTACATATATACGTTCTTAAATAAATTTTCTTTATATTAAATTTTAAATTAATAGAACATTTTTAAATATTTATAAAATTATTTATTTATGAACTTCATGTGAAACGATTTAAATGAACTTTGTAGTTTTTCTTGCAGTGCACCTGCACTGTATATGTTATATAGTTATTTATTTTTAAATGAAATTTATGTAAAAATATTTTAATTAACTTGACAGTTTTTCTTGCAGTGCACCTGCACTCGCCGTTCTGTTCTGTTCTCTGTTTACTGTTCTCTCTTTGCCCATGCCTACGTGCGTGTGTTTGTATGTATGTTCGCATGTATGTGTATGTGTATGTGTATGTGTATGTGTATGTGTATGTATTGCGCTGCTACTGACACTGGCACACACACTTTGTTGGTGCTCAACGGCGTTTGCATTCTGCTGGGCTCTCCTCTCAGTGTTCAATTAAATGCCGGCGGTACTCAGAGCTCAAGTTGGCTAAGCTCGGGTCAGTTGAACTGGACATCAGGTGGCATTGCCAGTTTTATATGTTTGCCTGTTTGTCATTTGCCTGCTTGAATATTTGATTTGTGCATTTAAACATTTCAAACGGAGCAACAACAGAGTTGCCACACTTTGCCCACTTTGCCTAATGCTGCAGCAGTAGCAGCAGCAGCAGCAGCAGGAGCAGAAGCGGCAATTCATCTCAAATTCTCTTTAGAGCAATTTCAGTTATTATATTGCATTGACTTTGTTGTGGATTGTTGTTGTAGGGCAACTGCAACTGTTAGACATTCACCTGACATTACTTATTTATTATTGATGATTAACAAGCAGCTATTTTGGCCAGAGACCAGCAGCAGCAGTAGTATACAGGCAGAGGCAGAGGCAGTGGCAGAGGCTAAGCTTAACGCTAACGTCAACGTCAACGTCAATGCGGCCTTTGGCTATTTGGTTGAGCCGCTGGGTCAGTTAGGGGCGGCGAGAGAGAGAGTTGTGGAGAGTTTCAGCTAAGCCTCAGCCTCCGCCTCCGCCTCAGCTTCCGCCTCAATCTCAGCCGCTGCTGCCAGGTGCAAGTGCTGTGCCAACTGTCGATCTGTCAGGCTCTCCCACTCTCCGCTCTCTCCCGCTCGGGCTTATGCTCTGTTTGTCTAAGCTGCGTATAAATTTTGCAAGGCAACAGCAGATTTTAAGTGTAGGCTTTGAGGTTATGTATGTATACAACTAAGCTGTGTGTGTGTGTGTGTGTGTGTGTGTGTATTATGTATATACTCGCTTATGCATGTACATATGTATGTACATTCTAGCTATGTAAGTCACAAGTTTCAAGTGCCGCATTGCTGCACGTTGCAAAACTGCAAATGAAAACTCAACGCAACGCAATTGTCATTTCTTTAAGTTTATCCTTGGCTTTGCTTTGCTCTGCTTCTTTACTTGCAGCTTGCCCCGCCCAACACCAACACCAACACCAGCAGCAGCAGCAGCAGTAGCAGCAGCGGCAGCAGAAGGAGGAGTAGAAAGCAGCACAAACAGCAGCAGCATAAATAAATATGATTAAGCTTAAGAATATATAAAAAGAAAGTTCAAATGAAATAACGCAATATACGAAAGAAGCAGAAGAAGCTAAAAAAGAAGAGGAGAAGAAAAAACACCCGGAATAAAACATAAATAAATAAGTAAGAAGCAACAGAGGTGAAGGAGCGGCAGCAGCAGAGGCAGCGGCAGTGGCTGAAGACGCAACGCAGCCAAAGGGGGAGTAGAGCTGCTCGTCCGTCTGTCTGGCAATCTGGCAATCTGGCAACCCGACAATCTGGCAACCTGGCAACCTGGCAGTGCGAATGCGAATGCGACATCAAGCGGGGGCGCAGCAGCAGCAACAGCAGCAGCAGCAGCAGCAACACCAACTGAGATAGTAGAGAATCGAGCTCAATTACGCCGCCAAACTGTCGTGTCAGCAACAACGTGAAATGTGCAATTCCTGGCTGCTGCTCATAATTGCGCTCTCTGTTGTCTGCCTGTGGAACTCGCAACAAACCGAAACATCCAAATCATGCCCAGCCGAGTGCATCTGCTTGTCCCAGACTCAAGTAAGCTTAACAATGTCTCTATTCCCCCCACACACACCCTTCCCACCACACTGGCTCCCACAGTCCACT
Source organism: Liodrosophila aerea (assembly GCA_035045005.1). Lineage (NCBI taxonomy): Eukaryota > Metazoa > Arthropoda > Insecta > Diptera > Drosophilidae > Liodrosophila > Liodrosophila aerea. The sequence goes on from JAWNNL010000218.1 coordinate 349,123, forward strand.
CACTCTCCCTGTGTGTGTGTGTGTGTGTACCTTACTCTCCGCTCTGTACTCTACAAGCATTGCCCTTCCACTTGTAGTTTTGCTAGTTGTTTGCTCTGTGCAGCATCATCATCATCATCATCCTCATCAGCAGCAGCAACAGCAGTGGGAAATGCACAGTTGAAGAAATGCATGACTAGCAGTTACCCTGTAATTACACTGAGCAACAGCCAGAAAGCGCGGCCTAGTGACATTAGTCACATTCGGTGGACACCAAGTTCTAACTCAGCAGTAATACAGTCAGGACGCTACAGCATATAAAAATAAGCTTTAATTTTGATTTTTATTTACATTTTCGCGAAATAAGGCAAAGAGCAGACTCTGCTCTCAGAGCACTGGTCAGCTCCCCGCTGCTTTAGAGCATTTCATATAAAATACGAATATAATAGTATGTATATGTAATATACACTAATTCCATTTCAATGCATTTACATTTACCTTATTGAAACGCTTAGAAATGTATCATTTCATCATTCATAAAGTGAAGACCAATCGGCATTTCTCCAATGAATCGATAAGCATCTCGTGTTCGATTGTAAAATACTGAAAAACCGATGAACAGAGAGATTTTTGAATCTTTTTCATAAATACCTAAAAATAAAACACATAAAAATAAAACCTTAAGGCAGTTTATATAGAGTAAACATTTCGGGCCGATATCGAACATGACGGAAAATGACTAAAAATGCCAGCAAGGAATTACTATACGGTCACATGGAATATAAACAGATTAAGGCCATTAGCATAGAAAACGCTTGTCTATGTTGACGAGTGTTATTAAATGTACATTTTATTATACATTTAAGAGAACAGAAAGAGTTAGGTTAGGTTAGGTAATCCGATAGGGATCTGGTCCGACACTTAGTTCTGTTGGTACATAATGTAGTACACCCTCTCGTTTTGGTCCAGGTCAAAGTTCATTATGTCCCTTGGCGTTTTGGTAGATACCTCCATGAGTGAGGTGAACATAGGTTTCTCTACACATTTTGAGACAACATACATATCTACAGAAAGAGTTAACCATGTTGGTTTTTTGTTCGGCATTTACTTTAGCCTAAACAACTTGATTTGGCATTTTTAAAAGGTATAACAAAGCCAGCAATGGGCAGGGCAAATCAAAGTGTGGATGAGCAGGTCGTCTGGGGGATCCTCTCCTGCTGGGCTGGTGGTCAGCAGGCTCACAGATGGATGCTATGCCCGGTGCCCTGTGTGTCCTGTGGCCAGTGATGAGCACAAAAATTAAATCGAAAATGCTCGGGAAAAATGTTGAGGAAAATGGACATTTCCCTTTTGTTTCAAAATGCGCTGCAATACAATTGGGTAGGCGGTGGGCTGGTAGGAGGGGAGACGGACAGACGGACAGACGGACAGACGGGGGTCTCTAGCTGGCCATCTCCTCTACTCTCCACTCTCCGCTCTCCACTCTACAGCTGTGTGTGGGTGTGCGCGTATTCAATTGTCTCCCGCGAGAGTACTGCGGGTAGCCAAAAGAAGAAAGCAGACCAGGTGATTGAGTGGTAGCTGTGGGAGAGGGGTCGGCAGTAGGATAAGAGGGTGCAGGGAGCGCTTGCTCTCACTTAATGCGCATTCTTATTACCAGTGGGGCTGCGGTGCGTCGCTGCTGGCATCGTCATTTTTAGCAAATTGAGAACTTAAGTGATTTCATTATTCCAGATTATGAACAATGAAATGATTTACTCAGCACTCGACATGAAAAGCGCAAAGGAAAAACACGAGAAACCAAAATAAAAATGAAACTCAAACTGAGCAGCAACAGTAGTAGTAATTGTAGTTGTAGTAATCTTACAATCACCCTACCACCCACCCCCTTGCACCCTTTGCCCCTTTGCACCCTCTGCAGCTACTAAAGCGTATCGCTGACTGTACTTTATTCAAGACTCAGGGGCTTACAGCTGTTGACCTGGCCAGGAGGGGCCTTGGCATAGGTATAATCAACTTACAGCCAGCTGTTGTGCTGCACTTTAAGCGGAAAATTTTCGTGGCCTGGAAAGAAAATTTCATTAAATCGAACAACGGTAAACAGCAAAAGAGAGCTAAAAGAAAACCAAACAAAGCGCAGCGGAACAATGCGTAATGAAACGCAGTGCAATGCAACGAAACGAAGTGAAATGAAATGAGCAACAATAAAAACAACAACAAACGGAATATACATAAACAACCGTTACAAACAGTAGAGCAACAGTGATGCGGTGTGTAGTAGAGTGGGGAAGTAGGGAAGTGGGGGAGAAAAAGTAACACAAAACACAAACGAAACTTTTAATTCGTGCATTTAAAAGGCGAAGCGTATGGAAATTGTTTAAATAGAACGGAAAAATGGCACTGGACTAGGCCTACACGAAAATTTGCATGTACTATATATAGTTTACGTTTTACACGAAAATGCAATGCGAATCTTAGGCAAAGTGCGCAATTGACTCTAGCGTAGCTCTCACAGCGAACACACAAACACACAGAGCGGTGTATCAGAGGGATAAATACGATAGTTTATTGCCGGCAGTCACCGGAATGTGGCGTGTTGTGGTGCTTATGTCTTTATGGATTTCCGATTATGTCTTCTACTATAGACAATGCCCGACTGTAACCATTGATTTTTAATGATTGACTGCTAACATGATACGTAATTAATGCTCGATTCTGAGTATTGGTTAACCAAGGATTTTTGTGGAGTTTTTAGCTTGATTTTCGTCATATGGGTACCATCTATTAATAAACTTTAACAGAAAGTTTGATTTTGTATTATAGTATTATCACACCTGCTTCTCGAACTCCAAGATATTACTTTTAGCAGTTCGAATCTGCAGTAGGTTCCTCCCCTAACATTTAAAATGTTAGCACCCCTGATGGAAATACATTATATGCACATGCAATCTGTCGTTTGATAGAGTGAACAGCCTTCGCTTCTCAGTGCTTCGTTAATAGCCAATTAGGTAGACGCAATAAAGTAAAAGTATCGATTAATTTATCGATAAATTGAAATTTCGTGCAGTTATGCTAGTGGTGCGTAGGGCAATGCCTCGGGTATAAAAATAACACTCACACAGCTACTGGCGGGCCAACGGGGATTACACACAGTTAGAACAAGATGAGGAGGTGGTGGGGGAGGAGTACATACATAGGAAGGGAAAGCGAGGACAGACAACGCTGACATCAACGTGACAGCGACAAGCGTCGCGACGGCACATAGACAGATGGCCGAGACGAATGGCATGGGATGGGAAAAGATGAGCTGGAATAGAAGGAGAGTGGAGAGTAGGAGAACGTTGAAATCGGACAGAGTCCAGCTTTAACCGGATGATGAGGTTAGGAAGCGCAGGGGGATGGGGCATGGGGGAGGCGTGCTGTGGTGATTCCGCAAACGCACACATCAGCACATAATAGTTATAAAAAATTAAAGCGCAAAGCAGAGACACGAAACGAGCAACAAAACAAGTGCGAAAAAGGGGCATGGGGGCAGTGCCAAGCCGAACAATGCGAAGCAGTTGGCCGAGGGGGGTGGGGCATACCCCGAAAACATGAAGCAGTGACAGACAGCAATAAGGGGGGAAAAACAAAAGAAAATGAAATAAAAAGACGACGAAAGACGAGCAGAAATAACAAAATGAAGAAGTGCAGAGTAAAAATAAAAATAGCATAAAAAAGACAAGAAAAAAAATTCGATTTAATTTTATTTGCAGCAATAAAGCCGCAAATTCAATTTTCGCGCGATTGTCACCCCCACTCCTGTATCCCAGCTCCCCTCTATCCCAGCTATCCCACAACTTGAATTTGCTATCGCAGTCTAATAATTTACGCCCTCTTCGCACATATTCCAGGTGCTGTGTAACACGGGCGGACTCGAGCAGATACCGTTACGCCAGCTGCCAGCCACGGTGGAGAACCTCGCCCTGACCAAGAACAATTTTCCGATCATTAAGCCGGACTCGTTCGCGGGTCTGCGGGCACTGAAGAAGCTCTCACTGGACGGCAACAATATCACACGGATCAAGCAGTTCGCATTCCGTGGTCTACCCCGGCTACGTGAGTTGTCCATACAGTACACGCCATTGCAGACAGTGGCACAATTCGCATTCGCCGGATTGCAGAATCTATCGACGATATTGTTGAGCCACAATCAGATCCAACGGATCGAGGGTAATGCCTTTGCCGGCACCTCCAACATTAAGCTAATCCTGTTGAGCAATAATCCGCTGATCCGGATCGAGAGCTCGGCATTCTCCAGCCTGACGAATGTCGGGCATCTGATATTGCCATCGGGCATACGGAGCATTGAGCAGGACGCATTCTTTGGCATGGATGCTGTGGGTCTGCTTAAGCTGGCCTATATGGATCTCAAGGAGATCTCACCGTTCACATTTCGTGGTCTATCGAATGTGCTGCTGCTGACACTGCAGGAATCTGATCTGGGTGTGATCTGTGCAGATGCCTTTACGGGGCTCACACAGGTGGAGACACTGCATATACTCAACAATAAGATCGATTCGATTGAAGAGCTCAACTTCACCCATACGGCGGCCATAAAGCATCTCAAATTCCAAGGCAATCATGTGCTGGAAACACCTGATCCGAATGCCATCATTGTCGATGGCGTCGATCACCTGCAGCTGGTGAACAATCACTTCCCATGCGGCTGCCACATACACACCCTACTCGATGGACCACTGGCCGAGGGTGCCCACAATCTGAGCGATTTCCTACAGAAGAACTATTGCATCTCCCCGCTGGAGGTGAACGGACGTGTGATGAGCGAACTGGACATCGATGCCATCGGTCGTTGTGCCGATCAACTGACCAAGGGCAATCTCGGCTCCTCAGCAGCCTCCCTCTCGCTGTCCATCAACGCCATGCTCCTCATTGCCGTCGCCGGCTGTGTGGAGTGGCGTTATGTGGCTCGCATCGCTGAACTCCTCAGCCATAGTCACATCGCCTGGCGACGACGCCGAAAACGTCGACGACCCGCCTAAAGGTTCGTACATCCATCCATCCCATCCACGCCATGCCACGCCCACTGACTCACAACTCCGTAAACCTAATACTGGCGCTTTATTAAGTAAGTGTCGCCATCACCATCGCCATTCTCATCCAGCTAGGTGGCATTAGTTCCATTTCGCATAAGACTGTCCGTTCTATTCTAGTTGAATCGCTAAGAACTTGAATCATTTTTACACACAATATAGTACACACACTGCAAGTACCGTTCCATATGTAGCAGTAAGGAAAAGCTGAAGCTCTCCTGGAGAAGAGGCTTGATTGCTTCTAATGGGAAATCCCTTGAACTCAGAGCGCTCACTGGTGATTAAGGTAAGGCTCTGATATACTGACTATCCTAAACCAGCTAGGACTAGCTGACGGTAGAATCTCCTAAACAAAAGTCTAAATTCTCATGGGCATTAGTTGAATAGAATAACATTTAGGGAGACCCTCGGATACAAATGCCAAGTGATATGACGTTGGGTGTAGAAGTTTCTCCCAAATGAACTGTGGTTCTCCTCGACTAGCTATGGGTTATTATCTCCTAAGATATATTTCATTAGGTTGTGTTGAATACTTAATAGGTTTGTTTTCTCCGGGCTTAAGTATATGTACATATATTCTGCAAGTGTACCATCTAGATCAGTTCCCAGTTCCCTGTAAGGTCTGCAGCATGTTGAACCGTCAGCTGACCTTAGCAGAGCATCTCAGTCTTTTAATTTAAACGTATTAAAGGTAGGAAGTTCATGGCAATTGCTTTGCCTAATTGTAACTTCACCGGCATTGCCTGAAGTCTCAGCTGTCATCACACATCTCTGTGGCTCCCGAAGGATGTGGGGTGATCAAGTGTGCTTATCGCACATCCCACATGAGCTGTGACTCATCCCCATTGCCATTTCCACTCGCAGTCCTAATCCCAGTGCCATCCATTTTTACGTTTCACTTCGAATGCAAATGGAAGATGGTAAATGGCAAATGGAAAATGGTTTCAATGGTTTCTCTCATCTTTAAATGCAACAACAACAACAACAACAGCAACAACAACAACAACAACAACTATCAAGAGGCAACACCAAAAAAATGTAGTGGCATTCGACGTCATATTCCGAACCGTTAACCAAATCTCAAATTTAAGTTCCAGTTACTCGACTAAACTTGACTTTGTCCCACTGAGAAAAATAATCCAGTGGAAAGTACGCTGAAATAGATGAGGGAAATATATTCAAATATTCATGGATATAGATTGTTCAAGTTGTGGTTCTATGACTAGTTTTCTAATGCAGCCTCAGTTTATTTACTTCAATTGTTCTCAAGTTATGTAAGATCTACTGCATTACGCACAGTGTACGCTTAGCTTTTTGGCTTCTGGCTGCTACGGCCTGATGAGTGAAGCAACTACAAAGCGCAGGGAGCGAATAGGAGCAAAGGGTTAAGGAGCGTCGCAATTGAACTGCAGCTGCCTTAAAGGCAACTGCAGCAACAGCAACAACAACAGCAGCAGCTTCATTGTGCCACCACGGCGCACTTAAAGTGCTGCAGGCACAGGAGCGGTTCAGCAGAGCTTGCAGGGGGGAGCTGACAGAGCCTGGGGAGTAGGAGGAAGTTGGCAGGGAGACGATGAGAGAGTGAGGGGGGAGGGGAGGGGCAGCATGCGGCTGTTGCTATTGCTATGGGTTAGCATACAAAACGAAAAACGGAAATTACAAATTCTATTCACTCGCTACGGCATTGGGGCGCTCTAATTCGTCCTAGTACCAGCCGAACTACCCACTCCACTAGCTCCACTCACTCACCACTCTCTCTCTCCACTCTTTCTCTCTCTCCGTTTGCTCTCTGTCGCATTCTAATGCTGCTTCTGTGTAACTTTTGGGCTAGGCTGCTATTTAGGCAGAGCCAAAGGCAGACTGAGCTATTCTTTAGACGCTCTTATCGCAAAGGATTTAGATTTATCTAACTTGATTATGATGCTAAGCATTTCCCACACACACTGAGCGTGAGTGGTGGGGGTTGTGGGGGGTGGTGGCAGACGAAGCTAGCGAATGGGAGCGCAAAACAAATGCGCAGAGAAATCATTGAAGGAAATTAAAACTTTGTTTACTTTCAAGTCCACTTCTTGCAATGCCATCCACCCCCTCCTCCCCTCAGCCTTGTCTTCCCTCATTTTTCTCTTTTGTTAAGCTACATTCTAGCCATTTCCCTTACATATTTGTTCTTCCCCTCCCCCTACCATCTATGCTCTGCATTTAATCAGCTTGACGTTTGCCTAATTGAAGACATTCTGGATTTCTTTTCAGTTTTAAAGTCACTTATACGCGCACAGCGCACATCAACTAGAAAAATTACAGTGCACAAGCTGATGGTATTTTAGAAAGTATTATTTTTTAAACCAAGCTCAATCTGATTTAAATACTTGACTCTACTTTAGGTAAAGATGTGCTAAGTGATAAAATAATTCAAGAGCAATGTGCTTGAAGTGTGCTTACAGATCAATTAGCTTTAAGCTGATAGTGTACTTAGTTATTAATTAGTCTGTTCCTAGCAAGTCAAATAATTTAAAACAAGTTATAAACGACTTGGTTCAAGCACGTATTTCAGTCCAACTAAAAACAAGTTAAATTAAGTTTCAGATTTTCTCTCATTTCATATTCATATTCGTGGGGAGTAACTAAGCTTAGTTAAACATTTTTAATTTATTTAATATTTATTTTATTATTTTTGATTTCATAATAATAATATCTACTATTATTGTTAATTTGTTTTAAATTTTATACAAGTCAAATTAGTTACCAAACATTTTAAAACATTTCTTGTTCCACGTCCATTTTCATCTGTAGAGAAAAACCGGCTTGATAATATGCTGAAATTAAAGTTTATTTTATTTATTACTAAGCCAAAGTTTAACAGCACTCTAACAGCGCTTTAACAGACAATGTAATCCGTAGCATTTCACGACGAACAATTTGCATTTTTGTAGCTTAAAGCTAGAGCTTAGCTAAGGCAGAGGAGAGTAACAATAATAGAGAAACAGTGGAAGAGAGAGGGAGAGGCAGAGGTGGGGGAGAGGGAGACAGTTAGTTTGCGTTAGATAGAGTAAGCGATAAGTTGAAGCTCACGGCTGACCAGAGCCAGGGCACGTGGTTGGGTATTGGCACACGATTTCTGTCACTTTGGCCCAGCTCATGTCCGCAGATCGTTAACTTAATTGTTCCGCTTGAAATGCTGAAAACTGTTTGTGCGCCATTGTTGCCACTGATAGTTGCAACCCACACACACACTCACTCGCACTCGCACACACACACACACACTCACATTGTCGGAGGAGCCGGCATGTCAACAAATGCAATAAAATTGGCGTGACTAACTGAACATGAAGGCGCACGAGTCGAGATGGGCCTCTGCCCCATGCCACCCACTCTCTTAGTTACTCCTCGCCCGCTTCCCGCCCCCTTCCGCCACCTTTTGTGTAGTGCAGCCTGTTGTTGCCTTGTCACACACTGTAGAGCGCGCTAGTCGTGCGTGCCGCTGCTGACAGCGCTGCCAACGTCGCTGCAATCAGCAATTGGTCGACCGCAGCAAAAGTCGCGTAATTAACGCGACTGACTCTGTGCTCCACCCCCCCACACACACACACATACCCTACACCACACATCCTACACCCCTTATCCTACAGCTGAGCTAAATTAATGCCGTATGCCCTGTGCTCTACTACTGCCTCTGGACTTAGTTAACTCTCTGTCCCTACCTCAACCTCTCGCCACACCGTGTCAGCCTGAGCATCGCTTAATCCTCTAAGATTTGCCGAAAACACAACTCTTAGATACCCTGGGTCATCCTCATATATATATATATATATATATATCCTCTATGCACTTGTATCTTATATTTCACATTATCTACAAGTTCGGCTTTTGAGTTCGACCTCATCCAAAATGAATGATGGTATTCGAGTGTAATGATGTCCTTATTTTTTCATCAAATACTTGTATAGCCATGATACCATTAATATCAATTTAATGTATTACTAAAATTTCAGATTCTAAAAACTTACGATTCCATAGAAACACTTGATTTAGAATGAAATATGTCTTTATATTATTTTAGTATTTCGTCAAACATAATTTTTGTATTTTCATTTTTAATGAAAGAATATTTTATACTTATACTTTGTATATTTAAAGATATTTCACACCTTTTTAAATATGTTTTCAGTTTACAACTTTTTCCTCTGCGTGAGAGATCGCACCCAAAAGATACCCTATATGCTATATTTAGATTTTGTCAAGGCTCTGGCACATTTCACTTCTCATTGACAATTTTTCAAAAGCTTTGTCTACTAACAAGGCAACTTAGACTACTTTAAGCCACCACTCATTCACAAACAACACTTTATGCCTGCATCTTAATTACAGGGTATCAAGTGCGCATAGCAAGTGAATTACATTAAATAAAATCAGCGGAAAAGTGAAACTCAATTGAAATTGTAAGCGAAGTGCAAGCGAGCAAACGCCAAATTGAAAAGGCCAAGAAATGCGAAACGGAAACGGAAACGGAAACAGAGAGACAAAGAAGGTAGGCTAGGGGAGGGGAGGTGCTGGTGGAGGTGGAGATGGAGGTGGAGGATACAGAGAAAGCAGAAGTGCGATGCTAGGTAGCATAAAACGAGTGGTAAAAAGAACTAGACTCTATTCAAATTTCATTCAATTTGGCCAATTGCTGCATCTGTTGCAAGTTAGAACAAAGCGTCTAGACGCTGAAATGCCTCACTTGCGTCCAGTCATTTGCCCCTCACCACCTCACCATGTTCTTCTTCTATCTGCCATCTCAAGTCTCAGCTCATCATCAGCGAGGGCTCTGGCAAATTACCAGCGCCATCAATTAGCTACAACCACACAAGCAGCCTCAAAGCAGCTCTAGGCAATGTGGCCAGTGTTGCCACACTGCCCCTAATCTGCCACTTCTCTTCTCTTCTACTTACCTCCCCTTCCGCCCACTTGTACATGCTGCCACTGAGTATCGTGTCTGAAATATGACACCGTTGCTAAAGCAGGGTTAAACGTTGACCATTTGCGTGTCGTTGGGCATTACTGTTTTCCCTTCCATTCCTTACATCTATAACTCTCTCGCTTCCCTTCTCTCTTCCTACATACATATAATATTCTCCCACTTTGCAGTTTCTTTACTCTTAAAGCGCATTTGTCTTGGTCAATTCGCTATACAAGCGAGGCCGGAACTCATCCTTATGAGAACTATGTATCCTATTGGAACTCTGCTCGCTGTGCAGCTTTTTGGCTGAAATTTGGTACAGTTGCTGCTGCATTTTATAGCTAATACAAGTTATAAAATCAAGCAAATTGCACTTGTAATTTCTGCAAAAGTCAAAAATGTATTCTATATTGTGCTGAACTTGATCTAGACTCATTATAACATGGTCTTCTATAGTTTTCATAGAGTATTTAAGCTTTCTCGAACCAGCTGAAATTCTGTCGAGGGATTTACCCCTTTTTTTGCATTTTTATTTATTTATTTAACTTTTTTGTAGGTATTTTTGTTGTTATGCCGTTTGGCGTTGCAAATTTATTGGGCTAATACAAAATTTAATCAGGCTGTGAGCCTTGGGCCCGAGCAACATTATCAGGCGCGCCGCCCATAAATAACCATAAGGGGCAAGCAAAGCAAGGGAGAGGGGGGTTAAGCAGTGCACAGTGTTTATAGAGTACGCATTGCGAATGAGAGGTAGAGAGTGGAAGAGAGGATGAGTGGAAGAGAGGGTGTGGCCAAATGACAAACAGCTGGCGGCATAGGGCTAAAGGATTCCGTTTCGGCATTCGCATTGAGTATTCCAAGTTTATTTTTTCTCTCACTGTGATTTTGTTTTTTTCCAGGATTTTTTGGGGATTGTAGGTTTGACTCTGGAGTCCTTACACTTCATTTAAAGCGTCGCCGTCGCACATAAATTTCCATGCACATAATTAAACTAGCAAATGACAAAGCAAAATCGTTAAATCGAGGTCAAAATAGGCGACAATGCCAGGGCCCCAGCTAGCCTTTAACCTTTGACCCCGGTGACAGAGGGTTCTACTTCGGCTTGCCTTGGCTTAAGGCGGGGGTTAAATGTAATTAAATATGCCGCTAGATGACCTACTATATGTGTGTGCGTGCTTGTGTATGTTCGAGTGTGTGTGTGTGTTTGTCTAATAGCAAAAATTATGAAAATCTATGTGGATGCCAGTGTCAATTAACATGAGCAAGTTGGCGCAGTTGAACGTTGCGTATGAGTGATGCCCGTTTCGTTGCGTATGGGTGGCCAAGCCTTCCTTAGTCGTGACATAAACCACACTTCCCACACTGCTCCACTTGGCAGCAGCATACGCCCACAGTTAAGCCCAATCATTAACATTTTAAAAGATGCCCGAACAGACTGAGAAACTGAGACTGAACTGCCTGTGGATGGGGGCGAGTGGAGCACACTCTATGGCAACGCAATTGGGGCTGACATTGACAAGGCGCACGCCAGCAAAAATGCTTAAGTGAGCTTAGTAAGTGAGTTTTATAACACACACACAGACACCCATATATACTCCCACACACACACACACACATACGTACTCCTGCATACGCTTAAACCCGCGCAGCATATAAAACATTTCTACACATGTGCGTGCTTACGGCTTTTTGCCTTTTTCTGAATACCCTGTAACCAGTGAACAGTTGCTATGGGGTGTACTAAAGTGATCTATACATGCAAAAGATGTCTGTAGATAGAAGTAATACTAAGGTTATTTGAAAACTATTGCACTAAGGTTATTGCTTCCATTTTCAACATATGTACAATATACATTATTTAAACAAAATCTCTGTTGTTAACCTACGCTCTAATATGAGCTAAACTAGACTTACTCTGAGAGTTGCTCTGACTATAACAACTAGAATTTTATCCATTGTTTTTTATAGTAATACTCATCTAACACTTCAAGTTTCCTGGCTATGCTTTATCAAGCTTTTATGAAAATTCAGAAACTCTATCAATTCGTAAGAGTTATTGCTACTCTGCAGGGTATTGGCTCTTCAAGTACTCTACTCGTATGAAACTGCTTCCTGGTATTCTGCAACAATTTAAAAGTTGAAAACTTTTGTAGCTATAGTACACTTAAAGCCTTTAAGTATTTTAATTATGTAGGATTTGCGCTAAAGGCTAAAAAAGAAACAGGACGACAGCTCAAAGACTTCAGGGCAACCAGGGCTACAGCAGCAACCCCAAAGGTCTTCGCTGTGCTCTTGCAACAAAATTTGTAGCCGTTGGCAGATGGAGTGGCAACAGTCAACTAATTGAAAAATCGCCTATGCCGTAGGCTCAGCTTCAAGCATTGGGATCCAATGCCACGCACAACCTGAGCCCCAAATGGTATCACGTGTGTGTGCGTGTGTGTGAGTGCGTACATGTGGGTGTGTCGTGTCATGTTGTATTGTGTCTTGTTTGGGTTGTCACCAAAACTGATGTGGCACATGCAAATGAGTTAAGCCAGCGATTGAGGCAAGAAGTCATCATCAGCAGCTAAAGTGCTGCTGTCACTCACTCTTTACTCTTCACTCATTCACCCACTCATTCACTCACTCGCTCTTTCACTCACTTACTTAGTCACTCATTCACTTAGTTACTCACTCACCTAGCCATTCAACCTGACAGCCAAGTTGAACCTTAAGCTCTCCAAGCAGCTCTCAACACTCGCATTCTTTTTCGGAAACTTTTACAGTCCGAACTCCGAATTTGTAGATGAAGTATTCTCTACTCCAAGCAATCACTACTCAAAAGTAATAAAGAAATATTATTCTTGTACTGAAATACGTTACAACTTAAAGCTGTAGTAGATTATAAGTCTTTCGATTCGAAGTTCTGTTCCTATTTCTACACATAGCTGTAAATTAAAAGAGAGTTCTTACATACTTGATAAACAGAGTATTTGAGACAGTCTTTTTAAGAACACCTAATAGTAATTCGGAGTTCAATTAGGTATTCAATTCGGAGCTCAATTCGGAGTCGTGAGAACACAAACTTAGCGCTAACAAAGAAAATAGTTTATACATATATTAAACGCATATACAAAAACTCAAAGTACCGCAAAAATAAAGACTATTTCATGGATCGCATATCCTGTTTCAATTCAGATATTGGTTCCGAATTGAAGTAATTAAATGACCGCCATATTGTAAAAATTCCAATAGACTTTAATGCAGTTGAGACTTGAAAGCAAGCTGAAAACTCGTATTGTATCTTGAACAAACTAAATTAATTATACTTGAGATTTCGGAGTCGTTTGCCTTAAGTCCGAATATATAGATCAAGCCATCGAAATCGAATCACAAATATTAACGCAAACATTTCGCAAGTGTTTGGCGTGTGCAAACAAGTCAAGTCAAGGACACGACAAGTTTTGCAGTCAGATTAAGTTTAGGAGTAGCATCCAAACCGGAACTCAGAATCAAGCTGCCAGTTCCGACACACATACAAACACACATACACACCAAACATAAATCAAAGTGTGCAACGGGCGGGGCCTAAGGGTAACTTTGCACTGCACTTGCCACAGAGAGCAGCAAGTGAGATGTGGTAGTGTTGCGGTATGTCACGGGTACAGCTTCATATGCTTGAGATACATATGTATCTAGATAGATAGATACAGATATAGATAGATATATCGTTGAGTGCGGATGCCAACGAGCAGCAAGAGCATGAACACTCGCATAGGCATCCAAGTGCACTCGAATGTCCTTACGGGTCCACACATCTGACAGCACTGCCTTCCTACCCCCCTCCCGCCCATCACCATTGTCGTCTTCCTCAATCTAGCCAGTACCCTATCAGCTGGCTGGAGCATCAATCAGCTTGACGATGTACATTCTGAGCTATGACAACGAAGCATTTTATTGTTGTTAACAGACTCTGTTCCTCACGCACGCCTCATATAAATGACGGACTCAAGATACCCTAATAAAAGCAAGTTTCTTCCACTCCATCGAGTTAGTTTACTCCAACAATGTCTTACCATCTACGGTATCAATGTATCGATAACTAAAATAGCTGATGAATTAGGACAATTACCAAGTCTATCGATAACTTTGATTCATCGTTATTAAGCTTGAATGGCTTAAGGAAATTCATTCATACTAGGCAAAGCCTAAGCTTGCTTTAGGGATTGTAAGATCCAGGGCTTATGAGTCTTTAGTCTATAGATTATTCTCATTTTCGATAGTATTGAAACTTTGATCAAAATTGTAAACTAACTTCATTTCTTGACTTTATCGATGGTTCCTTTTCTGTAGGTCATTCCTACCACAGTGAGTGCTATGAGATTACAGGGTATTGAACGGCCACAAATTTGTCAAATGCTGAAAACACTGCAGTTTTCTATCTCAGTTTGTTTTATCCATGTTTATTTTATGTTTATGCAAACCCAGGCAGCTTCTGGCTAATCCTCGAATGGAATGGAACGGACTGCAGAGGAATGAGCTGAAGTGGTTGGTGTAGGCAAAGGGGGGAATGGGGAATATTAGTTTGTCAGTTGTTTGTTGTCAGGCTCAATATTTATAGAGAAGATATACATATATATATATGTGGATAACTGTAAATGTGTGTATGGTTGGAAATGCCACAATCAATGCGAATGACTCTAAATTATTATATGTATCGAATTTGAATCTAATGTGTAAATCATAAATCGAACAAAGCAAAACAAAAGCCGCAACAACAACATATGTATGGTTGTTGTAGTTGTTTTTTTTTTTTTTTTTTGCTCTAGTCTGTAGTGCAATAACAACAACAGCAACAATTTATTGGTCAATTAATAAACAGCAATTGATAAACAAATAAATGGTTGCAAAATATCTTAATTACCTAGTCGAAAATAATGCAGATACACTGCCAGTTAAATACACACACACATACACACACACGTACACAGGTCTAGTCAATTAAAGCCAGCGAGAAATTGTATCTTGTATCTTGTATCTAAACTATTAGCTAAACCTAACTTAAGCAAAGACAAAAAAGAACTAAGTAAATCGAAAACGAAAATGCAAAATTTGTACTTATTTTATATTATGAGAAATATAATAATAACTATTTAAATAATACTGCAAAAAATATTACAAAAATATTGCAAAAATACTGCATATTATATACTACAAAATATACTAAAACTAAAAACACTAAACAACATAAATATGTGATAAATGAATCTTTTGCAACTCACAATTTGCAATAACAGCCCTGCCCTGCCCTGCCCTGCCCTGCCCTACTCCAGGCTCTCCCTCGACCCATTCACTAACTTCCTCAACTCCTGCCCCGAGCCCCCTCCAACACCCACATATTGCAGACTGTACATATCATAAAAGCATCAACTAAAAATTGAAACAAAACTACTAATCAATTATGAAATTCGTGCTTCAAAATGTTGCTAGAACAAGAGAGTACTACGATGGGCATGCATAGTATATGATTAACCTCCTGTACTAGACACAGATACACACACACATACACACACACAGATACAGACTAACTCTCTCATTAATCGAAAGCCTAAAACAATTAAAAGCGTTGCGTAAATGTAAAACTAATTAACACAATTGTTGCCATTACATCATGTAAAATAGCATTTATTATACACACACACACACACACACACACATGCATAATATTGTCTAGCTGCATATACACACAGACACATCATTATGTACACAGTATATAGCCGTATATATACTATACCCTATAGTATAGCTACTTTAAGCCAAATAATACAAACTGTGTGTCTAATTACAATAACGAAACACAAATTAGAAAAATCATAAAAAATAATACGAATATGGGAAACTAATCTACAGCTGAAGCTTGACATTAGCCACTGTTTAATTGGGTCAATAGCACCTTAATAAATCGTTTGTTATATTCTAGTATGAAGCTTTATAATATTAAAGATCCTTCACAATTTAAAACTTGCTATCATTTCAGATCCGCTGCCCATTCAATTTGTGTTGTAGGCAAAAAGCATTCTAGGTTAATTTTCTTATCCATCAAAAACTCGCTCTTCCAATTTTAAAATGTTTCAAAACTTTTTTAAACCTATTATAAAAGTGCTATCTATAGACTAGAGCAGTGGTGCCCAAACTCATACTATCAAACAGTGAAGCGTGTCGCCAAGCAAAGCGCACATGTGATAGGAATTATGAATTTTGGGCACCACAGGACTCGAGTCTAGTCACTTGACCTTTAATATATCTACCTAAATATATTTTCCATCTATGTACAGCATTTCATCAATAGTCACTTCAAAATATTTATTTCTTTTATTATTAATTATTATATTATTCTTTTTCAGCCCAGCTACAGTCTTTTTCACTATTCTTCATTTTGCTTTCTGTCATAACGATTTCATATCGCATATCGGTTTATCATTATTCATGACACCGCTTTCCATGATTATTGATCTTTTGCAATATTTCGTCTAACATATAAAAACAATTCTATTAACTCGTATGCCATTAAGGAAATGGATAGTAACATTTAAACAAATTTGACAATTAATAAAGGGAAGGTTAAGAATCATATATTATTTTTTTAAGCTGCGAAGAAATATTAAACTTTTAACTCTGATAGACGCTGAACTGAAATTTACCCTTGTGTATATTCTGTAATTCCGAACATGATGATGTTAACCCAACAACTTAAAGCACCGTTAACAGCGATTATTTATCAGAAAATACCATGCGTAGGTTTGGAACTGTGAGAGGGGAAGGGGGCGGTGAGGTTGAAAGTGCATTATGCCGCATCATGCCGTAAATACAGATGATAAATCTTTGTTGGATTAGTCAATTAAAATGAAAATTGAAAATCTCTTATCATCATAATATACTTACGTATTAATTGAAATATTTTAATTAATTCACATTCATCTTTCAGTTAGGTTATTGACCCGTACTTAGCGTGCGGAATGGGGTTTTTTCGTTTCATAGACACAGTGCAGTAAACACAAGTATATAGTATATCTATATAAAGTATGTTTAAGTATATGTCATGTATGATGAATGATATGCATAACGATAACGATAACGATACATAGCTACCAAAAACAATTGAATGCATAATAAACCCCCTAAACTATTATCGATTACAACTAAAACTAAACTAAAACAAACACACAAAAAAAGAGAAAAGGAAACAGAAAAGAAATGAAACGAAACGAAACGAAACAAAAAAAAACACAAAAAGAGAAAGCCAAATAAAAACATAATAAATTCAAAAGCCAAAACAAAAAAGTTTCTTTATTGCAACTAAGAAGCAGCGGGGAGAGGGGAGGGGCTGGTAAGTACAGTGGACAGTGGGCGTGGCAGGGGAGCCAATAAATCAAGCATTGGCGCATCAGAAGCTGCCACTTGCCACATGCTACACTAGTCTGCAAGTCTGGCTTCAAAGTCAAGGCAAGAGTACGAAGTTGGGGGAAGGGGAAGGGGAAGGGGAAAGGAGAAGGGGGAGATTGTTGCCATTGTCGCCGGCACCATTGCTGCAGCTGCTCTGGGCTCTTCCTCTTCCTCTCCATCTGTCTGTCTTGCTGTCTGTTTTCTTGCTTCACTTTGTTAGTTGCCCCATGCTTTTTTTTCATACGCTTCGTTGTTGCTCTCTCCTGCTCCTCCCCCTTCTCTGCTTCGTCTGCTTTTTTATTTACATGCCGCAAAAGCTTTAAATGCGTCAACAACAGCAGAGACTACCGCAAACAGTGGAGAGTGGAGAGCGGAGTGGAGTGGAGACTGTGGGGCAGCAGCAGTATTTTGAGGACACACAGCAATTTCAGCAACAATAATAAATATCGCGAGTCAACCGCAGCCAAAAAAAAACAACAAAAAATGAAAACAAAACACACACATGCACACACACACACACACACACACTCAGATGCTGTAAGGCACAAATGTAAGTCTGTATGCTGTATGCATAAGTCGCTATAGCATAACCCACTCTCTCTCCCCTACTGCCATAAGCAGGCCATGGCAACATCATTTCCCAGCCACACTATGCCATAAAAGTCTACGCACGCCACACAACACACAACAGTTCACGCACCCACACACACACACATGTCCGAATTGTGTAGAGCAAATCGATGCCACGCCCTCTAAATAGAGCTGGGCGTTAGCCAAAAGCCTGATATTGAGTCGCAGCTAACGTTAGTCAGCACTTGCTGCAATTACTTTTGCCAGCACCTGTAGCACAAAACCCACCCGCCCCACCCCCTTGGCTGCACTGGCAAAATATGAGCGCCATTAAAAATTAGTCGAAAGTACCGCTAAGTGCGCAAGCAGCCGCAACAACTATCAACGGCAGCAACAATTGCCATAACGGCAGCAACAATTGCTGCTGTGCAGTTAAGCCAGACTAAGCGTTAGTCTATCAGTAATTGCTTTGTATACTTGGCTAACAGGCAGTAACTTATCGCTACCACTGAACCTTAGTGCATGCCACAACCCCGAATATGTTTAAAGAAAAACGGTTACCGATTTCAATTTAAATTGAACCGCGCAGAGTATCAAAATTGTGTAGCATACTTTTGGTTGCGCTCAGAAATTCAAGAAATTTGTGTAGCATACTTTTGGTTGCGCTCAGATTTCTGAGTCACCTGCTACGCATTTCTGTTTGCCTGTTACTTCAGCTGGCTGCTGCAGAGGAATTTGGGTGAACTGGAAAAATTACCTTTAAAATGTAAGGATGTAAGTGCCAGACCACAATATAACTCAGTTCCATGTTCTAATCCTTGTGAACAGCGAGGAGCCTGACAGTCCGACCAATGACAATCGCGCCGGTGTCAATCGCTGGATCTCAGAACGACGCGCTGCCCTAGAGACGGGCGTCGACTGCAGTATTCGATAGGATTATTAATATTAATTTATTTTTGTCTTATTTAGCACTTTCTGTTGTATTATGTTACCGATTACATATTGCTATAAGATTTTTTAAATAAAAATTATTACAAAAACTTCAACTTTAGTTTGTTATTTTTATATTAAATTTTCCTTCAGTTTTGTTTATTATTTATTGACCTAAACTGTTGGGAACGCTTTCAGCTCAGCAATGGTGTCATAGTTGGGATTACCAATAAAAAAAAAACGGGAAAGAACGGTGTATATTTTGAAAGAAAATGTAGAATTTTTCACTACATTTGAAGCACTCAACTTTAAGTTAAACATACCTAAATTAAAATTTACCTCAAATTTTAAAATCTTTTGTTTCAACCTAAAAATTACAGACCTTTTAACAACATATATCGAGTACAACAATATGGATTTTGACAAGTGTATCAAAAAGATGCAATAGCTATCGATCTACATAATTGATACGATAGCTGACCAGGTTCCAGTTGGCTTCACTTCACCTGCAACCACTCGAATTGTGGTGCTGAGTATGTCGTCTATACAATGTACTATATATGTACATACATATGTGCCACTCCTCTTCGCCTCCTTCACTGCCTCTGCCTGAGTCTCTGCTATTGCTTGCGCTGTTTGCTTTGTCCACCTGATTTGCATTTAATTGCAGCGATTCTTTATACTAGTACAAGCAGTAGGCGTGGCAGACCCAACGAAGTACACACAATACCCCTGTGGCAAGTCGGTATATCGATATATAGACATATATGTAGATGATTAAATGTAGACATCATAGGGCAATCAACTGTAAGCACAGCGTATTAACACAACACGAGTCGGACAAAGAGAAAGCTGGGACAAACATAGCGGTTTTAATTGATGCATCGACGATGATGTAATTATTGCAGCAAAGATGCTTTTACATTTTTGTCAACACTATTATTTACTATGCTTCAAATAGAAAATTTTAATAAATATTCTGCATATTCTAGAGTTAATACAATTATACAAATAAATTAATAACCAGCAGTTTACTATTTTCAAATATTTCATTATATTTCGCAGATTGCAGCATATATTGGTAATCGACGTCTATTTATACTCTTGACATGACATGCATAGAACTATCGCTTACACCAAAAAGGATGCTCCTAAAATGCTATAAAAAAATACATTTTTTATTTTCAAACATGACATCAATATGTTTGTGAATGTCGAATACTTTTATGATAATCATAATAAATACAATTGTAATATTTAAAGAATAATTAAAACTGGATGTACGGCACCTAGAATAAGGAAATCATTCTTTTATACATAGCATATGTAGGTATACATATACCTAAGTACATACATACGTATGGTATATAAAATATAATGTGGTGTGGCATAGCCGTGTTGCCACTTTGTAGTTGTTGTTGCTGTTGTCGCTTAAGCTGCTTTAAATTTATTGGTGTGCACAGTTTAAGCGATTTTGTTTTTGTATATTTCAATGCCTGCCAAATGCAGTTACCCTTGCACCGCACTTGCCCATTGACCCTTTGACGCCGTACCTGCTGCGCACAGTCTCTCCCGTGACCCAGACAGACACGAAAAGGCGGATAAAACTTGCCAATTACGCCATTGTATGCAATGAACTGAACAACTCTCAACTATTTCGCACAGCAACAACAAGCATATGCACATCGTTTCATGCCACATGCTGCATGCTGTATGCTGTATGCTGCCTGCAATTGTCTCTCTCGTTGCGCTTGCTCTTTTTCCTGTGACACTGCGTTAGATGTCCACCGATGCTTTTAAAGCTGCTCCGCCATTCATCGTGCTGCCCACAGCGCTAAATGTGGCATTAAATTTGTTGCAGCAACACACAAGCTGCACTAACAACAACACCGCCCACACACACATTGGACTGGGCACTAGACAGTATATAGGGATGTCTAGGCACAACATAGCCCGCGATGTTGTGCACACCCGACTAGTGCCTACAGACAAACAGAATATGAGGCAATAAACAATAAACAATTTACTTAAAATTAACTAATTTAGTAAATCGACCTGTTTTTCTTAGTTTAATGCTCCTAAAGAATTTAAACTTATTCTATACCATATAAGTTAATGTATATAACTCTTAGTATCGCTAAAAATGAATATAATAAAATTGGACTATCTGTATACTAGTATAGGAATAATGATAACTACATCAGGCAGCAAGATATAGTAATTACTCTTAGGTAATTGCAACAAAAAGGGAGCTGATGAGTGTGTAAAGCAAAACTCAAGTTTACTAAGGATTGTCACTGGTATACTCACAGGACATGACAGTCTATAACAACGTCAGCATTGAGGATGGTAAATTGTATCGACTCTGCCTTGAACAGGAACAGAAGGCAGTCAGTATGTTAAGACTCATCTACTTCCCACATTATCCAGAGAACAGATTTTTGGAAAATTAAATTAATAAATAATTTAAAAAATAAACTTTTATTAATAAATAGAAACTAATACAATAAAGATCCCTCTTACTTATCAAGCCTAGCTTTGTATACATTTATATATAGTAACCGGCATAGTAATAAGTTTTAATTAATAAGCAAATAGTACACCGCAAAGATTGTCTGTAAATTAAACTTTGTTTACTTAGTAAATATAATAAATAATTATTAAAATAAACAAACTCAGTCCAAGTCCATTGCTCAACTTAACAAAAAGTATATGACACATCCGACTGTTTTATTACTTATACATATTCTGATAAATGCGGTCAGATAGACATACATATGCTATATACTACATGCATGTACTATATACATACATATGCATCAAATATATGACTCTGTCAGTGCTCACCTTAGCTCGGTAAACACAATTCAATTTCATGGATGCAGCAACTGAAAATGCAGACAGTACACAGACAGATAAAGAGATATCTGCGAGTATATAACCAACTGTATATATCTGCATATAAATGTGGATATGTACATATAGCATAGTGCAATTGCTGGCCATGAAATAATCCTTAAAAGACCACAAAACGATTTTATTCAATTAAAATGTCAAAACGCTGTTTGTTTTCGTTATTTAATGCAATAAATATTTACACTTTTATATGTGCCACAAGAGCAATAACATCCAGCATCCAGCATCCATTCATTCGCTCAGTCACTCATACACTCAAACACTCATACACTCATACACTCAACCACTCATATTCATATGCCATTCATCTACAGGTTCGCATCAATTGCTGCACGAGCTAAGAGCAACTGTGGCATCAACTGACTTTTATTCATATTCATTTGGCAATCTGCATATATTCATTTGGCTATTCGCTTCAAACTCAATTTGAAGCACATCTATCGATGCTTATCGATAGCAAAAGCATCAAAGCAACGTTTATCCATGGAAGCTGCTCTGTAGGGCAAGTACAACAAAGTATTATAAGCGTGATGGATTTATAGTTAAGGAGAATATTCAAAAACTGTGTAGAACAACTTCTAGCAAAACAACAGCAAAATAGATAAACATTCTTTCAATTTACATACGCAGATTAAAAAAAGCTTCATTCCGAAAAATTGTTCTAAATTACACTTGGAATTGGAAACTAAATTGATATACTATTTCTGAGATATAGAAAGAAAAAAAGGCAGGTTAAATTATAAATATATTGTACAATTTACGTATAAGAAATAGGGGTATTACTTAAAAAATAAACTTGGCAATGAGTTAGATTAGTTTGAAGCTGACTGTACCGTAACCGTTCTGCTGAATTTTCAATATGCGAAAGGAGTAGGTTCCAGCTATGGAAAAAACTCGCTTAAGACTCATTGGCCATTGAATACTTAAGGAATACCTAAGGAAACTAGGCATTGCCTCAGTATTGGCTGCAGTTTGTCCTAAATAGGTTCTATATTATGCCACGTGAAATATCATAAGACGCTTGGTTTGGTTTGAAGAAAGAACTTTGAATTGAGTATGGGATAAAATATAGTAGATCCTACATACTCGAACAATGATATATGTATACATAATGTAATAAACAATTTAGTAAGTACTATAGCTGATGGATGAGAGATGCTATAGGTGGCATTCATTCTAGTGAATACAACATCTTACAGAACATACACATGAGAATAATTGCACCACTAAGCAATAAATAGCCATTTCCCGCTGACATTAATAAAATTTCAGCTATATTGAAAGAGTATTACTGCGCTAGATGCCACTAGGTCATTCGAGCAGTTGTAAAATGTTGTATCACAGTGTTATTATTATGATGATTATGATTATGATTATGATAATGGCAAAGTGGGAAGCAGGCATATTCGATAATTTGTTGTTGTAAAACAAAAGGAGAAAAAAACAAGGGAGCAGGAGCAGAGGATGATAGAGAGGAGACTGTGGATGCAGGGGGAAGGGGAAATTGTTTGGCCTATTGCAAATTTTGGGCACGTACAACTCGTAAAGACTATTTACGATTCTAATAAAAACCGTCGACGGAGCACGATGTTCCTTTGACTTTGCAGTAACTGGGGGGTGAGAGAGGAGTACTGAGACCCAAACTTTTTTGTGGGTCCACAGTCATGACAATAACGAGCGGGTTGTGTGTGTGTGTGGTGGGGGTGTGTGTATGAAAATTGTTGAATTTGCTGCTAATTAAATTGGCCCGACAAATTTGCATTTGCTCTTAATAAAGTGAAGACGTATCGATAAAAGCAACTTAAAAGTGGAACTGGAACTGGAGCTTGAACCTGAGGCAGACTCAAAGCTGCTGCAGCTACAACTCTAACTGTAAAACAATGTCAAGTGTGGCCTTTTGGGCTCATTAGACGCCTCTGATATCTGGTTTATCCCTGACATGGCACAAAACTCTGTCCCTCTGTGTGTGTGCACCACAATCTGTCAGATACTCGTATTTACGATGCGCAACTACCAAGTATTACGGTCATAAAATTGTAGCTGACCCATCCAGCAACAACGAGAAAAAGCCACAACAATTGTTGATACAACAACAATTGCCCTTAGTTATACCCTGCAATCAAGATTGGGCTATTCAAAAGCTAAATTTCGAACAGACGTCGCAAGGAAGCTTATTGTTTAAACTGAGCCTTAAGTTAAAATAAAAGGCTTATATTACTCACTATATTTATTAAACTAAGTGTAGGGTTCACCTTTATATAGTATTCTCATTATGCAATTTAGTTTTCAAACACCAAACGAAACAATCTACTTTTCAAAAGCTTAAATTACTTACTACTCTATCATCTGGCTAACAATTTTGTTCACTTGATTTATTGACTATATTTTAAAGTTTTTAACATTTGTTATTAGTTCATTAAGTTTTATATAATTTCTACCAACATAATTGATATACACGGGAGCCACAGAAATCGCTTCCGGTTAAATTTAAGTGTCTTTCAATTCTAGACAATTTTTATTACAGGATCAAATTAAATTATATGAATTAAATAGCAAAAGAATAGACAACCTATTGTTCTGCAGTGATAAAATTAAAAATGTTGCTAAAAATAACTCTTGACTACTTTAATCTGGGTTCTAAGAGTTAAAAATCAAAATACATTTGTAAATTAATTTTTATTTTTGGAGACGTCGTTTTATAAACCAAGTTATTATTTCAGATGCTAAGGCTCAATTTATTTTTATTTATTTATTTCAATAGAATATCAACTACGTACAGTTGATGTAAAGTAATAGTAAGATTAAAAATTAAAATTAAATTTTTTAAATTAAAATATTAAAAATATTTAAGAATTCAATTTTAAAAAATAAAAGTTCGAAGTGAAATTAAAATTAATGTACTGGGCACTAAAATAAAAAAAGATTAGAAATGACTGGTCCAGCATTTGCTGCTAAGGATTGGGGAAAACCCAGAAAAACCCAATCAGACCAACGTTAGTAGTTAGTAAGAATAGATTAGACAACTTAATTTGAGAATGTTTATAAGGAATCTCAAAATATAGAAGAAATGAAAGTGCGGGAAAAGAGTTATGCAAACAGGATAGTTAAGGATTAGTTGGCGAATTTAGTTGCACAACGAAGATGATTAAGGAGTGAGGATTTAAGAAGGAAGGTTAGTTGGCTAAGTAAGTTAGTTAAAACTACCGAGATAATTAAGGAGTGAGGATTTAAGCTGGGGAAGAGAGAGTTCCACTGATACAAGATGATAAAGAATGTTATAATTATAACATAACACCCTAAAACCATTGTGCATAGCGCAATCTGTTCTACAAATAGAAAGGGACAGAGGTGAAAAATGTCTAGAAGGTCTGAGCGGGACAGAAAATTTCAGACGCTCAAGTAGGGCAGGAGAATCAACTATACCAATAATTAATTTGTGGAGAAAGGTAACTCCAAGAACGGTTCTACGAGTAGAGAGGGACGGAAGATTAATAAGAAGCAATCTGGCGGTAAGTTAAGATTTGAATCCCACTGTAAGCTTCGAAGAGCAAATAAAAGGAATTGCTTCTGAACAGACTCAATCCTATCCTGATGCAATTTATATTGGGGTGACCAAACACAGGAACAATATTCAAGAATAGGCCGAACTAAGGAGGTGTAAGGCAACTTAGTAACATAGGGGTCATTGAATTCTTTGGACCAACGTTTAATAAATGTCAATGTCTGAAAGCTATTTACAAAACTCTGAACCTCTATTACTATTATTATAACTATTAAAAATTGTATTTCATTTAATATTTTCTTACTTGTAAAATTGTTAACTTTTTTAGCATATATTTCGTACATTTTTAAAAAATGATTTTTGTACATTTCAACCTATAATGGCTAAGAAGTATTTGTATGTAAACTGATGATATTAATTATTTTAATGCATTATGTAAATTGGCGTAATTTGTTCATAACTTTATGGTATGTATATAATACTTTATTACTACTATAATATCTATGAGCATAGCTGAGAGAATTTTATATTTCAGTACAGGGTAACTGCTCGTCATGCTCAGCCTTTAACTGTTGATATCTGTTATTTTTGGTTTGTTGTTCTGATTTTGATGTTGGCTTCTTTCTGTGCGCGTTGGCAATTTTTGCTGTGCCACGTTTTGTTGTAGTTGTTGTTGTAGTTGTTGCATTGATTGCCAACCTGCTGTCCACCTGGACAATTGAGCACGCATGGCCAAGAGTGTAGGGAGTGTTGGCAGGGAGAGCAGATTGGAATTGCCGATAAGGTGGTGGGGGAAGGGGAGGGGAGGGGAGAGGCACAGTCACAGCACTTTTAAATCAATACAACAAATTTCGCTGCTGGTGGTCGCAACAATTCTTGTTGTTGTTGTTAGTGTTGCCGCTGCCGCTGCCGCTGCTGCTGCCGTTTAAAATGTTCCGAGTAATTAACACGCGCCGTGTGTAACCCCAAATGGCCAATGCCCATATGTGTGTGCGAGTGTGTGTGCTGTGGCTAAAGATCTGCCAAGGGCTGCCACAACGTGTGTGGGTGTGGTAGGTCTGGCATGTGGCCCTGGTGTTGCCACTGCAAATGTGCAGCGTAAGCTAAGGATATTTTCACTCCCACACACACACAGACACACACACACAGACACACACTCTCGCACTATAAAGTTACACGTAACTTTTATTTATTGATTTAATACTTTTTCAATTTACTGCAAATAGCCAAAGAAGCAGCTATCGTTCCGTGTGTGTGTGTGTCTCGCCTATAACTAGCAACTGCAACTGCAACTGCAACAGCAGCAACTACAGCAGCTGCAGCAACGGCATTAAAGCAATACGCTATGGCCATTTGGCGTTGCCCAATTCCCTTACAACGAGTACAACCCCGTGCCCCCACTGCACAGACTACACTTAATCTCCACTCTGCACTCTCCACCGCCCCGGCTTCAGTCCACACTTTCAGCTCGCTGTCAATCGCAATGCCAATGCCAAACGCCTGTGCATTGCCATCGACATACAGCAAATGCAGTACGTATTAACGACATGTCCCCAGTGTGGCTCACACTCCCTCTCTGCCACACTCTCCTCTCTCCTCTCTCCGCTCACCACTCTCCTCCACTCACCAGTGCTCGTAATCGCTGTTGGCCATGGTGTGGCAGCTTTTAATTCACAATTTAATTTCACAGTTAGTTGCTCAATAAAAACTTTTCACAGCAGTAGCAGCAGCAGTTGAATATCTGTCAGAGAACACGACAATACGGAGGATTTCCCCTCGCCACCCAGCCCCACCCGCTCCACAGCAATACTGCCTGATGCCTGATCCCATAGTTAAAGTTGAGCGGATCGACACGGTTAAGCATCTTTCGTTCTCGTGCTCCGAACTAATTGAAATGTCTCATAATTGTCACGAATCAAAATTGCGCTGAGCAGGTGGAAAGCACAGCACTGAGCGCTGCTTTAAATTTAATTACATATACTAACTTGAGGCTTAACGGTAAGTGCTGAATGTGAGTAAATATTTCATTTATTTGTGGCAGAAATTGCATAATAATTTATTAAATTATTAAATTATTATTAAAACTTTATATTTCAACCAGAAAAACTTGATAAGATACTGTTATATATATATATGTATATATAGATATATTCAAAATAATTGCTAATTTACTAATCATTTAGATTCATTACTACTGTCTGATATTAGCCTATAAACTAATAAGAAGAATTTGTGTAATGAAATCGTGCAATAGTCAAAAAAATATTTATAATTATACTCACACCCTTTTATTTAACATAAACCTGGAAAAATCTCAAGAATTATTAATAAACAAAATAATAATAATAAATATGTAAATAAAGATATAGTTACTCTTGGTATTATTAAACTGTTTTTGTTTTCTGGTGACCTATTCGATGGTATATTTATTCATTTTAGTCGGCTCAAGGTCTTTGTGTTAAGACACAGTTAAGAACATAAATAATTAATATACTAGTCTAATCAGGACGGTAATTCTATCACGATCTAGATAATACTATTATACCGAATGGATGTTATGAGAATCTAGTTTAAAAATTTCCATCTGCAAAGTCAAGATCAAAGACTATGTTAATGCTAATCTAACTAATTCACAGAATTTATATCGGGTCTGGCAGCACCACGATAATTGTCGCATAAATTTGAGCGTAAAAGCAATTTCAATCAAGTCAGATGCGAATTCGAAACAGGGCAAGTAAAAACGTAATCACTTCAAGTGCAAATGCGAACAACAATAAAAAAGTGCGTAAAGAAACAACAGCAGAAAAGGAGTGGAAGAACAGAAGAAGTGAAGCAACAGCCACAAAAGGATTTCGGGAAGATGTAAGGCGAAAAAAAAACACACGCAAATGGTAAACATGCAGTGAAGTGAAATTGATTTGATTCAATTTAAAATTGTTGCTGGAACCGGAACGCAGTTGGAACTGGAACTGGGCTGTGTAGCCAATTTTCATGCAATTCGTTTTCATTGGCGCCACGCGGTTGCAATTGTTTACAATGATTGGCGCATTGTTCAATTGCATTTGCCTTGCGGAAAAGAACAGAGAGACAGACAGACAGACAGACAGACAGACGAACAGACGTATAGAGTGGGGGAGGACACATACAACTCGTGCCACTAGATTGATGGCTTATGCATCTTATAAAAAATCACATTTATGCACTTCTTTTCCAGTTTTTGTTTAGACCCGGCACTTGGACAAAATGGAGTATATTCAATTAATTTAATTACAAAGTTGCAAAGTCTGGCAGCGCTATTGCAAAGTCAGGCAACGCCAATGCAAAGGATCAGCTCTACATTTCAAAGCAATTCTGTGAGTACGTCGTGATGGCAATCAATACATTAAACGATTAATGAATCAGATGATTAAATTAAGTCGAGAGATTAGTAATTGCAATCATTCGAAGTAAAAGGAAAACGGAAAAATATTGCCAGCGGCACACCAAGGAGAAAAGGAAAATATTGTAATCGATCAACACTCAGAGACTTGTGTGAGACTTGCTTTCATGACTTTGCATTGTGTCTGCAAGTGTTGGCGTGTGTGTGTGTGTGTCCATCTGTTTTTACCCTTGATTTGCTAAACAAACAATCACAAACATGCCGCTAGCAATAATAATACAAATCTATGCATGTATGTTATATTTACACTCAGTTCAGCTCATTAGCTTAACTGATTAACATTAATCGATATACCCTGGAAATGCTTGAAATGTAAGTTGCTTGGAATAAAAGGGCTCATATCAAACGACAAAGAGTATCACTACTCCTATATAGGGTAACAGTGAGTGCAGCTACATAAATCTTGTGTTGATGACGGACATTTTCAATCGGTATTTTAACTTTTATCTCATACATATCACATTGCGCATTTCACATTGGGCTCGTCCTGAAATATTCCGTTTTCCAAATGCAGTTTTTTCCAATTTTTGTATAGCATCCATGTTTTCACCTGTTCTATTTTCCTTTTAAATGACACTGACACTCGTTGTTTCTCTGCTTCTTTTTTGTTTAAGCTGCCCTGAACAAAACACCGCAATTAAGTGCTTGCTCGAAATTCAATGCAACAATACACAAAAAAGAAGGTAAAAGCTATCTTAGCTATTTACCACTCATAGATATCCTGTATTATTAAAAATAATTCAATTTTTTAGAGTCAAAAGACTAAATACAACCCAGTATGCAATTGCATTTTCGAGGCAATTTCAATTAAAGTTTGTATTGCATACTTTTGGGCTGCATATATTCTAGCATATTGGTTGACATCAATTCCTTAATTCATTGAAAGATAAACTCATATGAGTCTCATTGATTAATAAAAGTAATTCATACACAAACTAATAAAAATTAATAGTTTACAAGATTTTAGCAGAGAAACTAAAAGAAAATTATATTTTAAATAAATATTTTTTCAATAATTATCACAATTTTAAAAGTAATGAAAAAATAATAAAATTTGCTTTTCGGTTTATGTAGAAATGATTGTAACCCTTTCAATAATGTATTGGTAAAAGTAATCTCTGGTTAAGCGACGAATTTGTAGTTATTATAGTTATTATTATTATTGTTATTTAAACGGTTTTGTTTACCACTTTTCAGGCAGGGTATCAAATATTAATGCAGTTGAAATGTTGCCTAGGGATTTACCCCAGGGATTTTTCACAGCGAAAGTAGTTTAAAACTCTTGATGCAAATAACAATATAGAAAAAGTAGAAAATTTTCAAATGGCCACAGTCGAATACTACCGACAGTAAGAGACTCTGTACATAACATTTATGTCAAGCTTTGACATTAGCAGACTATATACGATTTTAGGCGTAAAGAAGGGAAGGAAGAGAACAAACTCTCTCTCTGCTTGGGTAATAGATGAACTTAAGAAAAGAGAACTGAGGTGTGTATAACTCCTATAGACAGAAAGGTTTAGGAGCTGAAATAAAAAGGCTACATTAGAGTCAGCAGAGCGGATAGTAATTGAGGTAGATCTACAAATAGTTTTAACATTAATTGAAATGAAAATAACTTTGTTTTAAAATTGATGTACAGTGGCATTTAATTAGACCCAAAGTGAGAACACAACCTCTAAGCGAGATGAATTCAGCGGGAATATTAAATCTGAGATAACAGTTAGTTCAATTCAATGTTGTCGGGGTTAACAATGGCTGAAGCAAACACTTGAAATGTCAGAATGCCAACTGGCTTGAGTGTGTATAGGTGTGTATATGTGTATATCTGTGTGTACATACATACATATGTGTGTATGATGTATATGGGCTTTGTTTGTGGGCTAGCTCGTATTTTAGTGCACCATTATCCGCTGTTCTATGCAGATGCAGACAATTTGTGCGGCATCAGATTGTTCTGCTCGAGTAGAGAGCGCGAGGAGGTGAGGCAGGAGGCAGGAGGCAGGAGGGCTTCGTGTCAAGCGGGGGAGTGTAGTTATGGAGGGGATTTGGGGAGCGTTAACATAAATCAAAGCTCCAAACTCAAAGCGAGCGACAGGCGCATACAAAGCGATGACAGTGCAGCACTGACAGGACCAGGGGCGTCTGGTTTAAGGGGAATTGAGGGGGAGCGCGCATGCTAAAGGTGTTAGGGGAAACGGAAATGCCGTCTGACACACATCCAGCTTCATTTTGGCACGTGCACTTGAAAAGCCAAGCAGAGCTTTTGACATATTACCGACTTGAGAGAGAGCCGTAAAAGAAAGCGAAATTAGAAATAGAGAGAAGAGGAATGAGCGAAGCGAAGAGAACGCATAAACGTAGCACAGAAGAAACAGACGGCCCCAGCGTGCCACGCTCTTAAAAACTCTACAGATTCTGCCATAAAATCATATATAAAATTCATATAAGCCAGAAGAACTCAGCTCAAGGCACACTGAGGGAAAAACCTAGTGAAAATCACTATCACATGACGTTTTATTCTGAGTGCACAATTACTACAGAAGGCTCAATGGGGTTAAGCCAGGCATAGAACAAATAACAGAAAAATACTGCATCTAACTGGGGTTACAAGTCAGGGTTATATGGGACGCTTTACAGATATCTTTCGATCTGCTAGATATATCTTAGGTTCTTATCATACTTGGAGTTGGCGAGGAAACTTGGGGTCGCTGAAGGTGGCTCAGTCTTAGCTAGTAATAGGGTTGAGGAGGGGGTTGTGGGGGTTCAGTGGCATCCCGTGGTGGGGGTATACGGGGGCGTCATTGCCAGTCATATCCTGGGGGGATAAGCGCACTTTATGCAAAACGCACAAGTTTTATTCTATTTTGATTTCTTTTCATTCTATTTCGTTTTCTTTTCGTTTTGTCCTCATTCTCCCCCGACCCTCCTTCGACTACTCAAAGTTCTGCACTTGCTTGCAAGGTGTGGGTGTGCTGGGGGTGGGGGACAGGGTATAAAAGTGTAAACAGCTTCAGCTGCGTGTCCTTGTTATGTCGCTGACAATGCCTGCGAGTTGAGGGCTTTCAGCACAGATTTGCTGACAGTGCACAGTAGGAATGAGCAGAGAAAAGTAGGGGAAAAAACACTGATATAGAAAAATGCGGAAGGGGGTGAGGGAACAGGGGGAGGGACTGTAAAAGGCACAAAGGCAGCGACAACGGTTAAAAGCGATGGGAATTGATTGAAAAGTAAAGAAAAGAAACAACCTAACTACAGAATTAAGAAATATATACACCATACAACACACACACACACACACGCACACAGATACAGTTGTGGGGCCCGTATTGTTGTCCCAAGGCAAACTTGGGATGTTTTGCAGGCGTTGCCGATCCACCGTTTGATTATGCTAATGAAATAACAAGCCTATAAACTTAAAAACTATGCCAAGGCCCCACCATTCACACGTACACGTACACACACACACACACACACACACACGCACACACACACAACTTAGGGCATGCCGAAACACAAAATGTGTGTATGTGAATAGACTACAGTCGACCGCCACCGACAGTAGCAACGAATTGAAACTAGAATTAAAACACTCACCTGATGTTAAACAACTCTTGAACCTCGAACGACGGGTCCCATATGTATACCATAGTACGATTCTTCTTGGTAGCAGATATATATCTGAGATTTGAATATAACCGATTTTAATAGCTGTCTCCGATCTGCGCATGGCTCTTCAGCCTTAAAAGATTCCAGTTTTTAGCTCGTTTCCATTTACTGATTGACCTGATGAACTTTATTCATTCTCAAGCACTGCAAGAGCATCTGGAAGTAATGGATTCTGTGAATATTTTTATTCATAATAATAAATTGAATTGAATGTTGAATGTTTGCTTCAGCTTACTTAATTGCAGTTTTAATGGTAAGTTCAGTTAGTGCAATAATATTTTGGTGTCTTCAAAAGATTTCTTTTTAACTAGTTGGACATGGAAAAGCCACTCTATCGATTAGCAGTGTTATCGATAGATCGATATTACATATGTTAATTTGCATAGTTTATGCTGTCAAAGGGAAGGGTGTGTGTGTGTGCGTGTGAGTGTGTATAAAGACTAAATTGCTTGGGGAACTGCAAGGACAGATACCAATAGCCCAGGCAAGCGCACATAAAGCGCTCATAAAGATCCAACTTGGCGCGTAGCTATAGTATAATACTGCATGGGGTGAGTGTGCAGGGGTGTAGTGCAACAGGAGCACCGTCGAAGGGGACGAGGGGGGCTGGGGAGGGGGCTATGAAAAGCAATGGGCAGCAAGACACTTATGCGCTTGAGGGCATACTCTGGTCGTCCACATCAACACGGTGCAGAACGTTCGCGTAAACGCCACTTGCAATCTCCAACTCCCACCCACCCACTGCAACTTCCGCCAAGCCCCCCCAACTTCCCCCTTACCCCTTACCACGCCACCGTGACGCTTCTACTTGTACGCTTTTTCGCAGCGCCTTTTGCATATTTATTGTATAGTTTTGTAGTTTTATCAAGTTAGCTAGTTAAAAGTCAAGATGCTGCAGGTAACTGAAGCCAGCTGCAGGTGGCAAGTGGCAAAAGTGTGGAAAGTGAAGTGGCAAGCAGCAGTGCGAGTGAGGGGAAGGGGATGGTGATGGGGGGTGGACACAGCAGGCACGTGCGCCATGGCATCATGTCGACGCCTGCCAGCGTCCACATCTTCATCTGCATCTGGCGTGGAGTCGTGGTGTGGCTTTTATTAGCTACGTGCGATGTCGGGTCAGTCAGGGGCGTGGCAAGGTGTGTGTAGGTGTGTGCGTGTGTCTGTGTGTGTGGCAAGAAGTTGCTAGCGCTGGCGATAAGATGAGCGTGCTAAAGTTTTATTGCTGCATATTTAAGCTATTAAAAAATTCATGCATAAAATGACACACACACCTACACACACACACACACACACACACACACTCACACAGACACCTACACGCAGCGCAAAAAATTAAAAACGCTGCTAAAGTGAACAGACTCGGCAGATACCCTAAGCCCCCTCACCCAACAAAAGGAAAGGCAACTACAGAGAGTCCAAAACGTTTTATGTTAAATACTGCAATGTTATCTATATCTCTATGCCTGTCCCTCTTTCTCTCTTTTCCCGTCTCACTTGCACACTTACAATTGAGTTGGCAGGCCCGAAGGCGCCTAAAATGCCGCAACAAATGTGCAGAGGCGGGGCTGCTAAATGCCAGCTGCATTGGAGAGGGGGGCGGGCAATAGCCCAGTTGCATTTTTGGTAGTGCACAGTGCCTGCGAAAACAATTCGCACCGACTATATACAGTGCTGTAAAGTTGTAAATGTATCGAAAAGTGACGAAGTCTATCGATATTTACAGCAAGTTGTATCGATATTGCAAGTATAAGATTCATATGTGTCAAAAACTGTCTTCTTCACATTACTTTCTAGACTTGAACGCTTTAATAAATGTATACTAAGCACTGAATATAGTTACATAATCATATTAAGAATTAAGAACTATACAATTTGAATTTTGTTTTTTGCTTTAACTACCACTAGTGGAACATTATTTAACGGTGTGACCATTTGGCGTAAAACTTATAACAAACGACAGTATGGTCACACTTTTTGACTACCTACACTAAATTAAACAATCGCTTATAGCCAGATCTGGCAATTTTTAGCAGCTTATCGATATGACTTGCCTCATTTATATTTTAAATAATTTTTAATTTCATTCCTATTTTTTCCTATTTTTTTTTTAATTTAATTCCTTGGGGACCTAATAATCATTTCATTTAATTTATTAACTATATCTTCTTTAGCTTTAAGACTGCAATTTGAACCGACTTTTTTCCATTTTCTCCGTAAGAATCTCAGTTATTTTGCTGAACTTTCCCCAGCGTAAAGTAAGCTGTACTCTGGCGCTAACAAGTACAACTGGGCAACAAAAGTTTAGCGCCATGTCTACATGAAATGAAAATGGGCTAACGGGAAATGGGCAACAGGAAATGGGTAAAGGAAAATGGAAAATGGGAAACGGGAAGCGGGAACTGTTGCTAACTGCAACTGGCGGTCCACAATAATAACTATAATAATCAACTGGGCGGCTGCACACACACACACACACACACACGCAACACATAATATGCATTGTTGTTGTTGTTGTTTTTCTTTTTCATTTTCTTCATTTTATATACACACGTTTTGTTCACATTTTCATTTTCTTGCTGCTTTCCTCTCACCCTACCCTACCTCTCATTCTTGCCGGTATTTATTGCACATGTCTGCCCCCGCTAACCCAACATTACCCCTCCCCCTGCCCCACCCCCGCACACATATTACACGCTTTTCATCGTTTTGTTCGGGGGCAGCTTTTTAGTATTCATTAAATTGCATAATTATACAATAAAAGTGCATTGGCTTCAACTTTACACTCCTTACCCTGCGGACTCTTTTCCTCCCTGCAGCACAGTCTGATATATGAACATTTATTCACCCTTTCCCTTTCCCTTCCCTGCCAGACATATCGTACATACTATATATGTATATACATACACGTACATCCATATGCATGAGTTAATTACTTACATCTGAATCCACCAACATCCAATGAAGTGCCGTTCCACTGAGCTCATTGGCACGGCTTGAGCTTGAACCGGTTCATTTGAGAACTAAAGCAGCTGAATACATGCGGATTGTATCTGGTGAAAGCGCACACATTTAAGTACAGTTCTAAAATATATAACAGACGGTATTTTTTAGATGGCTTAAAATTGGTTAATTTGAAATGTCAGGCTATCCGCATATATTAAGCAATTAGCACACATTTTTGAAGCTGCGTAAATTCAAGAATTTGGCAAAAAAGCAATACAAAAATTGCGCTAATTTTGACGCAAAATGCCAAGTTTGGCATTCGCCAACATTGTTTTGCAAAAACTAACAAATGCACAAATCAAAAGAACATGGCATTCAATGGCTAGTGAAAGGCACTAGTGAACAATGAGTATTAAACTATATTAACTATATATATTAATTAATTTTAACTAAACATTATAGGGATTCCTGAAACTGATTTTGATTTGATTTTGATTTGATTTTGATTATGACAATCAGCTGTTCGCAGCTGTTCCATACAAAATTTTGTGTGTGACCAAAGAAAGTACGGAAATGACGGTCACACTAAAAGTTTTAGCATAATCAGCTCCGAAGCTGATTTTGATTTTGATTATCTTGCTGTGAGACCGTTCACCCTTGTGTGACCGTTTACTATGTAGAAAACTAGTGGCAACACTTGGTGTTTATAAGAGCTATTTGAAAATGGAATACTTTGTAAGCATTCTGCAATTTTATAATAAATTACTGAATTATTTAAAGTTTTAAATATTTTTTAGAATTTGAAGAGAAAGAAGAACAGTGTCTTGGCAAGGT
Organism: Liodrosophila aerea; assembly: GCA_035045005.1. NCBI lineage: Eukaryota > Metazoa > Arthropoda > Insecta > Diptera > Drosophilidae > Liodrosophila > Liodrosophila aerea. Next base: position 385,359 of record JAWNNL010000218.1, read on the forward strand.
TGCCAGATGTTCTGAAAATCATAAGCAAATCAAAATCAAATCAGTGCGCAAAAAAGGTCATTCCGTCAACTGATTTTGATTATCTAAAAGCAAATCAAAATCAAATCAAAATCAGTTTCAGGAATCCCTATATTGTTACAGTTCAATTGTTCTCGTTGTGAACGATTCGACACAACGCTACTGGTAATATGAAAGTTCACGGAACTAATTGTTCGTATGAACAACCTCTATAGACAGACTGAGCGCTTCTGCTGGGAGCAAGCAAATATTTAACGAATAACGAATTATTAATGACAGCTTTGAAACTTACATATGCACATTTCAAAAGGTGCTTAAATTTTACCCACCTCAAAACTGGATTAAAATGGAATTTATTTGAAATCAGTCTAAAAACTAGTGGACATGGATGTTGCTTATTGAAAAAAATGGGTGAAATAATTTAATTGTAACGAGTAAAGTTGCAGCTGCGCCTCATTTTATCTATTTAGCCGAAGCATTTTAGCCTATTTTATTTCATTTCATTTTATTTGCTATGAGCCCCATTTTGAGGGCAACGCCAGGGGGGAAGGCAGAGGCGTGTCAGTGTGAGAAAGGACATAGTTGGTGTGGATTATTAGGGCTGGATTATGAATACATGGGCTGTTCAGTTGGCCGCATTGTTTTTATGTTTAAGCAACTTGCCAATTTGCAGAATGCTGCAAAGCAAGACGAAGAGCAGGAGGATAGGGCGGGCGGAATGGCAAAATGTCGGGTTACTCGATACGTTTGACCCAACAAAAGAAAAAAAAAGCAAGTGGCAAGCGGCAAACATAAACAAATCCCTTAAACGTTTAAATGCCTGCAGTAGCCAAAGGCAGCAGCTGGCTATGTCCTGCCCTCTTCAGTCCCTTCCCACTCCGCACCTGCTCAGCTACAGCTACTGCCACTGCTTAACCGGTCAACCAGTAAACGTGCAACGTTCACATTGCCACATACATAACTTGGTGGCAGCACGATTGGCAGTGGACAGTGGACAGTGGACAGCAGGACAGTGGACAGTAGGACAGTGGGACATGGGACAGTGGAGCATTTGAACGCACTTGGAGCATGTGTGCGCCTCATTTCCAGCTCGAAAATAGTTTTTGGCCAAGCCACACACACACATTCACACACATGTTTAGGTGTCTGGGCGCTGTAGCAGAACCAAGCATCCCAGCATCGCCCTCATGTGCATCGTAAAAAATAAGCAGCAGCAAATTGTATTTTTATGAGCTGAAACTGTTTTGGGGCCACATTTCAATGTCGATAAAAACAACGATGGTCCAGGCAACAACAACAGCAACAACACCAACAACAACAGCAGCAGCAAGAGCAACAACAGGAACTGAAACTGAAACTAAAATTCAACCTGAAGCAAAACAAAGGAGAACCAAAATAGACACAGTGCAAGATTTAGCTGATTTTTAGCTATCATTTAAATACTCTTTCCCAACATGATTTGCCAATTTTTCATTTCCCATTCAGCTATGCATAATAGTGGGATTCTTGGAACTGATTTTCTTTTGATTTGATCAAAATCAGTTGCCTTACATTAAATATTCACAATGATTAAGAAATTTTAACTAAAATTGCAGAATGCATACAGAATCTTCCATTACAAAATACGTAACCAAATAATATGCAAATAAACTGATGATTTTGCCAAAACTTTTAGCAATTTATGTGTGGAACAGATGTGAACAGCTGATTGATCAAAACAAAAGCAAAACAAAAACCAAAATCCAACCAAAATCAATTTCAGGAATCACACTAACAAGAATTATCGCTTATCGTTATCGATATGCAACTGGCGTTAACAGGTGCAGCCAACTTTGCTTTGCTCAGTTGCAACCAACTTCGCTTTGCTCAGCTGCAACCAACTTTGCTTTGCTCAGTTGCAACCAACTTTGCTTTACTCAGCTGCAGCCAGCTTCACGCATCACTTGTAAAAATATCAATTAAACTACCATTTTGTTCAAATAAAAAGAATAAAAAACGAATTTAATTGATTAAAATAATAAAATACAACGGAATACGTCTATAACATCGGAAAACGTTATGTGAAATAAAAATACTAATGACGAATTACTTGTTCTCACAATTTGGACAAAACTAAACTGCTTACATAATAATAGTTCTGTAATTCTACTTAAAATTATAATTGCGATTTGTTTTATATTACGTTTGCAAATTTCAAAATAACCGATTAATTATTAACAGAAGCTTAACATAAACGATAGCTTCATGTTGAGCACAGTGTTGCCACCTAGCGTTATTCTTACAGCGCAGCCAACTTAGCTTTTCGCGAACTTCGTTTTCTTTACAGCCGCAGCTGATATATAAATAGCTTTTTGCAAAGAGGTTCATTCTGTATCAAACGCTCATAATGAAAACACCTAAAAACAACTCAGTTCCCAAATCCAAGGGCAAATTCAATAAAGAGCCAAATCGCAATAATTTGGTCTTAATGCAGAGAGCACTGGAAAATGTGCAAAATGTTAGCAGTATTGTTTTTGACCCTAACAATCCAACACTCAAAAAAGAACGTGAGAAACTTGCTGGCGGCGTCTACGATCAGAACCTACGTCAAATCCATAGTGATTGGCAGCAAACGAATAGCGATAAGAGTGCTGATAATACTGATAATACGCTAATGTCACATCCTCTGCATGCGACAATAGATCAAGTAACACAACGGATCGCGAACTATGATAAGGCTGTGGTCGAAGCAAACGAACGTGCAACAGAGGCTGCAGCAGAGGATGCAAAAGAGGCTGAGGCAAATGCAGCAGCAGAGGCTGCAGCATTGAGGGCAGCTGAGATCGAAGCATGGTTGGTAGCAGAGGCCGCGGCATGGGCAGCGGCAGCAAAGGCGGCAGCAGAAGCTCGAGCTATAGCGGCGGCAGGAGCTCGAGCTAAAGCGGCAGAAGACGCAAAAGCAGAGGCCCTAACAAAAACAGTAATAGCGTCTGCCTCATGGACGTATAGCAGCAGCAATGAGAGTGATATTTCCGACTGTGATGCGGTAGCAGAGGGTGAAGCATGTAATGCAACAGAAGCCGCAACATTGTCAGCAGGAGAGGCTCCAGCATCGAATGCAAAAAGGGCTAAAACAGTGAGTTATAGCAGCAGTGACTACATCGAAACACCCGCAAGTTCCTATTCAGAGGGTGAAGAAGAAATGCCGTCTGAGACACCAGAAGAGTCTGAAGCAGAGACAGCCGAAATGTATGAATGGATGAAGAATGAATCAGCAGAAGAAGAGTCTGAATCATATTCTGAAGAAGAGTCTGAAGAATCAGTGGTTGAGAGAGCAGCAGAATACAGAGAAACAGAGGATGAAGCGTATTCGGATGTATCGTCGGTAGAATTATTTTCGGATCGTTTCGATTATAGCACTGACAATTATTATGCGGACAATGAAGATAGCAATGTCTCCAGTTCCGAGACCGATTCTGATACCGACGAAGGCTTTTGAAGCCAACAAAATATCTTTTCATGAGAGCGATCTACTACAACAAGAGCATGAAGCAAAGACAACAACATAAATTCAATGTTAATTACTCATATATGTATCACAAACTATAACAAATATACTTGAATAAATATCTATTGCATCTATTAAACACATCGGTTTCTAAATATATTTTTAATATGGAATTGTATCTGCCACTCTGTTTACATTTCGTTCGATCTGTTCGACTCATTTCGCTCTGTTAAAATTATCCAAGTGCTTTGGGTTGTTTCGCTCTCCACAGAGAACCGTATGTACCCCTGGTAAGTGTATGCGAAGGAAGTAAAGAAGTTTGAGAAAGAGCAGAGACTGTGTGTGTGTGTGTGTGTGTGTGAGAACGCGGCTAGTGTTAGCCAGCAAACTTGCAACTGGCAACTGGCAACAACAATAAAAACCGAAACAAAAACTTACAACAAATTACAAATAACGAGGCAAAGACCATATGAGTATCTGTCTGAATGGTTGAGGCAGGCAGACACATGGCCAGAGGAGTGCTGGTGTGTGTGTGGAGGGGGCGGTGTATAACAATTCTGTTTGGTCAGTGAGACTAATAGAAAAGCGTGTAGAAAATTGCATTGGCCAACAACATTGGGAAACGTGCTTGGTCTAACCCGGACTAAATATTCATTAGAGCTAATTAAACATGATCAGCCCCAGGCGAGTCTACCCTCAGCACAAGATACGACTCACAGCAGCCGGAAACGGACTCAGTGAGGGGAAATTATACCAGCAGCAGTAGGAACACTAGCACGAGCTCTAGCTGCAGCCGATGTGATGTTGGAATTAATGTCGGAAATGGAGTCGGATAAGCAACTAACTGGCTAAGTAAACAACTGGCCAAGGGTAGTTAAGCTCATGACATGCAACTGGTCAATTTGGTCGTGGGAACTCGATCTGATAAATCCAATGCAATTGTCAGCTGCTTCAAACTGCAGTTGAGCTTATAGATTCAACTATTCAAATTATGAACTAGATGAAAACCTAGAAATAATAATAACTTAGCCATTGACTAAAGTTTGTTTCTGCAATCGTTAAAACTGTTTGTCAACTGCTATCATGCGGAGACAATTTGTATATTGTATTACAAATTAAGTGGCTTTAACTACTTAAAAAGAAAAATGCCATCAATTAGCTGAATGCAGAAACCTTAATGAATAAATCGAAAGAATGTATTGAAATTTCAGACTGCTCACAATTTCATTTCCAAGTTTTCTTTACAAAAATCGAGTAGCCCCTAAACATATTTGAACAGAGTCAGCCGAACACATATAATTCAAGGAAAACACAAAATAATAATTAGAAATCGGCTTCAAAATTCATTTTAAATTCTCATTTATTTGTAAGTATTTTATAATTCAAGTAATACAAAAATTAAATTTATATTTTTAGATTTGAAACCAAAGCAGCAGGCGGACAGAATTTTCAGTCGATTTCCACAGCTTCCCAAATTGGTGTAAATGTTGTAGGCCAAATAGGCTGAAAGAAAGGCTGAGCTTTAAAGTTTACCTAGGCTACAATGCATAAATATCTCTCATAATGAATCTGCATTTCTTGATCCTGATTATATCAGGATTTAGCTCTGCCGATTCATTATGCGACATTTAACCATTGTAGTTTTGGTAAACTATAAATCTCAAGTAGCCGAGTTTTGAGTTTATTCTGGCTTAGGTTTATGACAATTTGTGGCAGCAGCAGGACCAGAAGATCGGTGGCATGTAACTGCAGCACGATCCAGGTAAGTTTCCTACTCTTTTATTTCTTTGATTGTTTAATTTTTCCTTTTATCTTGTACAGAATTTCAAAAGTTATTAACCCTCAAAGTATTCAGCAGAAATTTGCAAAGATTGTGTCACTTGAATGGTTAACAATGAGTTTATTAATCGGTTTTCAAGTTCTCTGAACTAAAACTAGTCTCCTTAACAGGATAGATACTGGATAAATGCTGACAGGACCCACTTACATATCATACCAAGAGCCTTCTATATATCTGGGATATGGATTTAACCGATTTCAATTGCTTTACCTGATCTCAGCTATAAACTAGGATGTTCAAGGTCAGCCTGAGAGGATTTCCCTGCAGAATTAATCATAAAAATGGATTATAATAAAAATAAGCTATAAAAAAATTACATTTTACAATAGAGTTTTATATCACTTGTTTTCAATATACAATAAAAACTGTACGCACACCATAAACTGGTCATAAAATGTGCGGTAATTAAAGAGCGTTCCTACTAACAATTAAATCAAAGCGGTTAATTACTAATACCCGCAGTTAATATATCAATTAAAAACCATTTAAAAAGTTCATTTGGTACGATTTTAATGAAATATTTAAGCCTGGCCTTGGGTTAATAATTTTCATATTAATTAATATCTCAAGGCAAGAGGCCACATGTTACACGGTGTGAGATAGTGAATGAGAATAGTAGTATATATGTACATGTGTGTGTGTGTGTGTGTGTGTGTCTAGTAAATATGTACAATTAGCTGGAACGGCCGCTGCGTGGCTGACAAAATGAGATGACACTAAATCAAAGTTATTCAACTCACGTCGTTAAGTCATTAATCGAACAATGCACGGCAGGAAGACAGCACACACACATGCACACACACATGCACACACACACACTCACACACACACATAGATATGAGCCGTAACATATGCTGATATCGTCGCCACGACGCCATCACGTTGACGTCCATGTTGGCACATAATAAGAACTCTCATCCCTGCAGGCAGAACGCACTGTCTCTGCCTCTGCCTCTGTCGCTGCCTCTGCCGCTGCCGCTGCCTCAGTTACTGCCTCTGCTAATAATGTTGTTGCTATTGTTGCCGCCAGGGGGCGCAAAACAATCGTCAATCGCAATAGAATGTATAAGAAGCACTGGCACAGCAATGAAATTAAGACTGGGAATAGAATTGGAGAGGCTGACAATGGCTGATAGTGGTACCAAGTACATTATACAGTATAGTACGGCGGACCAACAGCTGTGGTTACTGTACTTGTGGCCATCTTGCGGTTACAATCTGAATCTGAATCCGGCTCGGAATTGGAGTTTGAGTTGGAGCTAACGTTGGAGCTGTGCAATTGACAAGTACTCGGACAGAGTGGCAACCGCAATTGTGGCACGACAATGTCGCACCCAATCAGTTGACCAGACTGCCATAACCCTTGACCCTCGACCCCTCGACCCATCGACCGCGCCCCCAACGCAATTGTTGTTAATTTTTTACATCTGTTTACCAACAGAAGTAAAAAGGTTGCTATATTTTCTCAACAAATGCATTGCAGTCGAGTGCACTGCGCATTATGTATGCCCTTCGAAATCACAGGGTATATGCTGCAGCGCCAGGTAATAGGATTATGTGTGGGCATGGGCGCGGTCGGGGAGCTCCATCAAAGCCAAAACAACCACAACCACGCATAATTGTTCAATTTATTTATTTAAGCGCAGGAAAAAAGTAAAATGCTGCCACTGTGGCAAATACTAGGTGAAGAGCGATGGGGTGCGTGGAAGGCATGGGAGTCATGGAAGGCGCGCGAGGTGTAGGAGGCGTGGCACGGTCAACAAACGTTTTTGGTTATTGTGGTCGATGGTAAATCGCTTTAAATAATGAATTCCATTTAAATAAATATTTAAAATGCTGTCAGCACACACACACACACACACACACACAGCGCAAATATACGGCCAGAGTGGGTGAGTTGACGTTCACACGCCTGGCTGGCGATCTGTGCTGACATTTCGGCTGTTTTATTGCTAGTTTCCATGAAAAGTCTAAGTCTACAAAATTACTCTCGATTACTTGGCGAATTTTGCTAATTTACCAACAACAACCCTTATTTATACCTAATGGTATTTCCCGCGAATTAAAATTTCCTGCCCACAACTGTTAATTTTTCTTGGAATAACCATAATCATAGGCAATAAACACCAACACCTAGCACTACCGTGGGTAATTCCCTCCTTTTACACTGGGCAGCGATAAAAAGTAGGGAAAGCTACAGTCGAACGCAACTGACAGTAGGAGACTGTACTTTGATTTGCCCTGGACGTCGATAATAGCAGCAGCAAATATCATACTCACATACATATGCATACACATATATACACTAGTACCTGCGTACACTGTGGCTTCCTCCTCCCCCAGCCAAATGCCTACTACAGAAAATTGATTGCCCAATATCTCCAGTGTTTATTGTACAATTGGCCTGAAAATCGCACCAAACATTCAAAACACCTAAAGCTTTATTCATAACAAAAAAAATCGAGTGACTCTCAAACTGTACATGCTAAGAACATTTTTGCATATCTCTAGCTCTTATAGTATCCGAGATCTCGGTGTTCATACGGACAGACAGACGGACATGGCTATATCGACTCAGCTCGTCGTCCTGATCAAGAATATATACACTTTGTGGGGTCTGCCACGCCTCCTTCTGCCTGTTACATACATTTCTGACTTGCACAAACTTAATAGACCCCTTTGTAATTTTTAAAAGTACAGGGTCTAAAAATCGCTGAAATGAAATCGACTCACAGAGGGAAACCAACAAATAAATATTTATAAATATTCTGTCGATTACCATTTGATGCACTCCATGTGAAGCACTTCATTTGGCCAAGCGACAAATACTTTATGAAGTTTTTCCTTTTCGTTATACTTTCAATTATCTTATTTTTAGCAATTGTGATTTTTACAGTCTGGCAACAGTGGAGGGTCAGGCGATCGAGCTCACCCACAGCTTACAACTGGGCACAGCCGTGGCTCCCTTGGGAACAGCGTCAGCTCATGGGAACAGTGTGACCCACTGCCAAATTAGTTTGGCGTGGCATTATTGCTGTTGCTGTTGCTGTTGTTGGAATATAATTCATTGCAATCAATGGCAAGCCGCGAGCTAAAAAGAAATCAATGCGACACGAAGAGAAATTATAATTATAATTTCTATTTGTAATTGTAATTGGCAAATGGCAAAGCAGTGTCAGTGGCAGAGGCACAGGCACTGGCACAGGCAGAGGCAGAGTGGAGAATGGTTGGTTGTGTGTAGAGTTGAGTGTGTAGAGAGTGAAACCGTACTGTGCTGTACTAGCTCTCGACTAATTAGTCTCCTGAGCGTGTTTCGCTGATTCCCGATGCCTGATTATAGTAAATCTCTGGTCACGCACCAAGCGAAAGAATTCATAAATTTAATTTCACGTCAAGTATGCTGTATGTGTAGAATGTAGAAGAGTGGGAACAGTACTACAATTGGGCTGAGCATGGATGTAGGAGGAGGGCAGGGGGGATGCGAACGACACGTCGCTACAAACGAATTCCCACAATAAACATTTCGCACGGCAGCGGCGTTTGGCTCATAATGATGATGTTGCTGCTGGATAATAATAATAATAATGATAATGATAATGATAATTATGATGATAAACTGGGAATAGGGGAGAGCACAGGCAGCGCTGGGAATTACTCTCGTATTTTGTATATGCAGTCATGTAGCATCGATTAATCATTTTATTATTATTGCTGCTGCTGCCATTTGTTGTTGTTCCCATCGCTCGTGATCCTCATACAAACAAACATACACATACATACATACATACATACATACATATATATGTGTGTATGTAGAGACACATATACATTTACCACTGCCATGCATATAGTCATCATCGTCTGATTATAATTACCGTTATGTCATGTTGTTTGTCAAATAACAAAAGTCACTGCAATTTGCGCTAAATGATTGTTCACTCGAGTGGCCACTCGATCACAATTAATGGTAAATCGCAGTGTTAACTAATTACCCAAAAACACTTCACTCGCCATCCCACATTACTCAACACTGTTTGCCCACGCACTGTTTGTAATTATATTAGTAAAGATTACAATAACACACATACACACACTCAACACAAAGATATTACAAGATATTACTGTGCTCTGTGCCAAATTTAATGCGCCCAATTCGTATAGCTCCAGAGATCTGAATTTTTTGTGCATTATATACACAGTTCAAGTACTTCTCTACTTCATCACATGCTCCTTGCCGTTTGCAAGTTTAAATTTCGTATTCTGCTGTCAAATGTAAGTTTCTTTCATATTATAACGAATATAAAAATAAAATCCACACATCACGGATCAGCAAGAGCGGATACACAATGTATGCCGCTGTTAAGCCGCTCTCCAACTACCTTCGCCTGAAGACGGTGCGCATTTACGATCCGATATTCACGCTGCACTCCAAATGCACGATTGTCATACTGCTAACATGCACATTCCTGCTGTCGGCCAAACAGTACTTCGGAGAGCCCATACTCTGCCTCAGCGCCTCCAAGCATACGGAGTACGTGCAGTCCTACTGCTGGACCATGGGCACCTACATACTGCCCATGGAGAACGATAGCCTGATCAATGCAGTCTCACCCTTGCCGTATACGGCAACCCTCGCACAGCAATCTGGCAACTCTTATCTGAATCGCAGCAATTTGCGATTGCTGTTGGAAAATAATGAACAATACGCACGCATTGTGTCCGTGGCAGAGGGTGTTGGACCCGAGATACGTGGCGTAACGAAGCGACTGTACCTGCGCTATTATCAATGGGTCTTCATGATATTGCTCTTCCAGTCGCTGCTCTTCTACTTTCCCTCATTCCTGTGGAAGGTGTGGGAGGGACAGCGCATGGAGCAACTGTGCTGTGAGGTCGGCGATGCTCTCATTATGGAGGAAACGTATCGGTTGCGTCTGCGCATGCTGTTCAAATATTTTCGGGCTCATTTCTCTGCCATACACTGTTGCTATGCCATCAAATATACGTTTTGTGAGATGCTCAATCTGGCGATAAGCGTAAGTGCGAATTTCGATACTCTTATCGATAACTGTGAAACCGATATATTTGCAGGTGCTGAACTTTTGGCTTATGGACATAATATTTGATGGCTTCTGGTACAAGTACATCCATGCCCTAGCTGCTATACCTGTCTACGATTGGAATCTATGGAACCTGATGACCTCCCGTGTCTTCCCTAAGGTGGCCAAGTGTGAGCTATTCTACTATGGGCCAAGTGGTACGCCCAATGTGCTCGATATACTCTGTGTACTCCCGTTGAACATACTTAACGAGAAATTGTTCGCCGTGCTGTACGTATGGTTTGTATTTATCGCGATGCTGGCGACCATCAATATACTCTATCGCCTGTTGCTCACCTGTTGCCCCAAGCTACGGCTGCAGCTGCTGCGCACCCATCTGCGTGGCATGCCCAAGGCGCATGTGCGTCAGGTGTTGTCCAGCCAGGGCTATGGGGATTGGTTTGTGCTCATGAATGTCAGCAACAATGTGAACTCTACGCTCTTTCGCGATCTGCTCGAGCGACTCTATACCGAACTGAAACCGAATCTATCCCCGTCAGATGCGGATGATGATGAGGAGGAAGAGGAGGAGGAATTGCAGGAGTGCGATACCGATACCGACAACAATAGTTGCGCCACCTGCATAAGAGATACTGCACCCAATGCACCAGTCCTCAATCTATCCCACAATAATTTCTATAATGAAAGCCATGCCTAAGTTTGGGGCATCCAATCACACACCAGATACGAACTACTTGAGATTCCTCGCTCGAATCTTGCTCTTACATGTAAAACATAATATCATCATAGTTTTATTACTATTATTATCATTATGATTTCTGGGTTGTTTTGACAGAAAGTCAAACAGTAAATGCATCATCGAAAGCCAAATAAATGCACAGTACCCACCCGATACCCTGTAAGCAAGTGCAGCAAGCTGTGGGCTATGCTCAATCCCATACAACTACAGATTTAAATCTTAAATGTAAACGTTGATGTTGACGTTAACCAATTGAAATGTATAATCGTTATCGAAATTAAAGCAAAATGCATCTAAGCTTTTTACCATATCTATTTTGCATACGAAAAAATCTGCCGGACGCAACAGATAGGAGACCCTGCAGTTAATCCATACAGAATATACACATATTCATACAATACACTAACGAATGCTAGCACAAGCATACGTACCCGCATACACACTGAGCGCATGCACGCTCCGCGTACTCCTCGTGCTTAGTACAGATAATCGATTATCTAACATCTCCTCGGTTTATTATCCGAGTTGGATAACATTTTCAGCACAATAAGCTTTATTCATACAAAATCTGAAGTCAGTCTCTCTAAAACTATTGCCGCTGTGCCAGTTAAGAGAATATTTTCGATTTTTAGACCCTGTACTTTAAAAAAGTACAAAAGGGTCTATTAAGATTGTGCAAATGACATTTGTGTGTAACAGGCAGAAGGAGGCGTGGCAGACCCCATAAAGTATATATATTCTTGATCAGGACGACGAGCTGAGTCGATCTAGCCCTGTCTGTCTGTCCGTCTGTCCGTCTGTCTGTCTGTTCGTCTGTCTGTATGAACACCTAGATCTCGGAAACTATAAGAGCTAGAGACTTGATTTTTTTTTTGTTAGGTTCGTGTATTACATAGGCAGGTCAAGTTTGTTTCAAATGTTTGAAAAGTCATCCCCCTCCCCCTCAAATTTACAAAAATGTTCTTAGTATATACAGTTTTAGAGTCACTGGATTCATTGTTAGCAGGATTAAAGCTTTAGATGCTTTGCATGTTTGGTGCAAGTTGCAGTCGGATCGGATAAGAAACACCGGAGATATTCGACAAACAATTTTCAGTACCAAGCATGTGGGTTGGGGAGGGGGGAAGCCACAGTGTACGCGGCAACTAGGGCGTATGCGTAATTTTTGATTGTGAGTTTGAATTTCTGTATGAGTATTGCTGATTGTTTGTATTTTAGTATATATTTGTATGAATAAGTGTATGTGTGTGTGTATAAGTGCATGTGTATGTGTATGTGAGTATGTACATATATGCTGCTACTATTATGGACTCCCAAATCCCAAATCAAAGTACAGGGTCACCTACTGTCGGTTGCGTCCGACTGTAGCTTTGCGTCCGACTGTCGCTTTCCCTACTTTTTATATATATTTAAGTAGCACCTATGTAAGAACCAACTGACGCTTCTTAACCTAACGTATGTATGTACCTTAAAGGGTACACCGTGGTTGTGTATACCCTCTGGTGTATGAAATGAATCGGTGAGGAAGCAGACGGGAGTAAAACTTGGCCAAACTAAAGTTACAAAAGTTACACAGCTCGCGCGCGAGATGATGACGATGATTGTGAAACTCTTTTGCTGCCGGCGGCAGTTGCCACTTGCCGCATGCCACACGGCAGTTTTGAGTAGGAGGTAGGAGGCGTAGGAGACGTAGGCTGCCAACAGGTAAAACTATCAGCAACAACAGCAAGGCGGAACCGGATGTGACTGTTGCTGCAATGGCGGATGATGATGATGATGATGGCTCTGACGACATGGCAAATGGCGGCAATTACAAGCAGTAGCAGTAGCAGGAGCAGCAACAACAACAACAGCAACAACAGCTAAAGTAAACATCACTTTTAAGGGGAAGAGTGATAGATGTGGCCAGGGGTGCGGGGGGGGATGAGAAATAAGGTGGGGGGTAGTTGGGTAGGCCAGCTGCCAAATGGGAAAAGCGCAAAATAAACAAAGTTAATTTTAATTAAAAACCGCAGGAAACTGACAAAAATAAAAGAAGAAGCAGCACCAAGAGAAACAACAAAATGCTAAATAAAATGGGCGTAACATGACGTTGCAGCGCGTGGGCGTGTCAGCGTCTTGCATATGCAAGCGAACGCCAAAGTGAGGCAGGCAGAAAGGGGGCTGGACTGTGCAGGGAGCAAACAAAAGCAACGAAGCCTAAAGACAGACAACCAAAGACAGAGAGAGAAAAAACGGAATGAGAGAGCGCCAGTGCGCCTGCAGCATGCTTCCTCAATCTCCCCCCACCCCTCACTACGTCTGCCCGTGCCCCAGCTTATAACCACCAATGATAACTGTAACAAAGACACATGTAAACAATTTGGTTTTACCGCTCGTTTTTCGTTTTCCTCGCACTCTTTCCGCTCTCTCTTCGACCCTGCTCACTCTCCTCTCACTTTTGCTGTCTCTGACTGTGCATAGTTTTAATTATACAAAGCGAAAACTTTGCCAACTTCAAAGTTGAAAGTGAGCAACGGTTAAAGGATTTGCCCAGGCTACCAGTTAACAGTTACAAGCAACCCGTTACCCGTTACCCGTTACTCGCTAGCCGTTACCCGCTAACCCTTAACCGGGTTATTGGCAGAAGGTTCCATTACCATTAGCCAACACAATGCCTGGCTAGGAGTCGGAAATAAAATCGATAGGTGTAGTGAAACTTGTCTGTCATCGATAACACTACCTAGTCATAAAAATAGTTTACTTATAATGGGATCAACATTTAATTTCAAGTATGTTTATCCGTTCACTATCTTTTATCGATAAAATACATTATAACTACAATCGATAAATCTAAAAAATTGAAAACCTATCAATTTATCCGTCATCGATAAAGCTACTAGTCATAAAAATCGTATACTTATAGCGGTAATTTCAACCGTTAGCATTTAGTTTCAAATATATGTATTTATATGCCAATTGTCTGTTATCGATAACACGAATTATAAGTATAATCGATAGATGTAATGAAACTTAACACCCATACATTTATATTATTGTTATCGCTTGTATAGACAACACATTGATAGTGCTTGCAAATAATGCCACTTGTGCGCCTAAATTACAATTGAATGATCCAAAATTATCGATAGTTGGTACTATCGCATAGCAGGCAGTAACCCCACATCTCTAGGCAGAGTTCAAGCACCCTCTGTGCCCGGGATTCGGTTTAACCTTTTCGCTTACAAAGTGCTGTTGCTGCTGTTGTCGAATTGTTTTTGCAGCAGCGGGAAAGGAACAAGAACGAACTAAGCGAACAAAGCAAATGACAAATAAATTAACAAGTTAATTGAGTTTCGTGCCAAGGCACAGCAACAACAACAACAACAACTACAACTACAGTATAAACAACAACTGAAAAAAAAACCGCTGATGTCCTTAAAGTCAATGGCACCCAAAAAGGACAACACCTCGAGCAGTTCCGTTTTGCAGCACAACGAAAACAAGTGCTACAGTCGAGCGTAATCGACAGTGGACACACATAGGTGCACGCCAAATGGCGACAGTAGTACTATTGTTGGCTACTTTATTTTTATCATCATTCTTTCATTATTATAGCCCGACAATCATTCACTTCAGCTAAAGCCTACTGTTATTAATTCCGTTTACTATTAAGGAGCTAGCGGAACAATTTTCTAAATGTTGGATCCTAGATTATTTAGGTAATAAGATACCAATTTTAATAGCATAGGTTTCCTTTTCTGAAGAGGTGTAAGATTTTGTAACTACATTAAACGATTACCTTTCGCTATTTCAATTTTGATAGCTCTCTTTTGATGTTTCTCTTGTCAAGACTTTTGTATTCTTGTTTCGAATCCCTAAATACTAGTATTAACAGTCTTTATACTTATTTTCAGACAAACATTCTTATTTCATTTTCTGAAATTGGGTTCATTCATTTTCCCTCTGTGTGGAGTCTGTGCCATGCCTATAACGTTACACAACCTGAACATACTCGTTAGGGCACAAACTGCATATGCCCGCTTTAAGCAGCTTCAATCGGTACAGACCATTAAAGTGCCAAGCGCACCACAGGCTGAGAGAGTGAGAGTTGATTGTTATTGCTAGAAGTTGGCTCGAAAAATGTTTTATGAACAATAAACAATTAATGCTAAATCAATAAGTCGCAAAACATATTGCCGAAATATGGCAGGGGGGATGGGGGTGGGTGGGCGTACATCTGCTGCGGAGGCGTGGCCATGTAATTTATATGCTAATCAGCAGTCACTTAGAAGAAAGGAGTTGCCGTAATGGAATGAGAGAGTTAAAGAGTCGGAGAAATGAGAGAGCAGAGCTAGAGGTCGGCTGGCAAATTAATTAAAAAATTGCTGGAAGCTTGGCCACGAAATTATCGACAGGATATGAGCGCCATTGGTTTTTGGGGATATAAGCATGGCCATAACGTACTACTGCAAATTGCAACTGCCACAACGGACACACGTGTAACAAAATAATTTTTCAATTACATTTTCGGGTTTCTGTGTGTGCGGTGCGTGTCCGATACCCGGTACTGATTCTGGGCTATGGGTTACGGGTTTTCGGTTACTGGTTACTGGTTGCTCTGGCTGCCTGCCTCTATAGCCACAGGCATGGTGGGCAATGGGGCATGCGGCATGGGCATGGGCCATGGGGCGATTGGCAGGTGCTTGCACCAGTGGTGGCAATACCTGCTCTCACCTGCAGCCTCGCCTCACTCTTTGTCGCTTTCCTGCTGCATATTGCAACATTTTGATGCAAAACTGATGCAACGGCATTTTTGTGGGCATTCAATATCCATATAAGCTGAACCTTATCTGCTTAGGCTGGACCCAAATTATTGCACTATAATAACACAAAAGCATCGCAAACAAAGCCAGTGAGCTTTGCCTAAAACTCAACCCACATGGAATGCAATGCTGCAACAGTCGAGTGTGCTCTGCAAATATTGAAAAGAAATTCAGAAATTTAAGTAGAACTGAAAATGAAGAAATACTTTCAATGAATATCTAAAGAGCATAAAGTTTGAGCTGATATTTAAGACACGATTCTATATAGTTCATTGGAAATATAAATTACTATTTGTTAGCTTCATATCATTTTCAAAACAAATATAAATTTGTATATTTAAAAATGTGTCGAAGTTTATAATTCAAATATTTTTAATTTGTTTTATGGTTTATTTAGTAATCAAATTATTATTACCTATATGTGTATAGTTCATTCATTATTATATTTAGATTAATTACTTTATAGTTATATTATAAAACACTATTATTATTTTTCTTATTTATAATGTGAATATTCAAGTTTCTCATTCTCCCGAAACTTTGCTCAGTGTACACAAATATGTACATAAAATGATTTTATACGCTATAATTGTACTTATTAGATACTGTTTAGGTTTCACTTATACATACACAAAATAAATACACTTCGCTCTATAGCAACTCAATCGAGGAAATCGTATGTAGATATTTGAGAATTCTGTTTACTTTAATTAAACCCTGTACTTTAGGCGTATTTGGGGTATACATATAAGTGTCTCAAATTAAGTTATATTTAAATTACTTTAAGGCTCTAATAGATAATATATAGTCGATAAAGCGGCACGCTGTTTTTGATTGTATTAGATATACAAAGGCATTAAAATTAATTAAATAAAATTAGTTAAATTAAAACCAACTAATGTACAGAAATATAAACTTATTACTATGAATAAATAAATTCAATTCCGTCTACTCAAGTGGTACGCATATGTATGCTGTATGAATTTAAGGCTATAAAAATACAGATTTGTATTTGTTGCTTCTTTATTTTCGATTCGATAATCTCTTCTAGAAAAAGATTCATTTTTCTGTATTTATCCTTTCTCCGCCTTCTTTAGCCTCTTCCTCCAAACATTTTCCAGGTCCAAAACCGATTAAACTTTTAATTTTTCACCAATAATCCATATAACGAATTCATAATTATACCTACAACTCTCAGCTTCTCTTATGCATCTCCCTGCGATCTTTAAGCACTCCGAAAAGGGTAAAAAGCTTAATGTTGAAATATTATTCCAAAACACCAGAATTTGGCCTACACACATAGGAAAAGTTCTGTGATTCCTGGAAAAAGTCTCGTGTGTTCATAAAGTCTTCAGGATGATGGATAAGGAGAACCTGAGAATTGCAAGCACAATTATGTATAATAATAATTCGATGAGGCTCGGTTCAATCCAATCCAATGGTTGCCTTTAGATCTACTAGCTAATATTTTTCCGTTGATGCCCGTTTTACGTATTATTTTTTTTTCGGCAGTTTACTGGAGACAATACCACTTTGCTTTAGCTTCTTCTGCCTTGGCACCATTTCAGCTTCCTTAGGCTTCTTTACATTTTGATTTTGATTAACGTCATTCATAGTTCGATTTCTATCAAGAGACACTACATAGTTTGTTATATTAATCATTATTATAAGGCACTTACTGTGTTTTGCTGCTGTAATCAAAAAGGAAAAGACCTTTGATATAAACCATTTTTTACGGGTTAAAAACTTGACAATATGACTAGACTAAGATAAATTACCAAATGAGACAATTTAAAAGTTTTATGAATTTTAAAACAATTTTGAAAATATATTTTGTGTAAAATATTTTCTGAAAACGTTTTGTGCTAGACTGACTCTGTTGTATAGTAATACTATGTTATGGGATTAGTCGATTTTTTCTGGAACCGATGTATACTAGATTACATTCTGTATTTTTTGACAAATTATTTTAACGAATTTCGAGTTGAACACTGAATAATAATATAAATGCTTAGAACAAAGTAACTTTATAATAATTTGAAAGAGTGGCATCAAAAGGTACAGGCAAACATAGGAGCAGTTAAATAGATTCATATTCAATTGCGCAATGAGCACTTATTATCTGTGTGTGTGTGTGTGTGTGACTGTACACCTGTATACAAGTGCCCAAAAATGTCGCATTTGTGGGTTCTTTTATACAGTTTTGAATGAATTTCAGGCTGCATGGACTGAATGAATACACAATAGATAGCTCATCAGCCACTCTTTCTCTCTTTCTGCATCTCGCTCTCTATCTCCATCGCAAGCTCTATCCCTGTCGCTCGTTTCGTTTTAATCAATTATAATTGCTAACATATTTGATTAGTTGGCACCTGAAATTGTTGGTCAGAAATTTGTTTGGTCGCCACTTTTGCGAGAGGGAGAACAGGGAGTCTTGCTTTTGTATCCAAACATTTTACGTAATTGCGCACATATTTAAATTGCAGTGTACACACACGCACACACGCACACTCGCACATGGAATACATCAAATTATGGGCACAATGCACATCTAACTATTGCCTAGTCAGTGGTAGTAGTAGCTAGAGCGGGCACATCAACACCAGCAACAGCAGTAGTTCCAGCTGTGTTCAACTGCAAGCGATGCACAAGGGTCTATCGATAAGTTATTGATTAGATTCGATAGACATCTATATATTGCAACATACAATGTAAGCCAAGCAGATGTTTCTTAATAGTAGTCAAAACTTTTAACTTTAACTTCACTTTTCTTTTAAAACAATGTTATAACGAAAAAAAACTCGGAAAGCTACAGTCGGATGCAACCGACAGGAGGAGACCCTGTACTTTCCCTTGCAGCAGCTAATGCTAACAATACACACACACACACACACACACACACACACACATATCACAAAGTCAGATCATACATAAATTAAGTGCATGCTCGCTGATCCCCCTTGCCTAGTACGGAAACTTTAATCTCGAATATCTTCGGTGTTTATTATCCGATTGGGCCACAATTCACTGCACTGATGTAGGTTACCATAAGATCTGTGTATGCTAAAGCACAAGTGGCTTTTCGCAGTTTTTAGGCGGAGAGGCGGAGGTATAAACAATCACAAACAGACGCACAGACAGACGGCAATGGCTATATCGACTCATCTCGTCATCCTGATCAAGAATATATATATACTTTGTGGGGTCTGCCACGCCTCCTTCGCCACACACAGGTTTCACACTTGTAGATGTTCATGCAGCCTCTTCGCGGATATGACAATTAGAGTCACATTATACGTAATGAAAACTCTCTTGGCGAACACCCCTTCAATCGGAAAAACTCGGAAAGCTACAGTCGGATTCAACCGACAGTAGAAGACCCTGTAATTTGATTTACCCTGGGCGTCGATAATAGCAGCTGCATATATGTATGTATATACTCACATACATATACATATAAACATATGTGTGTATACATACACACATACACTTATAAATACAAATATACGCGCAAATACAAACAATACCCAAAACTCATACAGGCATTCATACTCACAATCAAAAATCACGCATACGCCCTAGTGGCCGCGTACTCTGTGGCTTCCCCCTCCCCCACCCAAATGCTCAGTACAGAAAATGGTTTGTCCAATATCTCTGGTGTTTATTATCCGATTGGGCTGCAAATTGCACCAAATATTCAGAGCACCTAAAGCTTTATTCATGCAAAAAAGGAAAACAGTGACTCTAAAACTGTACATGCTGGGAATATTTTTGCGAATTTGAGGGGGAGGGGGATGACTTTTCAAACATTTGAAACAAACTTGACCTGCCTATGTAATACACGAACCTAACAAAAAAAGAATTAAGTCTCTAGCTCTTATAGTTTCCGAGATCTAGGTGTTCATACAGACAGACAGACGGACAGACAGACAGGGCTATATCGACTCAGCTCGTCATCCTGATCAAGAATATATATACTTTGTGGGGTCTGCCACGCCTCCTTCTGCCTGTTACACACAAATGTCATTTGCACAAACTTAATAGACCCTTTTGTACTTTTAAAGTACAGGGTCTAAAAAGCTTATGTACAGCAAACGCAGAAGAGCTCAATATACGGGTCTATAAGTAGGTTCATTAAGAACTTTGTATATGGCAAGCAAGAGGACTGTATGGACCGTACACCTCGAGTATACTGTGGTCATAACTTGAATTTCAATACTCTTGTGACAGCCCTCGACTGTCTAAGCCAAGCGACAGTTAATACGAATCCTCAGCATGTGTATGTTGTATATAGCATATAGTATAAGGTCCTGTGGCATTGTCAGCTACAACTGCAACTGCAACTTTAACTTTAGCTTCATTTTTGCCTACAGTCTGTCTGTCTGTCCGTGCTTTGCTGTGCTGTGCACTTTGCATAAGGTTTCGCACTCGACTGAGTGTAATTTATTTATATTGTCTCGGCAAATATTTATGCACATATTTTTATTGATTTATAAATCAATTTGGCAAAGCAGGCAGCGGGCAGCCGGGCAGGCGGGCAGGCTGTGCTGGTTCTCTGGTTCTGTTTCAGGTTCAGGTTCAGTTTCAGTTCAGTTTTCACTCCGAGCTCTGCACTGAGATTGAACTGAACGACAGGCCGTTTATCACTTGTCCCTGGCACTTGCAGTTATTCAAGCTACATATAACTGAGAGTGAGAGAGCGGGCGAAGGGTGGTTGGGATTTACGGTATCCCTGGCAGTTGGCAGTAATTAACGTTCGGGTAACTTAAACAACGTCTGGGTCTTCGGTCTGGCTAATAACATACGCTGCCAAGACTCTAAATTTGACCCAATTAAAGCATTTAAGCAAGAGAAATTACCTGAAAGTCATTGCCCATTGCCAATTGAAAACCAGACTTCAATGGGATAAAAGTTTTCCCAGAGATGACAGCGTGTCCTTACCACATTCTAGGCAAGCATTAGAGGTATCGTTGTTAGATGGAAGTAATTATATATGTATATGTGTAGGTTATCATTAGTAGGGGCTATAGTCGAACGTTGTCGCTAATAGTCTGTACTTTACAGTTGTACACAAATTTTTACATGCCCGTAATCATATTAGCTAGGTGGTAGTTCTGTGTGTTTGTGTGTTCTCTCTCAGTGTGGGCGAATGTGTGGTAATCGTGGCAACATCGTTTGTTGAATATTTCATACTTCCATCTCTAGCGCAGTGAGGAAAGCTGTTCGATTGTTATGACAGCAGAACTGTAAACTTTAGGCTCAAGTTGACAGTTAATCCCAGCTCATAACGGCAAATACAGTGGCGCCCAATTAGCCATATCGATTAAAGGCAAAATAATGAGGATTACAACTAGGGCCAAAGATTAGATACAGCAATTACTCTGTGCGCAGAAACATGTATTATTATCATTGGCTATAGTATGATGGATTAACTACAAGTTCTATCCATAAACTGGAACACCCTGTATGCAAATTTATGGCTAAATAAAAGCTACATTCTTTTCAGCTAAAATAATTGTGTGGGCAAAAGTATGTTATAAACGTATTAAGAAATAAAGTAATTTTTTTAAAAGAGAAACAACTCTATAGAGTTGTTAAACTGTGTGTGCGTGTGTGTGTGCGCGTGTGTGTGTGTGTGTGTGTATAATATATTTGGAAAATATTTCACAGGCAATTTGGCATGCTGAGAGACATATTCGCAGGCGGCAAGTAGGAGCTGGCGGGGAGGCAAAGAAAAGAACGGGAGGGGGTGGGCTAAAGGGACATTCACTTTTGTGCATACTTCTAGAAAACGCTTATAAAAAATTCAGTTCACGTCTCAAGCACTTATTGATACGTGAGCATAGATGGCACACACACACACACGCCCACATAAACAGCGCATATATATGCATAGCCCCAGTGCGTGTGTGTGGGAGTGTGTGTGGGACAGGCAAGATGAAAGCCTGCAAATGGTTGGAGAATAAACGCAACAGAAACGCGCGCACTCTGTCACCAGCCCAAGGGGACAATGCATGATAAAAACTAACAGTATTTGGAGGGTGAGTGAGGGGAGGGGGCGGAGTAAGAGGAGGAGGGCGAGGTAGACACTGAATGTCAGCAGCGTCGCCAGTGCCAATTACTGTCCATGAAAAATGACCAAATGCCGCATAAAAAATAGTCCAAAACACAAAGTTTTCCACGCATCAATTTGCTTAAACAGTTCAGGCAAATATTCTGATGATGTACTAGCAAATGAATTATATCGAATGATGATAGTGAAAGTCGAAGTCGGAGTTAGAGTGGGAGTCCGAATTGGTGTAGGAGAGAAAGTAGAAGTTGAATTTTAGATGTAGAAGTAGAAGTAGAAGTAGAAGTAGGAGTGGGAGTAGAAGTAGAAGTAGAAGTAGAATTTTAGATGTAGAAGTAGAAGTAGAAGTAGAAGTAGAAGTAGAAGTAGAAGTAGAAGTAGAAGTAGAAGTAGAAGTAGAAGTAGAAGTAGAAGTAGAAGTAGAAGTAGAAGTAGAAGTAGAAGTAGAAGTAGAAGTAGAAGTAGAAGTAGAAGTAGAAGTAGAAGTAGAAGTAGAAGTAGAAGTAGAAGTAGAAGTAGAAGTAGAAGTAGAAGTAGAAGTAGAAGTAGAAGTAGAAGTAGAAGTAGAAGTAGAAGTAGAAGTAGAAGTAGAAGTAGAAGTAGAAGTATTAGTGTGTGTATGATTGCATTTATTACTCATTCATGTTTTGTATGGGCCAATTCCGTAATAAATAATCAAATGAAATGAGTAGAAGTGTTTTGGTTCTTTTAGAACGAAACCGATTATTCTTTATGCATTTAGCAAAGACTTTAAAACTGTGATCAACACCATTATTGAGTCTAACACTGGACCCGTTTGAGCCCCCTCCAAACTGTGCTCCCTCGTATTTTAGCTGTTGATGGCACACTGAGGGATATGCGAGGCTGACCACGCGCTCAATGCAAATGAATTACGTGACTGAGTGTTTAACTATCGCAATTGCAATAACATTGAATTGAACGATGAGGAGGGGAATGAGTACAGTGCGATTGGGAGGAGGAGAGCTGGAGTTGAGAGTGGAAAGTGGAGAGTGGAGAGTGGAGAGTGGAGGTGGACGATAAGCGAGCGGAATATATTTGATTTTGCGTTGTTGCTGGGACAACAATGAAATGAACTAATTAATTGGTGAAATGCGATGCGATACGTTGCCAGAGGGTGAGGAGGAGGAGCAGAGTGAAGAGCAGATAGAGAGGCGACAGAAGTCAGCATTGGCCGTGGATGTGGCTTGATTACTTATACGCCAGGTGGGCCGATTGAGGTAAAAATCAATTAACATTATTCATTCGAATACAATTAATTTTCATAATTAAGCTCACTCTCGCACTCCCGTTGCGCTCTTTGAAGTGGCACAAACAACAAACGCATCCGCATCCGCATTCACATCCACATCCACATCCGCATGCCGTATACATATCCGCATCGCATCAGTATAGAATCTTTTATGGCTGCTGTTGTTGCAGTTTGAGCGCCTGACACAAAGGCAATTGCGAGACGAAAGCCAATCTCAGTGGCAGCAGCATAAACAGGTGACACCAGAGACAATAAGCTGTCACAGTATATACACAGTACACACACACACACACACACACATATAGATACAAAGTGCAAGCAACATTTTGTTAAGGCCACTTTGCGACATTTTAATTTAAATGCTAATCAGTTGCCAATAGAGTAAAAAGAGACTGCTCCTGCTGCTGTTATAGAGGTAGACTATCCGGCGGATAGGTAGGCCAGTTATACGGCTATGACCAGCGCATGGTAGTGCCACGGTTGCAAGCAATTTGATGCCACAGAGTGTGGGGCAGCAGCGCTTCAATTTGTATTTAAAATGTCCGACCCATTGTGGATTAGACAAGCGGCACATGCCAAAAGGCCTATGGACACGACATTCCGGCCAAGCAGGATGCTCACACACACACACACACACACACACACACACACACACACACACACACACACACACATGCACATGCACCTCATCAACTGTTTTTGGTATTTCAAAGAGCCAGCAGAGCCTCGTTGTTGAGCATCATTATAATCATTTGCATTTTTGCCATGGTGCGGTGCCAGAATGTTGCACATTTATGCAATGTGCACAATAAGTAGACTGATAACATCAACAAAGTGCATTTGGGTGTCAAAGTTGCAGAAATTTGACAGGCTCCAAAAACGCACACAAAAACACCGATAGCAGCTAAAGCATCCCCACAAAATTCATCACTGTTCAAACAATGTCATGAAATTGTTCAAACTGGTCTGTGAATCGATGTTGAATTTACTTTTTTTTTTGCAGTGTTTAACGTCACATAATTTTCATTTATTTAAAGACAATTTAAAAACGCGCGCCCAAAATACGTTACTTGCGCGCCAATGTCCACATTTACGATAATACTTATCGATACCTAACCCCAGCTGCTGCACATGCCAGGAAGCTGCCTGCTACAGCACACACCAAAAAAGTAAAAACTTATCGATTACTTACCAAATGCATAACTGCTGTGTCCGCACGTGGAGAAATTTTGCCAAAATAACATCTGAGTTCTACGCATTTATCTAAATATACAAAAATATATTCGAGTTGATTGCAATGGAAGTGGAAAATATACAAGTAGATGCATTTCTGCCCGCCAAGAAAGCACAAAAACGCAGCGCCAATGCCAATGCCGACGATGTGGAAATGCAGGTTGATGCTGCCACCGGAATCGAGGGAGCTCAACGACCGACAAGCAATGCACCACGCGCGAAAAGGATACGCAGTGAGCTGCGCAAGATATCAGTGCCACCGCATCGTTATTCCTCGTTGAAGGAGCAGTGGATGAAGATCTTCACGCCAGTGGTGGAACATATGAAACTTCAGATACGTTTCAATATGAAAGCACGCCAGGTGGAGCTACGCATTGGCCCCGAGACGCCGGACATATCTAATTTGCAGAAGGGTGCAGATTTTGTAAAGGCCTTCCTATGCGGCTTTGAGGTGGACGATGCACTGGCCCTGCTGCGTCTGGAGGATCTGTTTATCGAAACATTTGAAATCAAAGATGTAAAGACTCTACGTGGTGATCATCAGTCCCGTGCCATTGGCCGTCTCGCCGGTAAAGGTGGACGCACCAAGTTCACCATCGAGAACGTGACCAAGACTCGTATTGTGCTGGCCGATAGTAAGATACACATTCTGGGCAGCTATCAAAACATACAACTGGCACGTCGCGCGATCTGCAATCTGATTCTCGGCTCACCCCCAAGCAAAGTCTACGGTAATTTGCGTTCTGTGGCGACCCGGCTCTCGGAGCGCATGTGAGAGATGAGAGCTAAGGGCTGTGATCTGGGAAGAGGGCGGGCCAAACATAGAAATAGAATTTTTTTGTGTAATTAATAAATAATAAAAAGATGTACATGTAATCCAATCAATACAGAGAATTACTTGTTCGACTAGTAATAAATAAATAAAACATACATATATTACACATGTCACAGTTACAATATACACACGCAAAGGGAACTACACTTAAACGGAATAACTGCTGGCTGAGGCTTGATAAGTTTCATCTACAGCTTGGTGAATATCAACAGCAAGAGCATAAGGAAGGTGGCCGCTGCCAAAACCAGAATAATGCACATCTTACGGTTCTTGCGCTGATACATTTCTGCACGCTGCAGTTGCCGTAATCCTTCGGAGACGCGCGTCTGCGTCTGTTCCACATTGTAGTCAATACGATCCATAATGGTGCCCTGTTCCTGCACCATGTGGCTCAGATCCTTGAATATATCGTTGAGATCGTAGATGGATTTCACAATTTTGGTCACCTCCTCCTCGCGATGCTTGGCCTGCCGTGAGTTCTCCTCCTCGAAGAGCAACAGCTGCTGTTGGGTCATGCGATTTGCAACTGGGCGCTGAAAGTGATCATCGATCTCCTGTTCGTTATCCTCAAACAGATAGTTATTTGTACGGACACCAGGTGCCAGCGATGCGCCCATGGCGTCTAATGGTTGTAGGAAGTTATCAAATGAATCCACAAAATTGCCCAGCTCATCGTTGTGTTCATTGATCCTACCGCTGCCCAGCTCGACATTAGTAAACTCGTTGTTATCAAAGTATTTCTGAGAGCGCTCCTCGCGTGAATTCAGTTGCAAAAGGTAGGCATTCTGACTGTTTCGAAACTTTATCGTCAAATCCTGCAGCTGCAACAGAGCGCACTCCACAGCATTGGCGGTTAGGCGCTGCTCCAATTTGCTGCCAACGCCCAGGCTGGAGCGTACACACTGGATGTGCCTGTGAGTGGTAGCGATGAGTTTTGATACGATCTCACTTATCACCTCAATCTCGCACTCATCATCTCTTTGGTCATCAAAGGTGGGGCGCAACAGATGTCTGGCATGCAGCGAGCCTAGTTCATCCAGCTTGGGTTTGATTCTATTAAACAAAATAATATCATAAATAAAAAGACATAGAAATTGAGCACGGTAAGCGCTAGCACTCACTTGGACATTGAATACTGAGCCTCCTCGAACTTGTCCAGCCAAACGGGCGGTGTGCCGTAGTCATCTTGCATTTCCAACCCCTCTTCAGCCTCACGTACGGAATGCTTAAGCAAACGCTCTGAATCGCTGCCACGCTAGTTAAAAAAAATCATTATTGCATTGCATTGCGAACACTGTCAATATTTTCAATTGAGTCATTAATTTCTCCATATGGACAGTCGACGTCGCACACTCACCCGATCGTCATAGTGATTACGATTCTTGCTGGCATTGTTGCGCATTATAACGAACACCTCCGTTAAATTGCGTGAAGTCATCTTGGCGGTGTGTAGATGGACTTCTTGTGTGTAATTGTTGAATATTTAACTAATTGGATACGGCTATGTATTATTTACATTTTTATTTATTTTCTACTAATCATTTTCCAACACCTGCATATAGCGTATTAACCAACACACGCAGTATTAGCTCTGAATTGCGTCAAGGTAACGCAAGATTGAGCAATGCATACGCAAAATGCTGTGCAACACTTACGCGAAATAGAGCATCAATAACGCAAAACTGAGTTATTTAAACGCAATGTTGAGCAGCCATATTTTTATTTTTTGAAATCCCAAATTGCAGAAACAGAAATATAAAACATATATGTATACACAAAATGAAATTGAGAAGTGAGTTATCGTTGTTTTTTTGCATTATTTATTTTGGCACTTTATTTGCTTGTTGTTCATTATAATTGTTGTAATTGGAATTGGTTTTATTAAGCAAATTATTAATTATGTAAATTACTGTTTCGTTTTGTTCCCATTAATTAAATAGTAAATAAGTACATATTAGGGATTAATTAGGGAAATTAATTAATAATTAATCAATTAATTAGTTAGTTGCGCTCAGCTGTATTTTAACGTTAACTATACATACAACAAAAGTTACAATTAAATTGTTACAATTAGTAAAAAAAAAAAATATATAAAAAAAACACATTTGATTTTTGTATATAAATGTAATAATAGAATATGCTGAAAGTGTGGCAGGTAGCAGCAGCAAAAAAAAAAAAATTAATAAAATAAAATAAAAATCCTTTTTGTGGACGGAGGGAAAGGCCTTTCGATTTGATTTGCTGCTTGTCAAATAAAACTAAAGCCGCGTGTAGGTAGAGACAGAGTGTTTGAAGGGGTGGACAGGGGGAAGGAGTACATCACTTGCGATTACGCAGTTCTATGATGGTGGCGCCAGAGCCACGTCGCAGTTGCTGTTGCTGTTGCTGCTGCAGTACATGATGATGCTGATGCGGATGATGGTGATGATGTTGCTGCTGCTGTTGTGGATGATGCGGCTGGTGATGATGATGGTGATGCTGCTGCTCCTCGCCATAGAGTAAACGCTTATTGTTGTCATGGTGGGTCTCATTGCTGGCACTGCTACGCCGTACAATGCTCGCCGTATCCTTGTTGAGCTCAACGGGCGGCGGGGAGCGCGAGTCCAGCGAATACTTGGGCTGCAATGGATACTTGTTGTTGTTGTTGTTGCCGTAATCCTCATCGCCATGTATGACCCGGTACAAATCAGGCGCTTGTTGATGCAGTCCGCGCAGATACAACTGCTTCTTGTCCTCGGCATAGAGCTGTTCATCATCGTTGGCTGGAATCTTGCTAAGATCCTTTTGACTGCGACTAATTAGATTGACAATCGATGGACTCTTTAGCCCACTCTTCAGCGAGTTATCCTTGCCGCCGCTAAAGAGATGCGGATTCGATTTATAGGCCTGCTCCTGCTGCCGGCTGGCATAACCATTGCTATAGTTGTTCCTGGTCAGTTTCTCAATGTAAATGGGACTGGGATCGTTGCTGCCATTCATGCCGTGCACATTGAAGCTCTTGCTACGGTTCAGCACCTTGGCATAGGTGCGAGCCGGCTTAGCGGGTCCCTGCTCGGGCGCCGGTTTCATGTGAACCTGCTCAGGCGCCGCCTTCATGTGACCCAGCGTTGATCCAGCTGGCGTGTACACATGACCACGCGGTGTCTTCTCCAGCGTCTGATTGTAACGTGTCACATTGCGTTGCGCATGCTCGTGCAGCTTGCGTGGCAACGTTTGCGCCGACCGATAGTCCGGCTGTACATGCAAATTGGGTGTAGAACCACTGAAGCGATGACCATGCTTCTGATAGCGTCCCAGGGTATGCGCCGCGGGGCCACGTGAATCGTAGTAATCATCCTCATACTCTGGCTGGCGTGGCTCGTACCGTGGCTCGGTGGAACGCTGACGTGTGCGTACCGCTGGCTGGCGATCGTAGATGTTCTCCTTGCCGTACAGCTGACTGGAGTAGGGATCCTCGCCCAGATAATACCGCTGACGTGGACTGATGGTCTGTTCCTGTTGGAGTTGCGGATCCGCCGATTCGGCTCTCTTAAAGGCACGCAAAGGAGCGGGCTGAGCCAATTGCTGTTGCCGCTGACGCTGACCATCGCTCAAGGAGCCATCCGACTCATTGCTGCTATGCGGTTGACGCAAGCCATGGCCATGTCCATTGACTGGTACCGTTGCCGTACCAGAACCCGCTCCCGCTCCGATATGTCCATCGATAACGTTGTACTGCTGATAGGTGACAGCGGGCGCTGGATGCTGCTGCTGCGGCGACTCCTCACGCGATTTGCTAGCGGACTTGGACTTCATGCGGAACTTGCGCTCCGCACTCGCTGTGCGTATCTTGCTGACGAGCTTGCGCAGTGAATTTCCAATCACCTGACCCATTTTACTGGGCTTGCTCGCACTGGCCGCAGACAGATTGGAGTTGGAAGCGCCATTGATGGCCGAGGCCGCATAACTGGATGTGGGTGCAAACCGAGTGCGTTGCTGTTGCTTCCGATTGAGGGTCATGGTGGCGCCACTGCCACCCCCAATACCAGCTGTGGCATCCACCAGCAATGTGCCCGGCCGGCCGCGTGCTGCTAGCAGATAATCCACTTGCGGTGATGAGGAGCGACTGCGACTCCGACTACGCGGTGGCGGTGAGTAATCCGGCGGTGGTTCCAGCTGTGTACCCACACCAGTTGGCGCTGCTGCACCCAACTTAACAGTGCTCAATTGGGTGTGCTCGCCGATCTTCTTTTCAATGGCACGACGACGTTGTGGCACTGTGGGTCGTCCGAGATTATTAGTGCTACTGCTGCTGCTGTCCATGGTGGTCACACGCGTTCCATTCATGGCACCACTGCCATGACCATGAGCATAAGCCACACGCTTATGCAGCGCCTCCTCATGGCGTTGATAGCTCGGAGCCACTGGAGCAGCCGCGGTGCCAGCTGGTATGCGCAGGTTCAGGCTCATGCCTGGTGCTGGTATGGCATCCAGATCGTTGAGTGCATCGCGTGAGCCACGCGCCGATCTGGCCAGAAATTGAGAGGATAAACTCTGACGTTTCTGCTGCAGTATATCCTCGCGGCTCACATAGCTATTATCGCTCGGAGGCAGGACATCCGCTTGAACGGGCAACTGCGGCTGCAGCTGCTGCTTCTTGCGTCGTATGGTCTCCTGCAGATCCTCACGAAAGGCCTGGCTGGAGAAATGCTGCACGGGCGCCTCCTGTCGTTCCGCCCAATTGGAGATGCCCTGGAAATATTTGGGTCTAGGCGCAGCGACATCCTTGACATATTTACGATCCAGCGTGCTGGTCAAGCGTTCACGATCCCGTTCTCTGTCACGTTCCCGATCCCTATCCCGTTCTCGTTCCCGTTCTCTTTCACGTTCCCGTTCACGTTCCCTTTCCCGCTCCCGTTCCCGCTCACGTTCCCTTTCCCTTTCTGCGCCGCGTGGCAGCGTCTGTGTGGTCACGGGCTGTGGACTGGCATGGTTGAGTGTTGGCTGCAGTTGACTCTGCGATTTGATGGTCACATTGAAGTAGCTCTTCTTGGTGGGCTCCACATGGTGGTCCGCATCGTTGGCCTCATCGTCACGTGAGTCATTCGAAGCGGTCGACTCGCTGCCAAAGTGTGACTCCAGCCATTTCATGGTCTCACCTTTGCGTGTCTCCTCCTCGCGATCAAAGTCAAGCGGACGTTTCGTTAGCGCATCCTTTCGATCCGCCAGCTGTGCCACCTCTGCAATGGCTATGAAATTGTCATGATATTCCTCTCAAGGATTTGGACAACTTACCCTTTTGCTGCTGCTGCTGTTGGGTACGTCGCAGCTTGCGCATACGATCGGACAGACTATCCCAATCGCCGGGTCGCTCCAGTGAGCCGTCCTTCTCCATTTGCGTTGTCTCCGCCGCGTACCGCATCTCGGTGGCCACCACTTTACCCTTGTCTACCAGATCCACATGCTGTTCGTCGCGCTGCTTGAAATATCGCTGACTTGCCGCCGTTGTGGTCAACTGTTCGCCCTGC
Source organism: Liodrosophila aerea (assembly GCA_035045005.1). NCBI lineage: Eukaryota > Metazoa > Arthropoda > Insecta > Diptera > Drosophilidae > Liodrosophila > Liodrosophila aerea. Next base: position 416,220 of record JAWNNL010000218.1, read on the forward strand.
GGTTGCAGTGCCAACAGCTCATCACCAGGTTGCGCCTCCTCGTCACCGTCAAGTATCAACTCGTGCTCGGTGGTCCGTTTGCTCTCCGTGACCAATGTGCCGTCCTGCTGGGCCAGGCAACGTTTCTGCGTGTCCTCCGAATCGATGGTCTTCCGTGATCGACTTGTATTCGCCACCAGCTGAGGTCCTAGTGCCACCAGCTGCTGTTGGCTCTCGGGCGAACAGAGCACAGCCTCAATATCCTCAACACCCTCCCGTACGGCCTTGACGTAGGTCTGCAAAAGATGCAACAGTTTAGCGTTAGTGGAGAAACAAAATGGAAGATTTTGTAGATAAAAATAACAGACGAATGACAATAAAGGAGGAACATTCTACAGTCGGAAGCAACCGACTTTAGGGAATGTTGTACCTATAAAAAGACCCTACGATTAATTCAGCTATAACTCTTTTGAATATGCTGATTAGATTGCATCATATCGATATGCTGCTCACTGCTCACTTGCCAGACTTCACAGGGTGGAAGGAGGGTGGCGTTGAGGGGCAGACACACCTAATGCCCAACTTCCAATGCGCTGCAGCAGTGGAGAACGTCAATTGTAGCATGTGGTGTGCTATTCAGAGCAAGACACCAACCAACACCAACCGCCTACCTACCCCCTAGACACTGCACCAGTGGGCAGTACATGGAGTGGTTTAGCATGTTGCAAGCAATGCGGTGGCATGCTTGGCAAAACGCAAATAACGGTAAGAATGCGACAAGAGAGCAAAACGCAAACAGAAGCTACAGCAATTGCCTCAAGGTCAGTCCAAAGCTGATCCCTTCCACCATGCCAGCTTACCCCGGCTCAGCTTGCCCCCCTCTTGGACAGTACTTGTGGCATGGATGACAGGCAAAATGCACGCATCGCTGGACAAGCTGAAGCTGTAGCTGTAGCTGTAGCTCAAGTTGGAGCTGTGCCAGTCGTGGGGAGTTGTAGCGCGCTTTTGACTGCATCACTTGACCACTTTGGCAGATTCCACTCACATAACCCGTTGTTGTTGCTGTTGCTGTTGCTGCTGCTTTTGCTGTTGTTGTCGGCGACCTTGTTTAACGGTAACGCGCGTAGAAAGTGTTTTGCTTTGCTTTTTTTCTGTATTTTTTTTAAGCTGAAAAACTTGAATGTCAGCTATAACAAAACACAATACAAAAAATACCTCAGATTCATATCCAACGCCTTCGTCTTTACCCCTCTACTTCTGCTGCCCATCTCCGATGCTATACTTCAGCATCTTCAGTGCGGCCTCAGGCTTTTTTTATTATTATTTGTATTGAAGCATTCAATAAACACGAGTTTTTGTTTATAGCCAATATTTATTGACAATTAGATGCACCATAAAATACCCTGTATTACCTACAGCCATTTTAACAACAAAGAAATATGATAAATAATAATAGTAATAATAAAAAATACGAGTTCTTTAATGATTGAATTTTAAAAGAATAATAGAAGACTTAGTCGATGCTAAGCAATTCTTGAAAATTCTTTAAAAATATTTTCTAAAACATTTATATTTGAAGTTAAAAACATACAAATAAACGCGCAAATACATACAATACCCAATACACATATAGAAATTAAAACTCACAATCAAAAATCACGCATACGCCCTAGTGGCTGCGTGTACTGTGGCTTCCCCCCTCTCCAAACCAAATGCCTACTACAGAAAATTGATTGTCCAATATCTCCGGTGTTTATTATCCGATTGGGCTGCAACTCGCACCAATCATTCAAAGCATCTAAAACTTTATTCATGCAAAAAAGGAATCCAGTGACTCTAAAACTGTACATGCTAAGAACAAATTTGAGGGGGAGGGGGATGAGATATCAAATTAAAAACATTAACTTGGCCTGCCTTACGTCTCTAGCTCTTATAGTTTTCAAGATCTCGGTGTCATACAGACAAATGGACGGACGGACATATATATACTTTGTGGGGTCTTCTGCCTGTTACATACATTTCTGATTTGCACAAACTTAATAGACCCTTTTTACTTTTTTAACGTACAGGGTCTAGTAATCAACTTATGATTCTCAAGCAATTGTCTGACATTTAATATAGATTTCTTATCTGTCTTCAATTTTCAATTCTTCAGCTATTTATTATCAATTGAAATAGAATTAATTTAAAATAGATATTGACGATAACTAAAGGAACTCTTAGGCACATACTATAAACTAAAGAGATATTATTGGAGCATAGAGATAGGCAAGAGCTCATATAGGAATTCTTACAGTATAAGAATAATAGTATGTTTTAAATAGTATAGCTATCAGCTCGTAGTTAATAAAACAAACTATGAGCAAATGCTAAATTTAGTAGCTCTAACATCTTTTAGTTGCCAGGTTCAATGAGGTTCGAAAAACTGTAAAGCACAAAATGTTTATTGGCCATAAAAAAACAATACACAAAAGACAAACTATAGAGTGCGAAATGGGCAGAGGCGTTGACGCCAACTGCGGCGCCGGCTGCGACAGCGACAGTGGCTGAGGCTGAGGCTCAGGCGCCAGCAAAGATCATGATAAATATTATTGGTTAAGATCAATGCGTGATGACGTTGTGAATGACGCAGACTTAAAAATTTCAAGCGATTTGTCATTGGACAAGCTGAGATAGAGTGGGGGAGAGCAAGGGAGATAAGAAGAGAGAGGAAACCGTTTCAACTGTTGTTGTTGTTGTTGTTGTTGTCGATAATCATTCTGTTAGCCGAATGCCAACGCAAAAGTTAAGCTTCAAGTTGGACTTGGAGTTGAAGTTGAAACTAAAGTAGAGTATGGCATTAAGTGGAGTTCAGTGCGCAGCCACACACTAACACACACGCATGCCAACACACACACACACACACACAAACACCAAAAACTTGTACATGTGAGCTGTGGGCATAATTTCAATGCGAGTAACGATTTTGCCCCGTTTGAAGGTATTCAAATTAATGTTGTTGTTAGCATGCCAAGTGGCCAAAAAGAGAAATGAGCCAAAGCTGCTGATTTGTGGTTTTTCATTTGGCTATACCCTAGAGTTGGCTAACAATCGCTGGTACTATCGATACCATTGACGCTGCATATTTCGAATCCATAGCGCCATAAAAATATAAATATTCTTTTAATATTAATAAAGGTATTATTCAATTAAATTCAATTTAAATTTTGTTTGTATTATTTTTTAAATTACATAAAATTTAAATTTAAAATAGAAATAGGGCAAACATAACACACAAAACTCATCAGCTTATTTCCAATTCAATTTAACTAAACTATTTTTTAAGGTAAGAGCACAATGCTATCCATACCATCTACTCTCATATACCCTGTAAATGAGCTGCTAGCAACCAACCTGATTGCAGGGTATGTGCTAGTTGGGGCTATGATTTGCATGCGGCATTCTTATATGGTATTAATTTAATGTGACTGTGCTGAAAGTTTTTCAGTTGTTGTTACTGTTGGTTTTTTGTTTTTTTTGTTTTTGTGGCTGCATTTGGGTGCTTGGACCACAGTAACTTGGCCAAGAGGGTTGGCTCTTTGTCTACCTTCTTATTGTTTTTGTGTGGCTCTCTGTGTGTGTGCGATTGTGCGAGAGTGTGTGTGTTTTGTGCGTTATTTTGCGCAGACCAGTTTGCCTTGGCAGTTGCTCAACCTCCAGAGCGTACACACACACACACACACACACACACACACACACAGGCAGTTGCACAGAGGCATAGAGCAATCGATTATTATGATGATTACCTACTATAAATTTATTGTTATTGTAATTCAGTTAGCATGCAAGACGACGAAGGCAACGCCAACGTTCATGCGGCATGCAACCGAACTGGACGGAACTCTAGGGCGCAACTGGTCACACTGGCAACGGGGTAACTGGTCAGAGCCAGAGCGGCCGGCGCTGTGTGCTGATTGGCATTTGCTGATTAGAGTGCGACCCAACTCGATGTGGGCACAACAACAACCAAACAAGTTTCCTTGGCAACAAGTACACACACACACACACACACAAACACTCACACTAACACACATACACGAGCACCACTTGCAGCTGGCTGTAAGACAAGAAGTACACCTAACAAAAATTTTTCAACTCAAATTCAAATTCAAAATTCCAACATAAATAAAAATCTTTTTTATTTTTTATATACTATGCGCTCTTGCATAGACAACAGCTATGCCGATACATGTGTATGTGTGTGTGTGTGTGTGTAGTTAGGTTCATGGACCTGCTGCAGACACGCCTAGAATCCAAAGTGTAGCCAACGCCAAGCCACAGCAGGAGCAATGCTTTGGCTATTGATTAAACTGGGAACAGAACAGGTCTCGTGTGCTCTCTGTGTGTTTGTGTGTGTGTCTGTGTGGTGTGTGTGTGTGTATGCCTTGGTTCAACATCATCTGCTGTGGTGGTACACAACCTTTTGCTGGCTGCGGGTAATTGCCAACTACCGGTTTAAAGACGTGCTCCTAAGTACAACTCTCTGCACAGTGGGATGGAGTGGGCGGGGGAGGGGAGCTAAAGCGTTTAAAGAGTGTACGAGTATACCAGTATGTGTGTGTGTGTGTGTGTGTGTGTAGATTCTTAGCTCTTTACACTCACACAATTATTGACTTTACCACAAAAAAAGAACAACAAAAAACTTTCAAATGTCTGCACACGAGTTCGTTGCCTAAGTCATTTTGCTAGCTAACCAAGTTCGCTGCCTAAGTCATTTGCTAACTAGATTAAATGTGGCCGGAGTTTGTTGTCTAAATCATTTCATTTATCTCAGTTTTTGTTATCCAAGTCTTTTTGCCTCACTCTCTCACTCGCCTAATGAAGTTCGTTGCCTAAATCTCTTCTAAGCAAGTTCGTTGTCTAAGTCATTTTTCTGTGTGCCTGTATTAAGTTCGTTGCCTAAGTCTTTTACTTTAACTGCATTTTATTTGGTTGTTTAGCGAATTTTTTCTTTTTGTTTTGCAAATTATGAAATATGTAACGCAAGCGAAACACATAATATTCATAATATTCATAACATTCACATGTATTCATATCGTATTCACATATTCGCACCTGGATAATTAAGCAAATTGAGTGTTGCCGTTGGCCAATCGTTTAGCTCTACGCTCTCAAAATGTTGTGGCCCACGCATAAAAGTTGCTGTTGTTGTTGTTGTGGCTGCTGCTGCTGCTTTTGTTGTTGTTGCTGCTGCACTCACACTCTGCTGAGTTGTTGTTGTTGTTGTTGTTGTTGTTTTCTCTATTTGCTTTGCCTTTGTTTTTAGTTTATAATAAATTGAGTTAATTACTAGCTTAATCAAATACACTGAGCGCTAAATCACAGGCGTACGGGGGCGTGGCGCGACATGCGTAGGATACACAGTAAAAAAATACACTACACAACAAATAACAACAATAAAGTGAGATTTCATGAAACACAGCCAGAGGGGGGGATAGCGAGGGAGTGAGTTGTTGAAGTTGAAACGATTTAAACTAAGCTCGCATTTAAGTCGATAAACAATTGATCGATTGAACTGCTTTGTTTTTCCTTTCCTTCCTTCTTTCTTTATTTCTTTCTTTCTTTGCTGTCTTTTGCTATGTATATCAGTTGTTAGCCCGTATCCGAGACGCGTTTAAAACGTGTAAACGAGTTGTTTGTCTGCTCTCGGCGCTCGCTCGGCGGCAACTGATCTGGCAGCAACAGCAACAGCAACAGCTTTGGGATGCAGTGTTGCTTTTGCTTTGCGGCAGCAGCAGCAACAACACACATAACTTTCAACTGAGCTTTAAAGCAACAACTCGGCCCAACAGCTTGCCATTTCCCATACCCTACAGATAGCGGTTATAACTCAGACCTGAATGTTGCCATGTCCTCGGTACAACTCTTCAGTTTGACTATAGCTAAAGAATTTATCATTATCTCACAGTTTGGTGTACTATATAAGTTAATCTATAATAGAATGAATTTTGCGAATTTTATATAAATAAAATATGGCTCTTTAACCAAGCAACACTAAAAAATTATGAAAATATTATACTATCTATCGTACAGCAATTTATGGAAAAAACAAAAACATTGCGTCTCTAGCTCTAATAGTTTCCGAGATCTCCGAAATAAGAGAAATGTTTTAAATAAAATGAAGGAGCTATAAACACGAAAAATTAAATAACTAAACAGAAAAAATGTTTTCTAATTTTTATCAAATTAATATTTAGTTATTTATTATACATTTTGGCTTCGAATAATTCCACATTACAAAAATTTAGCCAAACAACTATATATGTATAAATATATATATCTTGTGAACAAATTTGGAATACCTTTTTTTCTACTGTTAAACAAGATTTTAAATTATTATTTACTATTTACTATATATTATTATATTTACTTTATATGTATTAATGAGAAATTACAGCGCCAAGTTTTTTTTTAGATTTTTACAAAGTTTTAAAAGAAATTTCCTATACAACTCAACCACTTCTGCATATAGTACCTGATAAGCAGTAACTAAAGTAAGAATTTCACAGAATTTGAACCCAACTCTTGGGCTCTCTATGATATAGGAGTATAGGGTATTGACGTATCGTCAAAGCCATATACATTTTTATGCTGTTCTGCTGCTTATTGTTACTTTTTTCACGCCAAATTGATTTTGAGTTATTTATTGCCGATGTTGTTGTTGCATGAGTTCTCAAGTTACCAACAGCAACTTGTTTTAGTTTTATTGTTGTTTTATTTTTAAGATTTTTGGCTACTCACCTCATCAGTAAAGTCTCCCAAGTGCTTCACATCCTGCGTCTCGTGATAGTCCTTGACCTCTTCGTGTGATATGACTCGCTTATCATCCACTTGACGCACCAGCCCATCCACGGGGCGTGGCACCATGCGCTTCACCAGCTTGCCACTGTTCGGTCCACCAATGCCGAATGCCTCCTGCAGCTGGGCCAACTGTGTCTCATTCACGGCGCCCGCTTCCAATGCGGCAGCATCAATCAATTGTGCATTGCCATCCAGCTCATCCGGCAGACCCACATCACGTTTCTATTGGAAGAGTGTTATCAAATACTAGCTGCACATACTAGATTCTGGCGCAGAACTCACCTCGGTGGTTTCCGTTTCCTGTTTGTCCGTATCCTCAGTGGTATTGGTGGATACTATGGGCCCAGAGTCCTCGATCACCTTGCCCGCCTGCAGCTTCACCTGACGCTTCACGCGCGTCTCGATTTGTCTCGTCGTCGTTAGTTCTGTTTTGCGCTTCGTTATCCATTCCTCTGTGTGCAAAAGACAAGAGAAAAAGCTTCGCGATTAGAATAATGTATAGCATACTTTTAAGCTCAATCTGCAGTTTGCCCAGGCCCGCCGCAAAGTAAGCTTTAAAATTCGGTTGCAAGAGAGTGGGAAAACGACGAGCTTTTCTTCTCACGTTACGGTCTTTCGTACAATCTTCTCATTAGCCCACAGTTTAACTCTATAATGTACACATCTTTTGGCCAAAGTTTCAGGGTTAAGCTTCAAGTCGTGATTAGCTTCAATTAAGTTCAATTGACGCATAATTAAAAGCGTATTTGGGCACAATGAATAAGTGAAAAGATATAAGTTGAAGAAAATATAATTTATGCCATTTAGGTTAATGGATAAGCTTTGAGAAAAAAGATATTTGGAGAGATGAATGCAAAGATTGATATTTACTTAGTAGAAAGATGATGGACAGATTTTACTAATTTATGTATCGGTAAATGGATAAATAGATAGAAATATTAGAAATATAAGATGAATAGATAGAGAAATTGATAGTTAGACAGAGGGATTGTTAGTTAGTTAGATTAGATAGAAGTAGTGGCAAGGCAGATATGGGAATAGATAGATAGAAAGACAATAGGTATATAGATAGATAGATATGTGAAGAGATAGCGGAATGAATAGATCGATAAACTGATAGTGAGATATAGTTAGGAAGATAAACTTTATCTAGTTAGTCAGATAGATAGACAGACAGTTAAATGAAGAGATCGATTCAAACACAATAGATAGTCAGAAGGAGAGGTATTGAGATAGATAGATAGGTAATAAATAGATTGAAGAATAAACAGATAGATATATTGATAGTTAGACATAGTTAGAAGATATAGTTGCTTAATTCTTTAGACAGACAGATAAGTAGACAGATATGTACATAGATGAATATATGGAGAGATAGTTGTATTATAGTTAGATAGACAGAAAAGCAGTTAGCTTAACATAGTATGAAAAGATAGGTGAAGCTAAACAGCATAGCTAATAATATTGGATATGCATACACATATTGGCCCATAGATAAACTGATGCACAGTTAACTCAATAGTCAGATAAACGCAGAGAAGTAAATAGAGCATGGAAAACATATTGGAAAGGCCTACTCCGTGGTGCATATGGATCCCAGAGGTGCATTAAAACGCGATTAATTGAAATGTTTCCCACTGAATGAGCGCAATTAACTGCATTGGTAAATGTGCGCAGCAGTCAGCAGGCAACATACTGACTGCATGCTGCATGCCACAGCAAGTGGCAAGGGGGAACATGTTGGCAGTTCTGATTGCAACACCTCAAAAGAAAAAAAAAGAGCCAAAAATTTGCATATTGCATTTTGCATTTCCACTTGTCCCATAAATGTAAACAAGCACTAGACGAAGAGGAAGAAGCACAAGCAGTAGAAGGAGAAGAAGAAGAAGAAGAAGAAGGGATGGGGGGGGGGCAAGTAGAAATAAAACGAAGCGCTTCAGCGATTCCGCCGAGTGGCTGCCGCATTTGGTTTTTGCTATATTTACTGCTGTTCGCCCAATTACGTAATCCAAGTCCAAGTTGCTGCGACTGTCCCCCCCCCCTGTCCCCCTTCACATCGTCTGTCTGTCTGCCACAGACTAACTGTACCGTGTGTGCATGTGTGTGTGTGGCAACCTGTGATGCTAGCAAAAAACAAACTACAAAAAAAAACAACTTTGAGCACGGACATCCGACTTTGTTCGAGATTTGTTGAATGAAATAACCGTTTGTTAATACACTAACCATAGGAGATGATGAATCTCATGTGCTGTATGTAACATTTGCATATACACTATAATAAAACTAGAGAAATTAATGCAATAATTTACATAGAAATTGTATAAAGAAGTTATGACAGTATTTCTGCTCAAAGTTTAACTGAATCATTTTTACCTTCAATCTAAAAAGAGGTTCATAAAAATGTGTATATTTTCTGATTTAATTTTCAGTCACAGTGTACAACTGTTTAGAGCCCAAATACTATTTTCTGGCAGATATTACTAGATTTGAAGTAATACAGAAGCTATCATATAGCTCCTATTAGTGTCATTTCAAATATTTTATTTATCACAATATTTAATTTTAATTCTAATATACTTTTATTATTTAACTTCATTTTTATTTCATTTAGTTGTTAATTAAAATTAAAATTTTGAAAATAAATGAATAAATAATAAATAAATACAAATAAAAAAACTCGGAAAGCTACAGTCGGATGCAACCAACAGTAGGGGCCCTTTACTTTGCTTTCCACACACACACGCTAACAGACACACACACATGCACATATAGCGCAAAGTCACACGCAACCACACATACGCTCGCGCTGCTCCCCCCTTACCTAGTACAGGGAATGGAATCTTGAATATCTCCGGTGTTTATTATCCGATGGAGCCACAATTCACAGCACTGATGAAGGTTACCATAAGATCTTTGTATACTGAAGAACAAGTTTGTATCTTTATAATTGTAGCTGTGGTGGTTTTTCGCGGTTACAGACGGACATGGCTAGATCAACTCAGCTCGTCGTCCTGATCAAGACGACTGCCACGCATCCTTCTGCCTGTTACATATATTTCTGACTTGCACAAACTTAATAGACCCTTTTGTACATTTTAAAGTACAGGGTCTAAAAATCCTAATAAAAATTAGTTAAATATATTACGCAACCATACCATGTATACTCAAAAGACTAGAGTACTAGCTACTAGACCTACGACTCTATGATTCTGGTTCTGGTTTTTTGTATAAGTGTGTGAACTACATTTTGTTTCTTTCTTCTATAAGTTGTATTCAACCAAAAAAGTTGTCGCTTAAACCAATATTTCGACATATTATCACAAAGCTAAAGTGTATGTCAGCCTTCGGTGCATTGAGATCTTTTTGCACTGTTTTTTTCATAGCTTTTTTTATAGCTCCAGCTATAGCTGTTGTTGGCCAGTGTCTGATGGCTACACTGACAAAATAAGCTGGGCAAAGTACAGCTACATATATGTATATATTTAATGAAAATGGCAACTTCTATTTAAATTATGTACTAATTTCGAAGAGTCGGCTATTATAGTAGATAGAGCTTTAGTCGCTTATTAAATAATTGCCATTCAATTCAAGATTTTTTTGCTGTGTAGCGCTGGCTGCTGTTTAGCTGACTGCAATAGAAATCGCTGGACCATTAAAGGTCGCTTATATAATTTATCTCTGCAGTCTGCAGTTGAAACCGAAACGAGATCTCTGCAGAAGAAGTTAGAGCAGCAGTGGCAGAGGGGCTGAGCGAGGGGAGCGAGGGCAGAGAGCGAGCTGCTGAGAGACAGCTGAAGCTGCACTAGAGCAGAGCGAGCAGTTGAAGCTGGCGATTGGGAGAGAGATGGAAGGGAGGGGAGCAACTAGTGCAGTCTGTAGCTAACAATTGAAGCTGTAAATTTGCAATTGGCTTTCAGTCTCTTTTTTCTTATTTCTTTTTCGGTATTTTCTTTTAGCAGTATTTTAAGCTAAAGATAGACTATCATTACGTTAACTCTCCATTTCAGTCTATAGCGCTTTTTGCCCTCTACCTGTCTGGCTGCCCTGTTTATCTCATATCATCTGTGCATATATATCCGCATTGCATCAGCTAAGACTATAGACTAAGCTACGGCTATAGCTATAGCTAACTGCCAGACAGTCAGCCAAGCACTTCATAAATAGCAACAACAACAACAACAACAGTAATATAATAACAACAGCTACAATTAAACAAACAAACAGCACGAGACGTGCAATGGGTTGTTGGTGGGTGCAGGGGGTGGGTGGTATGTGGGGTAGGTGGGAGGGGGAACAGCCTGCCACAGTTTACTTTGCATTCTCGATTTCCTCGATCGATATTGCTCTAGCTTTGCGCTCACTCCCTCTTCTGCTCTCTCTCTCTCTCTCTCTCTCTCCCTCTCCGTCTCTCTCTGTAAAACTCACTCATTCTCTTCTTCTCTTTCTCTCTGCTTCCCTCTCTTCTTCTCGCTTCTCTTCTTCTTCTACTTCTCTGGTTTTCTTTGCATTGTTACATCCAATCGATTGCGCAGCGTCGATGACATGTAATCGTTGTTATTTATGCCGCTGCCACGCCCACTTTACAATTGTTGCACACATACACACACACACACACACACACACACACACTTGCCGCCGCTTATTGTCTCTAATTGTGGTATCAATTATGGCCATGTTAAGTGCCTCAACTGCTGCCGGGCTCTGTCAACTGATAACTCCGCTCCCCACCCCCGTCTACTCAGTCTACCCCCTTCTTCTTCTTCGCTTCGCTTTTGCTTCATATTTAAAGTTATTTAGCCTCCGTCTAATGCTAATTAAATGGCGGCCTCTTTACACGCCGCTAAAGCAAAAGTAAAATACTTCTCGCAATGTGAATAATTTTCATATTTATACCCTGTAAATGCTGACAGAAACTGGTACAACGGAACAATCAATCAATTGCCTGTATTATTCCCTATAATTTCTATATGAGCTCAAGTTCCAAGCATCTTAATATGGGCATTGTAATTAACTACAGGCTATGCAATTTGTTATGTAAAACTATAGAGAGAGACTTTAGCGACTAAATCCAATTGTTATTATTGCCAGCATAAAATATAGTTTAATATGTTTGAATATATTTATATTATTTTATATTTATTATCATATTAAATATATATTCTTTTTATTGCCATTATATTTGACTAGATTTGCCCACTTGTCCTTAGTCTCTACGAGAAAAGATTCTCTAAATAAAAAACAATTTATATTCTTCTTTTTTCTTTCAGTAAAAATGCAACCACTAAGATCAGCAAATGGGGGGAAATTTGTGAAAATGCTGAGCAAATGCTGTATATATTCTTTTTATTGCCATAACATTTGATTCGATTTGCCCACCTTGTCCTTAGTCTTTACGAGAAAAGATTCTCTAAATAAAAAAAAACTCGGAAAGCTACAGTCGGATTCAACCGACAGTAGGAGACCCTGTACTTTCCACACACACACACGCTAACAGACACTCACACATGCACACATAGCGCATAGTCACACGCAACTACACATACGCTCGCGCTGCTCCCCCCTTATCTAATACAGGGAATTGAATCTTGAATATCTCCGGTGTTTATTATCCGATTGAGCCACAATTCACAGCACAGATAAAGATTATCATAAGATTATCGTATGCCAAAACACAAGTTTGTATCTTTAAAATTGTGGGTGTGGCAGTTTTTTTTGGCAGGTTTTTGGGGGAGGGGGGGCAGGTATCAAAAATCTAAAACAAACTTGATCTGCTTGCACTATAGGGGCATCTAACTGCCAAATATGATGTCTCTAGCTCTTACAGTTTCCGAGATCTAGGTGTTCATACAGACGGACAGACGGACAGACGGACAGACAGACGGACAGACGGACAGACAGACGGACAGACAGAGACGGACAGACGGACATGTCTAGATCGACTCAGCTCGTCGTCCTGATCAAGAATATATATACTTTATGGGGTCTGCCACGCCTCCTTCTGCCTGTTACATACATTTCGGGCTTGCACAATCTTAATAGACCCTTTTGTACTTTTTTAAAGTACAGGGTCTAAACAATTTATATTCTTCTTTTTTCTTTCAGTAAAAATGCAACCACTAAGCAGCAAATTTCTAAACTCTACAACATTAAAAATGATCAGCAAGTGGGGGGAAATGTGTGTGAAAATGTGTGAAAATGCTGAGCACTTGCTGTGCGCAGAATGGTATGTGTGTGGTTTAAGTATGTCGAGTTATGGCATAACGAGAGCTCAGAGACTCTCCAATTATTAAATCTCCTAATGCATATGTACATACATATAGTATGCAAAGAGTGCAACAGCAAGGCGATGAAAATTGTTGTGATTGTTGTTGTGTTTTTCTGATTTTTAATGATTTGCTAACGTGGGAAATCTACTCGAAACATTTTCTTTTGCATTAGCATTTTGGCCATTGTTACTCCAGTTGCTGTTGTTGCTGTTGTTAGTTGCTTGTAGCTGCTTGTTATTTATAATTTTTACACCATTTTCTGTTTTTCATTTTGCACAATGTTACAAGTGATCCGAGATTTTTCCGCCAAAGGCGCCTTTGTGCTATGTTAATCACATAATTAAATCAAACTTTCTAAGATTTCCGGGCACTGGAATGGGGAATAGCCAGCTCCAACTCCAACTCCAACTCCATCTCTATCCATGCAGCATAAGCGAAAGGGATCATTTCACATCAATTGCTGGAGATTATTTCGTGCAATTTCTTTGCATTTTCCTACTGTTTAACATTATTCAATTTATTCGTTGATCAACGAGTCGTATACGTAATGCACATGAATCATTTCGAATCGGCAAATGAATGCCAATTACTTGGCTACTGATGACAATCGCCTCATAAACAATCAATGACAAACTGCCCTAACCATATATATTCTATCTATATGCCACATAATATATTCAAAAGCAATTCTGACTCGATGAAATATGTGAGGAGTGGCATGTGCTGTATGTTGATGGGTGTGGAGAGAGGTGCGGGAGGATTGTGGCTGAAAGCTCGACTGTAATTCTGAATTATACATAGATATACTATAGAGATCCCCTTTCGGCACTTCTAACTCTGATTTTCTGCTAAAAGTTTGCTATTAACTTCCCATTTCTTCTTTGATTAGCATAACTTCCGTTTTGTCTTTGATCACTATAAATTCTCCTTTCATCTATAGCATCCTTTATATTCGTTAATTACTATAACATCCCTTACTTATTTTCTTTGCTTACTTTAGCCTATACTAGTATAACTTTCCATATATTCAATATCTTTGAATTTGTATATACCTAAACCTATTTATATCAGTATCCTGTACTTATTTCAATTTACCTTTTATAATGAACTTTATTCATCTTCTCGTCTTTCCTCCTTTCAACTTTCTCCCCATTTTCTCAGCATATATTTTACTCAATAATTTCTAATAAACCTTTTATAATATTGATCAAACTCTTCCCTTATTTCGTGTGACCTTGCTTTCGTCTGACCTTCACTATCGTCGTCTCTCCTCTTCCACTTCTTATTCGTCTTATTACTATTGAACTCACCTTCTTTGGTTATAGCTTCTGTATCGCAATCAGTTGCAGTCGCCTCGTTGCTATCATCATCATCTTTGGGCTCGAATTCGACCTGCGAAGTATCAACGTCATAGAAATTAACGCGGGTCACGTGACGCACATAGTCGTAGTAGTTGTTGTTGTTGTTGTTGTTGATGGAGTTATTGATGATGTTGCTGTTGTTGTTGTGGTTCTTGTTGGTTCTATGCTTATGCTTGTTAGTATTGCTGGTGGGTGGCAGTGGCAGTGGCAGTTGCTGTTGCTGTTGCTGTGGCAGGTTCGATGCTGTGGCTGGCAGAGGTTTAGCTTGAATGCGAAAGACAATAGGGGCATGGGCGTGGCCGTAACTACGCGGTGGCTTTGGCACCGCATTGGCGGTAACAACGGGCGGTGCTGGTGCGGCATACTGCCAACGAGGGGGCACTGGTTGCTGCTGCTGGTAGCTATGACTATGACTAGGCCAATGGTGGTGCAGGTGGTGCTGTTGATGCGGTTGATGCTGTGTTGTTGTCGCTGTTGTTGTTGTTGTTGGAGCAACCGGCTGACGATAGAACCTAGCCGGTATGGCTGTATCGCCAGTGGATGCGGTAGAGCCAGAATTGTTGCCATTGTTGCTGTTGTTGCTGCTGCAGCTGCTGCTGCTGTTGGGTGAGTGCTGTTGGTGGTGGTGGTGGTGGTGCTGATGGTGCTGTTGTTGCTGTTGTTGCTGTGGGATGTGGTGGTTGCTGCTGCTGCTGCTGCTTGGGCTGCATGTGCATGGCGACAGTAGAAGGATCACCACCATTCGATCATCTGGCGGCGGCGACTTGCACTACATCTGTCGCACTGCTGGATACAACCACCTGCTAAACCTAAAATTGCGTCCTCTACTGCAGTTACTCCCTTCCTCTCCTCGCCTACTGTTGGCACTGCTCACACGGAAAGGTTTCGGCTCGAGGGTGCTCCTCCCCTCGCACTCTCCTTTGATACTCCTTGGGAGACTTCCCACTGCGACCGGCCTTCCCTTGGTATTCGCTTTCCTCTCCTTGCCGCTTGTATTGCTCCTCTTTTTGCTGTTGATACTCCTCCTCCTGCACGTGTTGCCCAATTAATGTTGCACTTTCGCTGCAACCGATTTGAATTCCAAGTGCCGCACAAAACATTTCAGCGCGACGCAAGCGGCACGCGACGCACACGACACGCGACAACCGCACACGAAAGCGTGGGCAAGAGAATTCTGTTATGGTTTTGCGACTTTGACTAGAAAGAAAGCAACATGTACTCAGTAGCTGTACCCTGCGTACCCGCTCAAACAGGGTACTACCAGCTTATGTAGACTTCATGTGAGTTGCTAAAGTGTGGCGAGTCTTTTGAACGGGAGAATAGATACATACATGGGTGAAGTTTGTATTGGATCAACGCTTCAATATCTTACTGTGCATAAACTTATCATACCCACTACCTGACGAGTACAGTGTAGTTAGTATACTCTGAAATTGCATACTTCTTCATGACTATTCCTGCGCGTGGATTTTATTTCGTTTGTAAAAGTGTAATAAAACTTTTGGTGAAATAAAGCCCGTCGGCGTTATTGCTACTTTAGGGGGGTAATAAGGCCCACAAATCTCTCTCGGGCAAAAATACAACGCCAGAGTAGTCTAGCCTACACCTTAATTTTAAACTGCTTGCTCAAAATTAAACTGCTTGCGCTGTTTACACTGCTTACACTGCTTGCACTCTTTGCATAACTCTTATATGTGTATTGACTCAGTAATTTCAGAATATTCCGTAATCAAATACTCCCACACCGCCCATCCCATCAGAAAAGTTGAACTGCTTGCACTGCTTGCTTTACCTAAGTACACTTAAACTCCTTTCAACACCTACAGGGTATCTGCTAAAGATATACTTTCTGCTAACGACACACATGAAAACTGCTTGCGCTGCTTACACTGCTTGCACTCTTTGCATAACTCATATATGTACATTGACTCAATACTGTCAGAATATATCCTAGTCAAATACTGCCACGCAGCCCATCCCATCAAATAAGCTACACTGCTTGCACTGCTTGCTTTACCTAAGTACACTTAAACTCCTTTCAACACCTACAGGGTATCTGCTAAAGATCTACTTTCTGCTAACGACCCACATGAAAACTTTCAAACAAAACGGTAGCCTGCAAGCAGTGCCCTGTAGGTGGCGTATTAAAGTACGTGAAGCGTAAAGGCTTAAGAACAAAACGGTGAACAAAGCAGTACCTCATCAAAATTCTTTAGGCACTGGAAATTTTGCTGGTCACTCGGTAGTCTGGTTACATAACATACGACCCAATAAAAACAAAAAAAAGAGAGTATAAAAAAAGAAAAAACTAAAAGCACTCAAGTCGAGTTGAAAAGGGCAACTCCATAGTTCAAGGCGGCGAACGGTGAAATGGAAAGCCAAGAGAAACAAATACAGAGAGAGCCGAGGTGACAATGGATATACCCTACTGAGTTTAAATTCGGTGTGTTTAAAGCAAGTTCAATAGGTTTTAAGAACATATCGAGTGTAAATTAATTATGGTCTTAAAAAAAACTCATTTGAGGTAAGTTTAAGTATTTTTTAGCTTAATTTAAACACATTTTCCACTCAAAATAAGTTATAATGCTTCAATGAATACACCCAACTGAATTTAAAACAAGTTCAATAAGTTTTAAGAACATATCGAGTGTAAATTAATGTTGGTCATAAAACAAACTCAGTTGAGGTAAGTTTAAGTATTTTTTAGTTTAATTTAAACACATTTTGCACTCAAAATAAGTTATAATGCTTCAATGAATACACCCAACTGAATTTAAAACAAGTTCAATAGGTTTTAAGAACATATCGAGTGTAAATTAATTATGGTCTTAAAAAAAACTCATTTGAGGTAAGTTTAAGTATTTTTTAGCATAATTTAAACACATTTTCCACTCAAAATAAGTTATAATGCTTCAATGAATACACCCAACTGAATTTAAAACAAGTTCAATAGGTTTTAAGAACATATCGAGTGTAAATTAATGTTGGTCATAAAACAAACTCAGTTGAGGTAAGTTTAAGTATTTTTAGTTTAATTTAAACACATTTTGCACTCAAAATAAGTTATAATGCTTCAATGAATACACCCAACTGAATTTAAAACAAGTTCAATAGGTTTTAAGAACATATCGAGTGTAAATTAATTATGGTCTTAAAAAAAACTCATTTGAGGTAAGTTTAAGTATTTTTTAGCATAATTTAAACACATTTTGCACTCAAAATAAGTTATAATGCTTCAATGAATACACCCAACTGAATTTAAAACAAGTTCAATAGGTTTTAAGAACATATCGAGTGTAAATTAATGTTGGTCATAAAACAAACTCAGTTGAGGTAAGTTTAAGTATTTTTAGTTTAATTTAAACACATTTTGCACTCAAAATAAGTTATAATGCTTCAATGAATACACCCAACTGAATTTAAAACAAGTTCAATAGGTTTTAAGAACATATCGAGTGTAAATTAATTATGGTCTTAAAAAAAACTCATTTGAGGTAAGTTTAAGTATTTTTTAGCATAATTTAAACACATTTTGCACTCAAAATAAGTTATAATGCTTCAATGAATACACCCAACTGAATTTAAAACAAGTTCAATAGGTTTTAAGAACATATCGAGTGTAAATTAATGTTGGTCATAAAACAAACTCAGTTGAGGTAAGTTTAAGTATTTTTAGTTTAATTTAAACACATTTTGCACTCAAAATAAGTTATAATGCTCCAAATAACCTCCAAGATTAGATTTAAATAAATTCCACTCCATTTAAGCACGTTATTTTGATTCATAATATGTCATTTACTTTTCATATATATTTAAAGTACGCCATGAACTTACTCCAAGTACTATATGTACTAGCTACAACAATCTACAACTGTGTGCCCAGTTCGCCTGGGTTCATGACTCTATCGACACTTTTGATTCCAAAAAACGTATAATACTCTTTGGGTTAAGGTATAGCACTCGCAAATGCGATCAAAGGTCAACGAAAAAAATGAAATAAAACACAGTGAAAAGCCAAAAGAAAAACATGACACAAATTGGTTCACAACAACTTTAACCGATTAACCACTGAGCACTGAGAAGCTGATAAAACTGCATTAACGCTCCCCTCCTCTGCCCTTCCCTCCCTCCCGCTAAGTGGGGCAACCTAAGCTGTTGAACCTTGTACGTGACCCGAAGAAGACTTTAAGCACATACAAAAGTAGCCAAATGAGGATAGTGATAGTTAAATATTTTAGTTTTAATACAATATACTTCCATTATATTATAATTGTAGTTTAGCAAATTGAAAATAGAGCTCTGAAATAATTCTAAATTATACTCTTTAGACCTCGTCCTACTCTCACTCCTCCTCCTCCTCCTCTCAATGTATTTTTCTATTTCTCATTTCGATTCTCATAGCTGCATTCCACTTTCCCTACTCTTCTTTCTACAATCTTGCCTCTCTTTAGTATCCATTTCTCGTCTTTTCGGCAACTCGCCATTAGAAACATCTAACTGCCGAGACTTGCTGTAAAAGTTTAACTTATCTTTAAGCTTTTAATTATTTCCGCTTAATCTCAGCGCCCTTAAGCGCTCTTCTTTTACTCTGCTCCCCGCTTGGTTTTCACTTCTCCTCTTCCTACTGTCTCCCCGTGTTTTTCACTTGTTCTCTCTCCTATTAAATCTACATACATCGGATGCAAGTCTCACCATACCCCACCCACACTGGCATGTAGAGTTGGACAGATTCTCATTTGTTGTTGTAGTTGTTATACACTCTGAGAAATAATCAAGTGTAAATTCCCTCCATCATATAATTTATAGTGATATCTTTAAGATATTTAGATTTGAAATTTAAAAAAAATAAATTAATAAAAATACATTTAAAAAAAAATATTTCTATTAAGTTACTATTTGACATCAAATAAACAATAAATAAATGAAAATAGGTAATGAATAACAATGCTCAAATCGTGTAATTTTGTACTTATTTTAACTTTGATTTTATTTTTCTCAGTGTGCTTTTTGTTGCTACCTCTGATGATTGTTTCGCGTGCGAAACGATTCTTGAATCGATAAATACGTTTTAACAATCAATTTGTGAGCTTTTGGCGCAGTGTTGTGCTTATTGTGGTTGTTGTTGTTGTTGCCGGCTACCGGTTGCCTTTTGTGTGTGTTGCCTATTGTTGTTGCTGCTGTTGCTGCTGATGTTGCTATTGTTGCCGTTGAACGATCGATTTGGATTTCAAAATTGTATTGAGCCGAGGTTTGTATAAAGATACATGTACCTGTACTCTAGTCGCATGACATCAGACCGGCAGACCGACAACAACAGCAGCAGCGACAGCAGTACTGTTAGCAACAACAACAACAACAACAACAATTAAATATTGCTTGCAATTTGGCCATTTGTGTAATTATTTCCGGCCCATAGGACACGGGCAGAACCTTTTGGGCCTTAACTGATTTCAATTTGAATATCGTGTATGGAATTTTCCAAAACGTATTCGAGCTGCATGACTCACCACAGCAACAACAGCAGTAAGAATAACAGCAGCAACAGCAGCAGCAGCAACAACAACATATAGCTCAACCCCTCCCTAAAACCAAATGTTGCTTTGACAATTCTCCAAAAACCCCAGCATCGAATTCAAAATGCAATCACCAAAATGCCTTTTACTTGACCCAAAAGCCGCAGCAGCAGCAACAGCAGCAACAGCAGCAACAACAGCAACATGCAACTTGCGGCAGCAACTTGCAACAAGGCGTTGAATTTGGCCAAAAAGTGAATTTTATTTTTGGGCGACAGCCGAGCCCACAAGTCACGCACTGGTCAACAGTTGCCCACACACACACACACACACACATGCTGCACTTGCCACTCCCCCCGCCCACGCCTAGCGGCTAATTTGCACCTCTTGCCATACAAAGACATTGAATTGTGCTGTGCAACTATAACAAGACGCAGAGCAGAAGCTTAAATAACAGTTAGACGTTGTTGTTGCTGCTGCTGTTGTTGTTGTTGTTGTTGTTGCAGCAACTACTAATAAACAAGCACAATAACAAATTGTACAAAAGGCCAGAAACAACAGCCAACAAACAAACAAACATAATGCTCTATGCACTAAAAATAATAATAATAATAAAAACAACAACAACTTCAACTGCTGTGGCTTAACAACGCCCCCGCCCCCGCCCCGGCACCCCCCTCCCCGCCACCTGCAGCCAACCAAACACGCCACCTACTATTTGCCCATTTTGTGAACGAATAATGCGCGTGATTTTGTATATGCATGTGTGTGTGTGAGTTGTGTGTTGTTGTTGTGTGCGCTTTAATGGTGGGAAAATATTTCTGCTGCGAGTTTTGTCTTTTTTTTTTTTGTAGTTTTTTTTTGCGCCGCAGGATCTGAAGTGTGAGTGCATGTTTCTTTTTTGAGGTTAGCACTGTGGCACGTAACACATACGCAATGCTTATGCAACAAATGGTGCACACACACACACACACACACACACACCACAAATGTCACGACAAAGTAAACAAACTGCAGCAAATGTTGGCGGTTTTATTTGGTTTTAGCTCTTTTTTGTTTCGTTGTAATGATTAATTTTTTGCACGTACTACGCCATGTTAAGGCAACCCCCTCCCTCCCACCCCCACGCTCTCCACTCGAAGTGAGGGCAACTATGCAACAGGAGCAATTATGCCAATAACTCTACACCAGTCTACACACGCTTAGCACTCAGTAGTAGTAGTATTCATGCTTGTGTGGGTGTGTGAATGGTCACACTTTGCACTTTGGCATTCACACACAAACACTCACACACTCTCGCACAGCAAGCTACATACAAACATAAAGAACAGTTGCAGAGTTTTCAGTTGAAATTCTTGACCATGTTTCGAGTCAAAGTCACAGCAAAAAAAATAAAAAAGAAAACAATAACAACAATAAAAAATAATAGTAGCAAAATAACAAATGGTTTTAGATGGTTTTTCGCGACGGCGTCGTGTTCGATGTTCGATGGCGCGGCGTTGACTGCGGCGCTGCACGAGCTGCACCGTTAGTTTGTTACACCTGAACTGAAAGCTGAGCGGCGCACGCGAGTGTCTCAAGTGACTCAAAGTCTCAAAATGCGAGTCGCGAGTCGAGAGACGCGAGTCGAGAGTCAAGTTGAGCCAAGTGCGCTTTTGCGCTCCATTGTTTTGCCACGGAGCTTTGCCTAATGCCAGTCTGCATATGTATGTATGTGTGTATGTATGTATGTATGTATGTATGTGTGTGCTTTAAATCGTTTTGTTTATTGTTTTGGTTTGTGCGCTTTACTCACCAGTTCGTTCTGCTCGTCTTTGGCGCCAGCTTTCGTTTTGCTCGTCTTGCTTAGTGCCATGGCGCCTACCAGCGGCCTCCCAGCGTTCAAACTTCACACACACGCCCACACTGCTTGCTTTGTGTGTGTGTGTGTGTGTGTGCGTCTTTGCAATTTATTATTCGTTACGTTTCGTTTTGTTTTTGTTATCGTTTTCGCTCTTTGTGTTTGCCTGCAATTGTTAGAAATTTGTGTTTAGTTTTTCTGTTGCCTACTTTCAGGCAGGGCTGCTAAATTGCTTTAGCAAAGCTCTTTCGCACGGTTCGCGTCTTTGCTAAGAGCTGCGCCTGCGCTCAATGAACTTTCGCTTTTGGCGCGTAGAGTGCTTTCATTCGCTGTTTTTTATGAATGAATAATGCGTAAATAAATGCAATGATTTTCACGTTATTTACGGTTTGTTCTTTCCACTTTTTATCTTACAGATTACAAAATTAAATGTAGAATTAAATAGCGAAACTACAACTTGCAAATACACATATAACGGGTTGAAGGGAAGAAGAATTCCAATTATTAATTTATATATAAATATATGCATACATATATAATTGTTGCCACTATTAAGATTTAATTTGAATTAAAAAATAAATGTATACATATGTATATACATATATTATAATACATATTAATAAAGAATAATAAATAAAATAATAATAAAAAACGTCCTAATGTACTCCATACATCGATTTTAAGTCGAAAACGAAGTGTGGCAAATAACTCTTACACAGTAAAAAAAAATGTTTTAGCTTTAATTACATTTAATTACATTTTTATTCAGGACAAAGCCACAAAAAAACAGCAATAAAACTGCAACGTGTGGATTCGAAAAAAAAAACAAAGAAAAGTCAAAATGAAAGCGAAGTAAATGAAATCACAAACTTTCAAGTAAGTTTCAAGCACTGCGAACGTCGAAATTTACTACAGAAGTTTGTAAATACTGTATAGTAAATATCTATATATTAAAAATATAAGATTCTATATTCTAAAATACAGAGCAAAGTTAAATTAATTCTTTAAAATACTTTGATGTCAGTTCCCATATTAAACCAAACATTTAACCAGCATTTTTTACTGTGTAATCATTAAATTGTGCTATAATTGTATCAGTAAAAAACTCAGAACTAAGAACTATAAATTATAGCAATACTTTAAATAAAGTTTTCATTCAAAATCATTTAAATTTCTTTGAAAATATTCATAATACTCTAATAAGAGACTTAATATAGATATATATATTGCATTATTATGCTAAATTTAAGCGATAGTAAGTCTTTAAAATATTTTGAATTCAATTCCAAATCGATGCAACTTTAAGCGGTATTAATTCCTTGAGCTGAACACAAGATCAAGCTAATCGAAGAGACTAATTAACTAGACTCTGGCCAGTTGAGGCGCACAACATGTTAGTACTATAAACTTGAAAGCAGACACTAACTAAAGAATAAAACTAAATCAAGCACACTAATTAACACAATTGAGTGCAAGCACGCAAATTAAAGTTTTCGGATTTGTATATGATTTCTGTTTCTTTTGGCCAAATGCTTTTATTCTGGTTTGTTGTTATTGTTGCTGCAATCCACACTCTCAGCTGGTTTGGCGCCCACTCTGAACTTGCCGAAAACACAGAAACAGAAACAGCAACAGAAACAGAAAAAGAAAAAAAGAATTTTGAAACTCTCGCATTTGGTCAAAATGAGTTGACATATTTGGCAGCCAACCACTGACCGCCCACCAACACCCTCACCACCAGGCACACAACCACGCAAATTGAAACATTCTCGGCTCGAGTTGGAGGATTTTTACGATGGCTCTCCGCTGGAGAAACAGAAACAGAAATTCAAGGCGATATCTCTGTATGAATTTACATATTTATATAGTATGTATATGTCTAACAAATATGTATTTATTGACGGGTCTCTCTCTCTCTCTCTCTCTTGGCCACACGAAATGACGAAATGACGAAATGAACGAGTTATTTGCGCGGCTTCACTTAGTTTTCAAACGACCCACACAACAAAAGCAAATGAATATCATATAGTCATATGGAAAATGTGAGAGAGTTGCACAGAGATAAATAACACACATAAAGTCTGTTTGCTATACTCGTAGATACATATATGGCATGGCATATCCAGCTGACAGTTTGTCATGCAAATGTGCAAAATACTAGTATATTCTGACGCTGGAATTCTGTTCTATAAAAATCTATTAAAGTTCCGATCATGATTAGCATAATGATCGGTGCTAACGTGTGCAAGGTCACACTGGTCAGAGCGATAACGCTTTTAGCACTAAAACACTATTAACACCTGAACAAAAAGACAGATAAATAATATTGTAAACAGCTGAAGAGTTTTTTAAACAAATGTGCAAAACGAAATGGAAATGAAAACAATAGCTATACGCCTCATACACCCTTCAAACTCAACGAGCACAGGCACAAAATCGTATTTTAAATATGCTTATAGGTTCAGACCATAAAACTCATTTTAAAGCAGATGAAGACTGTTTAACACAAAATACAAAATAAATACGCTAGTCTTAGATTTCTTCGTGTTTTTTTTTTTTTTTTTTTTTTTCAACATTTATTGCAATTGATTTGTAACCACTGTGCACTCAAATGTGACCACAAATTGTTCACAGTGTATGTAGCACAATGTTCTTTTTCTTTCAATATTCATTTCACTCGATATTGATATTTATGCAGAATTGTCAAATTGCACATGGTGAGTTCAGCGAGTGAAGTCAACTGGTTAAACACCTACACACAAAAAAAACAAAGCAAATAGAAAATATAAAAGCGAAATAGCTGAAGAGCTAAAACAGATGTTGCGAAAATCACAAATAAAATGGATGAGCGCGCAGGCAACTGTCGCATGCCACGCGCCGTTGAACGCGAAACCAATCAAATTATCGAATGGGCCCGGCACGCGACTTCCTTTTCGAACCCTTTTCGCAATGTGCAAGAGCAAGGAATGGGCAATCGATCGCAACGAACTGATCAATCGAACTATCGATTGTCGTTCGATGTTCAATGCAAAAACCACACGCAAACACACACACACACACACACACACACAGGTAGGCAGACACATGCCAGCACAAACTTATTATGTATGAACAGGGCGTGTTTTGATCGAATCTCTTTGATTGTTGTTGTTGCTGTTGTTTATCTGCCGCGCGACCACAAAAACAATAATAACACACATAAATAGCAACAACAAACGTTGCAACTGGGCAACGCGACACACACACACACACAGACCTTTAGTGGAGGCTGTCGTCGCGGCGTTAACCGATTGCGCGTTTTGCGACTGCGAGTGCGAAAGCTCAAGCCAGAGCCGAGCTAAATGGTTTGTTGTAGTCTGTCCGTGCCAGATTCACAACTGATCTACCTGCTGCTGCTGGCTGCTAGCTGTTAGCTGCTGGCTGCTGACTGCTGTTCGACTGTGTCGCGCACAGCCAAATTGGAATTGGCGATCGAGCAACAACAACAACTGATACTCTCCCTCCCCCGTTCGATACGTCCCGCGCACCATGCACCAAGCACAAGCCAAGCTTCGGCTCGGCTTTGTTTTTGCGGTCCATCTGCTAGCCCTCTTCCCCTTCCTCCGCAATCATCACCGCCTCGCACTCAGTCATTCCAGCCGCATACCTGGCGCTCTCTCACAAAACTCTCGCTGAGTGTCCAACACTGGCCACCGCCATGTTGTTGTTGTTGTTGCTGTTGTTATTATTTGGAATGCCTCATCAGGTTTTGATACGAAGAGTACTGTGAGAGACTGTGAGAGAGCGTAAACAAAGCGCAACTCTCGGTCTCTTTGATTCTCGAGTTGCTGTTGTTGTTGTTGTTGCTATTTTGTGTGGACTGTGACAATTTTGGAGCTGGCCTGAAGGTTAGTCGCTTGGAATGTTGGCCCGGCGTTGGCGTATAGCGTTGAGAGCAACACCCACACATAGGCAGTTAAAAAGTTTGCAAGTGTATGATACACGCACAGACACACACACACATGTACAGACGATATGCCTCATTGGAATTACAGAGAAACAATTTGTACTGAACCTTTCTTCCGGCCTGAAACTCGGAAATGCCTTTGCACCACGTGCAAGTGTTTTAGAATTTATATAAACATATGTATATACATACATATACATATTTGTATAGTCTACTCTCAAATGGCGAATTTATTATAAAGTTTTTTCTCCACTTTTTGATGTGTGACTCGTGTGTTAGAACAAATTCAACAAAATGTTTTCTACAACGTTAATTGAATTGAGAGATTGCGTTTTTTCTTTCTTTCTTTTTTTTTTGGAAAATATTCAAGCAGTAAGAAAATGTTGCTCATTTTGTTTTTCTTTCTGTTTTTTAAGTATTATCATCGGAAGGGCACATAATTTCTGTTTCTCTTTTCTTGAAAGTAATGTGAAATGTGTTATATTTGTTGTTGTTTTTTTTTTTAAATTTCGTATATGTAAGTACATAACCTAAAAACTATCCGAAACATTTTGTAATTTTTGTGCAAAGTTCCCCAAAAAGTGATTATAAATAAAGATAAATACAGAGGTTTATATATATATAGATGTAGACTACGGGAAACATTTTTGTTTACAATCGCTTCGCAGGGAACTTTTCGGGGAAACTGGAAAATTATAAATATAGTTATGTGCTATAAACTTTCATTTGAAATTTATGGTTTTGTGTTCTCATTTTCTGTATTTTTGCTCTTATATTAGGGACAACATTAGCATCGATTCTTTGTTTTTAAAAGTGAAGCTCACAATATATTCTAATTTATTTAACGTTATATGGGTGATGTGTTTCCTATATGTATGGGAGTGGGAAGTGGGGGGAACAAGTCAGGGTGAGAACGAAGACTGAGAAGATAAAATGTTTTAAACTAATTACAATATGCTAAAAGGAAAATTGGGCGAGATGTTTTGGAGCAAGATCTTACTAAATTAAATAGGAAATGATATATGTAATTCTTTTGTTTCTTGATTTTTGTTTTTAGCCTAGTTTTTCGTCTAACCAAAATTATGTTTAATTTTTGTTTGCCTTTCTTATCCTTTCTGCTCCATTTACACTTTTATCAACTTATTTAAATGTTTCTCTAATGGGCTTTGCTGTCACATAGACATATATATATATATAGATATATTCTTTTCTTTGGAATTGCTGCACTGTGGCCTTTGACTCTCCATAGTGCTGCGACTTCCATAGTACATACATATATAAATATATATATATAGAGAATATTTGCATTCTATTGTCGAAAGCTTATGCCTCTCATAATCTTTTCAGCATTCGCTTCTTTTCCTTCAGCAACTTCTCCTTCTTCTTATCCTGTAGCTTCTTATCCAGGCCCGCATGCTTCTTTGTTGATGGGCCATCATCATCTTTGGCATCGGTATTAGCCACAGCAGTGCCGCATTTGGCTGGCTAAAAGGGGAAATGTTCAGTGTGAAAATTGGGAAAGATCTTCGACACACGACATATAACTATGCCCTACACTTACCTGTGCATGTATCTCTGTCATCATGCGCGCTCGCTGGGAGTAGTCATCGTAGCGCTCGAGCAGCATTTTGCCCGCCTCCTCGTTGAGGGCCGATTCGGGATTGGGCACGATTAGCAAGCATTTGATGGTTAACAGTATATGCTTAATGCCCAAATCCGGTTTCCAGTCCTTTTTCAATGTGTTTACGCAGATCTCGCCATTGGCGGCAACATTTGGATGGAAAATCTTGGTTAGGAAATATGCCTTTGGCGGCGTCTGTGGGAAATCTTTGCTGAGTGTCAATTTAACCCGAAAGACGCCAACGGCATAGGGTGTGCCCGCAGGTCCATCGATTAGTGCCTGTATATCGGTCACATCGCTCTCATTGATCAATACTTTAATGCCCTCCGGGGGTGTGGTCTCCATGTCCTGCAACTCCTTCATCACCTGCCGGATGGTCTGCGGCGACAGATTCTCCACATTTGAGTATTGCTATAAAACAAATTTATTAAATTAAGATCGATCTCAGGCGAAGTTATGTATCTATTTACATTTACCGAGCTCATGGCTTCGCTTGCTGTACGCACACCCGCGCACGCTATATGTGTGTATGTGTCTAATGTCTATTCTCTGTTTACGCTTGTGTGTGTGTTTCAAGGTTTCCCTTTGCTATATCCTGCAATTATTGTTATCTTGTTGCTACTGCTGCACTATCAATTTTTCACAAGAGCACCAGCTCCAGTTACAGCTTCAGCTCCAGCTTCAGCGTCCAACTGTATTTTCACTGGCGTCGCCGTCAGCGTCGGTGGCGGCAACAGCAGCAACGGCGTCTGGCACAGTTACAGGCAGCGCGTCTCTGACTTTGGCTTGGGTGGGGGATTTGGGTTTGGGGGGAAAACTCCTCTTCTCTTCGTACCACTCAGCTCAGCTCTGGTCTGGTCTGTTTTCGTTTTTGTATTTGTATTCGTATTCGCTTTTTTTTCTTTTTACAATTGCGCCCGCCTGCGTTTTATATCTGCTGCCGCGTGTTGTTCGCTGGATGGCAAATTGAATATGTTTAAAACAGAAACTGATTTGTTGTCCTCGCTGGTTAATGGCTTTGCGATACATTTAAAATAATAATAATAAAAAAAAAACAATTTCTACTCAATTGCACACTTCACTCTCAACAACAAAACACAAAACAGCTTCCATTTACAGTAACCCTCGTCGTATGGCATACCCTACACTCGCCAAGTCTCTCGGTTATCCCAACTACTGTGTTCACCTCGAGGCCCTACAACTGGTGTGAACTAGATAGAATTGGTGTTCCACAGTCACTGCTTATGCTACAACAATTAGCGCCAATTTTCCATATCTGACGCTCTTGCAATGCGTGTTATGTGGGCAACTTTTTACTGTAAGCGTGTACAAAAATGTCCTCTGCGTGAACCAATCGCCAGCTATCTATACTGCTTCGATGCATGTGTACTGGTGTTGTCTCTTTCGCGCGTATTGAAAGAGACGCTTGCACAGTAATTTCAAATCGACTCCAAATAAAATCCTGCTAGTGTGAACTTGTATGCTAAGTAAATGATTTTCATATATCAAAATGTAATAAAAAATAATTAATTGCTCATGTCTTATTTGCATTAAATAATATCGGTGCCTGATACCAGAAACTAGGGCGGTTAACTCATAAAAGAGCGATATCGATAAATATATCGAAAACATCAAATATTATTACTTTCGCAAATACTATTGTGTTTATTTCAAACAGTTTATAATAAAATACCTATAATTCCCTTAAGTTGTTATGCTATAGTAATTACAAGTTTAATTAAATAAATTGCTTTTCCTGCATATCGATAATATCGATGCTCATATAGTATTTTGTTTATTGCTTACACTTTAAACAAAAGATAAAAGATTAATTATAAAACAGTAAAAAAAAGGTTTAGTTACATTAAAATGTATACTGAAAATCATAAAATATTATAATATACTTTATTTTAGTTAAATGCTTCAATCACTTTATTTATTTCAATTCATAACAACCTAAATTAAACAATTATTATATTTACTTTGGTATTTTACAAAATGTAACTCTATATATTCAAAATCATCGGCCTATCGATATTAGACCAAGTTTACAAACATAGATTTGATCGATATTATTCACATCGATGTTTTGCCAGCACTACGCCAACGTAATTTAGTTTTAGTTTAGATTTTTTTCGAATTATAATTTATTGAACAACAGATTTTAATTTCTTTGGCCATATACCATTTGGCTAATATTGGTGGTTGGCGCCGTGACGGCAATTGAATGAACGCACTGCATCATCCGTCGTGCGTTGGTGTTGTTGCTGTGAAATTGTGTGTGCAAGTGGAAGTCGAACTGGAACTGCTGGAAGAAGTGGAAACAGGGCAATAATGTCAAAGAATAAAATAAACACAACGGCGGCAGCGGCGACGAGTGCTGAAACGAATCTAATTGAAGTGAAATCCAAGGTGTTTATATAAAAAATATGCATTTAATTAATTGTGAATCTTTATGAATAATACACATATGTATATAAGTAAAAAGGCAGCGGCGGCACTGCTGATTCATGCGTGTAGAAATTGTAGACACTTTTCTGTGTGAGCGGTTGTGGTTGGTGAAGGGGAAGGGGAAACGAGTTGTTGCATGGCAAGGCAACAGGCCACACAGGGTTGCCACTTAATTCGTGATTATGATAATTTACTATTTGCAATTTTTTTGTTGCTTTCTGTTTTGCTTAGTTCGATGCGGAGTTTCGACGATGGAGCTTCAAGCGCCATGAGGCTGATCAAACCTTCGATAAGTTCGCATCGCTTATCGAACAGCTGCATAAGCTGGCCAACTTACAGTTCTTAATACTATACATTGATCCGCGCGACAACGATCTGTTGCCCATCAACAATGACGACAACTTTGGGCGTGCCCTGAAGACAGCACGCCCCCTGCTCCGTGTCATCGTGCAGCGAAAAGGTGCGTAAAGGGCAATCGTAACGATTCGCAACGACTTGTGTAACTTGCAATTGCTTTCCAGATGATCTGAATGAGTATTCGGGCTTTGGTACGATGAAGCCGCGCAATCTGATTGGCAGCATACTTGGCCATACGCCGGTTAAAACCAAAGCGCCATCGATATCGATACCGCACGACTTTCGTCAGGTGTCGGCCATCATAGATGTGGACATTGTGCCGGAGACACATCGACGTGTGCGCTTGCTCAAGCATGGCAGCGATAAACCGCTCGGTTTCTATATACGCGATGGCACCTCAGTGCGTGTCACGGCCAGCGGATTGGAGAAACAGCCGGGCATATTCATATCACGTCTGGTGCCCGGTGGATTGGCCGAGAGCACCGGCCTGCTGGCAGTTAACGACGAGGTGATCGAAGTAAATGGCATTGAGGTGGCCGGCAAGACATTGGATCAGGTTTGTAAAGCATATACGGCATTCAATGCCATCTGACTCATCGCTGTTTCGCCTCTATCTCTCAGGTCACCGATATGATGGTAGCAAATAGCTCCAATTTGATAATAACCGTTAAACCGGCCAATCAGCGCACGCTCACATCCACGCATCGCGGCTCCTTCTCGAGAAACAGTCAATTGTCCAGTGGCTCACACCATACGAATCATACAAACACATCCGATGAGCTGGAGCACGATGATCAGGATGATATAGTGGATTTGACAGGCGTAACGCTCGACGAGAGCCCCACGGGGCCCACGGTAACAGTAACGTCCACAACAACAATAGGAGGCGGAGGAGCAACAGGTGGAGCAGCAGCAGCAGGTGGAACAGTAAGCAGTCACAGTCATCAATCGTCATCATCACCGTCCATGCATCACAAACAGGCCGCCTCCAATGCATCCACAATCATGGCCAGCGATGTCAAGGATGGTGTGCTGCACTTGTAAGCCGCTCCCAAGCGACACAAGACACAGAACAACAGACACACACACATTGACACACACATATATATAATAGGTTTATTATATATTCACACTCACACATACACACACACACATTCCATATGTCCAAGTTTTCAATTTACATAATTTTTTAATGCACGCGCCCAGCTTTTGTTTTAAATATTATACTTAATTAATTAATTATGATTATGTTTTGGCCACACACACGCGAAAGACAAGCTAAACAAACTGTATTTTAATTTTAAGCACAAAATGTCCTTGTTATTAGCGTGAATGTGCACATTAAGCGTGAGTTTGAGTTTGAGTTTGAGATTGAGATTGAGTTTGGGTTGGAGTTATTTTGCCCAGTGTTGGAAATCTGCAATAAACACACACACGTACACAACATATGCATTCCATTCCAGCAGAGCAACACTGTAAAGAATTCTATATGTACTTACTGTTTCGTTTTGTTTATGTCATTTTATTTTAATTCTCTTATATTTTAATCTGTACTCTGTAACGTGTGCGAGCTTAAAAACAACAAGTGTTACTTAATATACAAACATATAAAGCGTACATACACATATTATTATATTTCATTATTATATTTTTCTGTTTTGTTTTCTGTGTCTAATACTCTCTTTGTATTCTTATCATATGTATGATTTTTTTTATAATGCGAAGAAAACGATAAACTACCAAAACACCAAGAGCGCCTTGATAAATTTACACTGAAAGAAAAACAACAACAACAAGTTATAACGAGCTATACAATATGTTTAACTGTATTAATAGAGTTTTATACACGAAAAATGAAAACTATTTGTAGTTAAATTGCGTCAGGACATAAAGTTAACACACACACATACATATGAGACACATATTTGTATATGTGCACATAGATATATACACCTAGTAATATATATGATATTGTAGTTAGACCTATGCAGCTAAACGTAATTAATATATTGTTCATATTATATCAGCTAAACTCAATGGTTCACTTGTGTTTGACGCAACTTACCACTATACAAACCCCTTAACTATACAACTATACACTTTATACAATATACCGTATACCGTATACCTAACCACAATCGAACAACAATAACTGTAATAATTATATACATATAAAAAGACAAAACGCAAACGGAAAAGACAACAAACATACATACATATATTATGTATATGTATTAGAGCAAGTAATATTTTGATGCATGTATTTTTTTTAAACATATCGATAGCGTTGAAACCTTTCGATTGCACTGAGGAAATAAACGAAAATTAAACTAAAAAACCCAAAATCAAATTTTATTTATGGAATATTATAATATAATCATGATAAATTCTGCAGCAAACGAAAGTTTTGTTCAAACACACGCACACACGCAGCTGATACACAGGCATGTGTGTGTGTGTGTGTGGACGCTGCTCTCACAGAAAATTTAAGATAAGAGAAACGCAAACATAATTTTCGTAGAGATGGTGGCAGATTCTCGGAGAGAGGGGACTGGTATAGGTGTCTGGATGTGTTTGCGATTTTACGCAGCTCTTACAGCAAATTAAAGAAAGAGAGAAATGTTTTCGGTCACACACACACACACTCACACATAGTACACTTGCAGCAGTTGTCGATAGTGAGTGATTGTCGGAGAGCGGTTCCTTGCACAGGCCATAGGTATGTATGTATGCGTGTGTGGTCGCTTCGTTGCTCTTACAGCGAATAAAAGGATGAACGAAATAAGCAAATATCATTGGGGACAGTCATTGCGAATGGACGGACATAAGGGCAGTATGTATGTATGTGTGTGATGGTTGTGTTTGGGGCACATGCGAGTGTTTGTATGAATGGGTATGTAAATTTTAGAATGTGCAATAGGAACTGTTGCGTAGGAAAAGTCTTCCCTATACACGAGAAGACCTTGGTGATAAACATACCCACGTGTAACAACCGATTACTCCATAGATTGAGGAAATGTTAATACAATCATGGAGTTTATCTTACTTTTGTTGTACGAAGTATTTATTGATAATATAAATCAAATCGATATTATTTAACATCTTGTTTTAGCTATGGAATATAAGTGAGTATACACACTGTGTGTGTGTGTGTGTTGTGTGTGTCGTGTTTATTATTGAAACTAAAGTTTGAGCGACAATTTACATTACAAAATGGAGTGGCAACAAAAAGTTGGCGTATTGGTGAAGTTTATACAGCGAAATGCAGTAATAAAGAAGTCAGTCCATACATTCACACACACAAACAACACATACATGTGTGTGTATACACGCACTTGGATCTTAGTCTAGTCTAGTTAACATGTAGGAGATTGAAATGCGAAAGTTGAGACTCTCTCCTGGAGAATCCAGGTTACTCGCTGGATGCGGCCAAGCTGGCTGGCTTGTTCTCGAAACATTGCCAAATAGTGCTTGCGGCAGGACGATCCTCGCTAAGAGCATTGGTGCACAGGTAGAACAGTTCCACAATGCAATTGTAGTCATCACTCAGCTGGAATGCCACGGGCAATGGAGGACGTGTGCCGTATGCCTGTTCGATGTGGTTCAATGAAAAGTCCGAGAGATCATTCTCTTTGGTATCGTCCTCATCCAATTCACTGTCATCGGCATCTGTGGTTTGGCTCATGTCCGCTGCAGCCTCACTTAGACGCTGGCTATCGTCGGCAAAGCTGAGCTGTTTACACGGTGACTGCTCCTGCTCCTGCGAATGGTTTGGATCATTGATGGCGGCATCCAGTTCAAGTGTGTGCGGCGGTACGAGAGCCAATGTCTCATAGATGACCAAGCCAAAACTGAAGATGTCAGTCTTGGTGTCAATGATCTCCACTTCATCAATGATCTCTGGCGCTGTCCACAGATTTGTGCCTGTCAGATATGGTTGATTGTCAAGTAAAAGATTTTTGCATGGTGTTGACATCCACTTACCCACGTATTGCAGTTGCGGATTCTTGTAAAAGTTCACCTCACCATTCTCATCCAGCGGCAGGGTGACACCGAAGTCACACAATTTACACACTTCGAATTCACCCTTCACCAGCACATTGAAGGACTTGAGATCGCCGTGGAGCAGACGTGCCTCTGTATGCAGAAAGTCCAGGGCACGCGCCACATCTATGATCATTTTCAATGTATGCTTGGCGGGCAACGGTCCCAGATCCTCATCGTGTCGCTCCTCCAATATCGAGCCCAGCGATGTGTTGCACATCTCCAGTGCCAGTGTGTCCACACCATCGGGTGTTTTTACAACTCCGCGAAAGCCAATGATATTGGGATGATTCAGTTTTCTGTATTAAGGAGAAAAGAGCTATAATAACATTCGAGTTACTGTTGCTACAGTGGGTGCAATGCGAATAGTTGTTGTGACATGTGTGTATGACACAACTGGCACACAGTTATGTACACCAAATGCACACACACACATGAGACGCAGCAGCTGCAGCGCCAGCGCCAGCCTCACGCATATGCATACGCATGCAAGCCTGCACATACACACGCACGCATGCACACACTCGCACGCAGGAGCGTGCACACACTGACAAAATCAAAGTCAACGTGTGCGTGTGGCTGTGGGTGTAGTGAAAATACATATGCATATCTGGATAACTGGAAGGAATGAAAGACTCTGCACACTCACCGCAAAATGGCTGCTTCGTGTAGGATGCGGTCGTTGAAAACCGTGTCCTTGTTAACCCTGGTGCGTTGGGTAATACGCTTAACGGCCCATGGCGAACGTATGTGTCCACGCTTTGGTGACCTATCCAAACGGTATACACTGACACCGGTACCATGTCCAAGTGTTTTTAGCATTGGTGATGGCGGAATTCTTATCGGTGTGCTGTTATTCTGTATGTTCTCCAAATGAAGATTGCGCAATTTGCGACGGGGTGTTTCCATATTAATTGTTTATGCCAAGTCCGTAATTCGAGATATACAGGCGATTTGTTGGAAGTAAACACCTTTTTGATTGTCACGAACCTGACGCGCACTAAAATGCCGTTTAATTGAAATGTAGGAGTGCTTGGGAATACTTATCGATTAAAAAAGACACTATCGCCAAGTTATCGAAAGCAATAGTTCTTAGCGATATTTTAAGCGGCAAAATTTTTCAAATTTGAAATCCAAGTTTAAAACTTAAAAATACAATTATTAATTTAAAAATAAAGTCATAGTATTATGTATTTTATATTTTCGTCGACATTTCTATGTATGTGTATATTCTATAGTAGGTGCATAATTTTTAAGTAATTTGCGTACTTGCCTTGTATAAGGGCTTGCATATATCGATAGAGGCAGCAGTTATTGTACGTATATAGTGGCAACTTTGAATGCATGCATTATTTGCTAAATTATAAATATAAATAAACTAAACGCAATTATATTTGCTTTAAATTGTCATTTATGTTTTGAGATAATTTAAGGATAATTGATTAGTTGATAGAAACGCCAGATTTCGATAATTACTTGTTCTGTCTATCGAATACATTCGATTAAAAGAAACAACTTGTTCTTACAATTCCACCCTTCTGTTTAGTTTTTTTCCTTTCGTGTAATTGCGTACTCGCCATTTTGTGCTTGGTATAAATGTGTTTCCTCAGCTTTATAAAACAGGCGCGCGCCACGCTGGGCCGTGTAAGAAACATCCCGTTGAAGGTTTAAGATTGATACAATAATTGTATGTCTTTTCTTTGCACAGTATCTACCCAAGGAGGCAGCGGCCGATGGTTGCGCTTGCAGCAGCTCGACTTGTCAGGATACACAACATGCAGAAGGCTTACGCAAATTGCACATAGTAATTGGGAATGAGTCGTGTGATCTGGACTCGGCCGTGTGCGCACTAACGCTGGCCTTCTTCTATGCACAGCGATACGAGAAGAACGTGTATGTGCCTGTGTTGAACATTCCACGGGTGGATTATGTGATGAAAACCGAAGTGGACTACATGCTCAAGAAATGTGAAATTGATGAAAAGATGTTGATCTTCCGGGATGATCTGCCCGAGCAATTGGACAACAATGTCAGTGTCATATTGGTGGATCATCATATTAGTCCACTTGCGCCTAACGTTGTCGAAATACTTGACCATCGCACAGTGGAACTTCAATCA
Organism: Liodrosophila aerea; assembly: GCA_035045005.1. Taxonomy (NCBI): domain Eukaryota; kingdom Metazoa; phylum Arthropoda; class Insecta; order Diptera; family Drosophilidae; genus Liodrosophila; species Liodrosophila aerea. The sequence continues at coordinate 452,557 of JAWNNL010000218.1, forward strand.
CCCCTGCTGAAGATGCTGCCCGAGGGCTGTAAGATGCATGTTAAGCCCATGTTGGGCTCGTGCGCCACACTTGTAGCCGAACGTTATATCACCATGGATATGCCACGTTCGAAGATGGCGGCCCAGCTCTTGCATGCCGCCATCGTGGTGGACACTATTAACTTCGACCCGAAGTCCAAGCGTTTCTGTAGCCGTGATTTCAATATGGCAACCTGCTTGGAACAGGAGCTGGAGCTCGCGCCGAAAGTTGATCGTCTCCAGCTGTTCAATGAGCTGGTGACAGCACGCGCCGACATAAGCAAGCTGACCATGTCGCAGGTGTTGCGCAAAGACATGAAGCATGTGGAAACAGAACGCCAAAGAGTGCCCATGGCCGGACTGCCCATGCTGGTGCGTGATTTTATTAAGAAACCGGATGCAGAGCAAGCCATATCCCAATTCGCCCCCGACAGTAATCTCCTGATAATACTGGGCATGTACGTGGATCCCGATGGCCAGCCGCAACGGGATTTGGCGATCATCTCGCTAACTGGTCAATCCCAGCTAGTGGAACACGTACGACTGGAGCTGATGAAATGCAAACCATCGCTGGATCTCCAGCCTCATGAGGAGGAAACGCATTTTATGGGGGGCTGCTTTCTGCGCCAACACAATGTCCAGGCCACACGTAAGCACATATTTCCCCTCGTCAAGGCAGCGCTCATGGAATGGGAGGGATCGAGTAACTCAGAGTGCGAAGAGGTCTATTTCTTCAAAGAGAAACCCAAGTTGGGACTATCCTAAAGCATATCAAGCGATCCACAATCCTCAACCCAAACAGAAGACTGGCTAGAACTGTTTAGGTGAATGGTTCCAACTAGTATTGCAAGTACAAATTACGAAAAAGAGCAGGAGAACAATAGAGAGAGAGAGAGAGAGAGGTAGAGCACTATACCCCAGGCAGCGCTCTCTCTCAATATTATTAGCAAAGCCATGTATACCTGAGCCTGGCGATGCCCACAAACCTAATCAATCCGTTCTAAACCAAAAAATACAAATACAAATATCTGAAATCTTAAACTAATATAAATTTGCTGTATTAGCTGAATTATACTAAATAAATTCATAAATATTAAGATTAACTCGACTAAATTTGCTTTTTATTATGGAAAACCTCTCACATATAATTGTAAATGTAAGACTAACACGCCTTATAGAGCACATATATGCTAAGTATGTACTGAAACTAAACTGTCTGCATATAAAAACGTTAGGATCTCTGGGCCTATAATCGCAAGCATTACTAAATTTGGCAGTTATACAGCAGATCACTTCAAGCAGCCTTATACATAATATCATTACAATAGCGTAATAGATATAGAAGTTTTAGAGTTATATATTCTTATGCAACCTAAAAGAAAAGAGCTACAAGCTTACAATATGACACACATACTTAGATACAAATTGGCCAATATGTTTATTGCAAATTATATTATTTCCCTTACACGATTTACAAAGCTTTCGGCACAGGTCAACCTGCGAGTGTACATTATAAAGTCCATGTAGCTAATATCCTGTTCCTCCAGATTATCCACGTAGCTGCATTCGGGGTCAATGATCCAACAACGAGTGCCCACCGGTTTATAAGTGCAATGAGGGAGTCCCATATCCAATTGGCGACGAATCATGACCGATTCGAATATGGCTGGCCAAAGGGCATCGGCAATCTCCGTATCCAGCTCATGCAGACGAGTCGCTATTGACACCACAAAGTGGGGTGGCATTAGCACAAATCGCACAAATCTGAAGACACGACGGGCTTGTTTGCGCCTAGTCTTGAAGTCGGAATATATCCACATCATGACCGCATAGAATACTTCAATTTCAGATTGTATGGCCAGTCTGTCGGAGGAGAGTAATGTGCATAGGCATTCCGCATTCATCGCGTTGAATTCAGTCGTTGTGACGAGCAACAGAAAGACTTTACGTGTAGCTATCAGCATTAGGTCCGCCACACCTAATCTGTGCTCTTGGATTGCATCGAAATATCCCTGCATGGAATCGATCTCAGTGAAAATACTGCGATCCCCCAGATGTTGAAGCACTTGATTCAATTGTATTGGTGTCATCAAATGGTTTGCCGCATATAGTAGTGGCAAGAGCTTTCGCCTGGGACACTTCAGCTTCGTGTTTAATATCCATTGATAGAGCATGTCCAGTGCCTCCACAGTCACCTCGTTCGGATCCAACTGAACCCGTGCACCAACGGGTAGGTTTTCGATATTAAAGAAATTCGAATAGTAGCGAATTAATACGCCATGGGCAGGATATGTCTTCCTGCCGATGTGAAATGTCACATCCGGTTGTAATCTCTTCATCAAATTTTCTTGCACGGGCAGCATTTCGTGCTCCCTAGTCACATGCTTATACGTCGAACGGGCCATATACCGCGACAAATCATTTCGATCCAGTGTCTTTAATACGGCCTTCTTCGCAACCAGTTTCTCCATTATGACTTTTATTTTATTTTATTTATATCAATTTTATTTCTAAGTTTTTGATACTGATCTCAAAACGTTTAAACTGAGTTCAGGAAGTTGACTGAATGGCATACTCCAAACATAGCCAGTAAATGCCTTTGTAGAATGTAACATACTGACATCAAGAGCAAAGGAAACTCGCGCGATTCCAATTTTAAATTTTGCGCTTATATAGCAGACAGGCTTAAGTATTTTTTATCGATAATGCTCCTCACTGATTTCGATAACACAAGTTCGAGTGCATGGTGTTGCCAGTTGCGCGTAAATTAAATTTGTAAATGAAAAATTAACGTAAATAAATACCTGTAAGATATCTGTAAGCACCGATTCAGTGTAAACAGATAAAAAATCGTAGCCAACCAAAAAAAAAAAAAAAAAAAGCCGTTTGATCGCATTGTAATTGGGTATTAGAATCTTGAAAGCACTCACGCACGAATAAGAACCGTTACAAGCGATTTGTTGCATGCCTACATTCATTTGTGTTTGTGTGTGTATTCGAGGAATTTCATATTTGTTGATTTCGAAATAAAGGATGAGCAAGCCAAATCCAAAAACCCATTTGTTATTCAAATGGAAGGAGGAACTGAACAAGGAGTGTATTCTACCACTTTGTGGGTACATGTTTTGCACTCTATGCAACAAATTGGTAATATATGTAATTCCTCTGATAATAAAGGCATAATCAAATAAAATTATTACTTTTTTTTGCAGATTACCGCCAATCGGCGTTCTCAGGTGGTGGATCATATTAAATCTGCCGCTCATCTCCAGTGCGAGGCAATGGAAAACCAGGATCCAGAGCAAGTGGAAACTAATGGTCCAGTGAATATTGCTCAAACGATTAAAACAATAGTTGAAAGGAACTGTCAGGCCGACAAGACATTCGATTTGGATCTGTGTGCGGCGCTACGAGCTGCGCAAATACCATTGCGTGTGCTGAATAACATAGACTTTTGTGAATTTCTCACGAAATACACTGGGCGCTCTATTGCTAACGCAAACGTTATGCGCCGCCGTTATAAATTGTGAGGCTGTTAACATTACCGAAAAGAAACGAAATAAATTTATTTAAAAGCCAATTTCACTCTTAAGTTAAATTCAACTTAAGGCATTGGTTTCATACTTTTCTAGCCTGTTTATTTTGAAATTTGTTGTTTGTGGGCTTTGTGCTCTTGCGTTTCTTTCCTGCCTTTTTGATTGGCCGTTCGTATTCGCTGCTGCTGCTGCTGCTATCGCCGAAAGAGTCGCTATCGCTGTCATCGGACGCAGGCTCTTCATCACTGCTTTGTTTGGCGTTTGATTTCGCCTTTTGCTTTGCTTTTGTTTGCGTTGAGCTTCCCCTATCGCCGTTGTCATCGCTGTTATCCGAGTCACTGCTGTCATCGGATTCATCGCTCTTATCGGCTGCTGTAGGCTTGATCTCCTTCTCATATTCTACAGACACATAAAAGCGCGGCTTTAATAATTGGCTTTCTTTCTTCCTCTTCTTTTTCTCTTCCTCCTTCTCATCTTCGTCTTCCACTTGCCGCTGTTTTACTTCGGCTGGTTGACTCGGTTGAGGCTGGGACTTATCCTCAAACTGATCGAGGTCCACCAATGCCAAACAGGTGGGACGACAGGCGATGTTCGCCTCGGCTATCTGCAGCAACTTTCTGTCGACGATGTCTGGCGTCCAGATTTTGATTTCTCCCGCGCTATTAAAGAAAGAGTTATTGTATAGAACTCGGAGCTGGTGGAGCCTCACACTCACCTGGAAATTGTGACCACTATCTCCTTCAGACAGCACACTGCCTTGACGCGCGTGTCATATGCAGTAACGACTGTGGGCTAGAATAAAGGATTATATGAATATCATCTATAAATATAAACCTATATCGTTGAACTTACAGTGACATCATTATCGTCATCATCATCCATCGATATCCAGGCTATGCTACCATTCTCCAATCCCACCACACAATTGTCAGCATCCATCCAGGCGACACATATGGGTTTTGATGGCATTTTGCTGCGTCGCACTACGCTGGCCGACTCAATGCTCCAAATCTCCACCGTTAGTGGGCCACTGAGTGTGAAGTGTTTGCCATCGGTGGACCAGGTCAAGCATTCGGGCGAGCTTCCTAATGACTGTTTCTTTTCCAGATTGGTTCTGTACGCCACACGCCCCTTGACCAAGTTCCAGGTGTTAAGAACCTTATCACCGCCCAGTGAGAGCACCAAACGGCTGCTGGGATGACATGCAATGTGTGTTACAGTTTTGCCAGCATGCGCCCTACGCCAGTCAGCCTCCGTTTCCCAGTTGCTGACGCGCGTGGCCATCATATGACCATCGGCACCAGCCGATAGTAAATGTGTCAGATCCGGTGTGAAGACCAGTGCGTTTATGGTGCCAGTGTGTCCTTGCAGAATGTGCGAATGTTTGCGCGTACGCATATCATAGACAAAGATGCGATCATCGCTACCACCACTAGCTACCCATGGCCCCTGAGCGGCTACACAACGCAGCGAGCCGACATGGGATTTATCTGCAAACGTTGGCTTTAACTGTAGTTTGTCTTCGCCATTTTTATTCCTGTGCTCAAACTGATAACCTAGCAAAAAGTCCGTATAGGTGCCTACTATGATCTCAAAGTTCGGCAGCATGTTTTTTTAATAAATATTTTTATAAATATTGATACTATGCAGTTGTTTAATTCGAATTTCAAATTGTTTATTACTAACACGTGCGGGAATGGTGAACACAGCTGAGCGCCGATATCGATATCGGTATCGATACGTTTGGCATGGTGGTACCTCGTAAAATATCGATTCACCAGCACAAATAGAGAAACTAAGTAAAAGTAAATAAAACTTTAGTGACGTGGTCTATATTAGTTGTACAGTAAAATTTTTGTATTTTTTATGTGTATAAAACAATTCATAAATTTTTTCAGTGAATAAAGAGAGCTGGTACTGTTCATATTGCAGTCTGGAAGCAAAGCCGTTTGCCAGGGCTGCAAACTATCGTTTACAAACAACCGGTGAATAACAACCCAGAAAAAAAGAGCATTATGAATATTTACGTTCAATACATCTTTTTTTTTTAAATATACGTGAGATCATGAAGCGCGGTGCAATCGCGACATCATACATACATGACCGCAAGCCGAAGAAGTCCATGGATTTGCTATTGCTTGCGTCGAAATGGTAAATAAAGCAAGTCGCATTAATCGTAAAGAGAACAGAATATTTAAATAGCAGCGCAAAACTGGTTAGCCGAATATTGATGCCAAGCTTGGCTGCATACAGATGCCGAAACAAATCAAAAAATTTGCGTAAGTGAATGGTTTATATTGCTGGAAATTGATTTAAACTCAATCCCCTTATAGTAATAAAGAGACAATTTAAAAAAGTGCTATCGCTAATACAAAAAAAACACACATTTTTGCGTAAAAACGCCAAGTGTGGCAACCCTTCTCATAGTAAAGAGGCCATCACCGAAACAAAAAAGCACCAATTTTCGCGCACAAACGCCAAGTGTGGCAACCGTGGGTACAGCCGTGACAACCAAACGTTTACAATTTTACACCGTGTTTTAAAAGATTCTTTAGAAGCAAAGCCAGTTCAATCAGAATAAAAAATGTGTCTTGCTACTTTTCGTTAATTAACCAGCTATAGTTTAGTTGCGATATCTTATATCCTTATTAAACAAAAACCTACCGGCGTTTTGCAGGCTATAATTATTAAGGAAACACTACTTCAGTGGACATGTCCAAGAGTTCCGGGTAAGTATCCATAGAATTTCCTTTTTAACTGAAATTATTATATATGTCATAACCATAGGCGTGACCGGGAGCGTGAGCGTGAACGTGATAGGGACAGGGAACGAGATCGGGACAAGTACTATGAGTTTCGAGGAACACGCGCAGATTATGATAATGGTAAGTCGTCGCGGAATGGCGCCAGTTTGAGCAGCACTTCACGCAGTGGCCGTGACGACCGCAAGCGTCCGAAGGAGCCGTCCAAAGATACTGAACGGGCCACACGACGAGATGAGAAGCGTCGCAAGCGGTCAGGTTCCAGGCCAAAGGATTACGATAAGGAAAAGTATGTTCATCTGATTAGACATGCTAATTTTGCCTGCTTAATAATTGCATTCTTTTCCAGGAGGCATATTGAGCGGGATCGGGAAAAGGATAAGGATCGAGAACGGGAACGAGAACGGGACCGTGAGAAGGATCGGGAGCGTGAAAAAGACCGGGAACGTGAAAGGCAACGGGATCGGAATAAAGACCGTGAAAGAGACCGCGACCGGGAACGCGAACGTGAACAAAGGGAACGCCTGCGTGAAGTGGAAACTTATAAACAAGTACCTGTTGCCCCGCTGGTCATACCCGTGGGCTCCTCAAATAGCTCATCCGACGAAGACGAGGAGGAGGAAGAAATCGATAAAGAGGAGCAGCAACGTCGTCTTGAGCAGGAGATGATCAAGCGACGTGAACGCATCGAGCGCTGGCGTGCCGAGCGCAAGCAACGCGAACAGGAGGCCGGTAAAAAGGATGTGAAGACTGTAGTAGTTCCAGCAGCGAGTAAATCAGCCAAGAAATGGAGTCTGGAAGATGAGTCTGAAGAGGATGATAGCAATTCGTCGCCCGTCATCGAAGTCGATGTTGGCAAAAAGGAACCAGACTCCCCGCCATCCAAATTTCACAGCATACGCAAGCGATTCGATGACGATGTGGTCGAGTCCAAGTTTTCGCCTCTCAAGCGTCCCACCTTTAGCAAGGTCTTGGGTATGGTATTAACAACGCCAGCAGTAGTTAGCACAAAAACATCAGCAGTACCAACAAAATCAATACCAATCCCAGCAGGTGCTCAAGATAGTACAGTAGTTGCAAGTATACCGCCACCAACGCTGATGCAGTCAATCGAGGTGGTTGGCCAGATAGCCACTGTGGCCACCACGTCTTCTGTCCAACCCACTGTGAGCGAGCACATAAAGCTAGCAGAGCCAGGACTCATCGAACCGATGTCAGTTGCGGAGGAGCCCGATGATGACGTGGATCCATTAGACGCGTATATGCAGGAAGTCAACAAAGAGATTCGTCGTGTCAATAACTTTGTCAATCCGGCCAAATCAAAGGGTGTGGTCATACTTACAGGCGTGTCCAAGAAGAAAGCCGCAACCGTTAAGAAGGGCGAACTAATTGAACAGAATATGGATAGCCTGGAGTATTCAAGTGAGGATGAGCTGGAGGATATACGGGATACAGCTGTCAATCTGGCTATGAAGCATCGCAAAGAATTGGCCAAGATTGATCATGCCTCCGTTAGCTATGCGCCATTCCGCAAGAATTTCTATGTCGAAGTGCCTGAATTGTCACGCATGACCAACTCCGACGTGGACAAATATCGCAGCGAACTGGAGGGAATACAGGTGAAGGGCAAGGGTTGTCCCAAGCCCATTAAGGTAAGTAAAATGCTCCACTGATTCATCCAATGATTGATATTACATGTATACCCATTTCTTCATAGACGTGGGCGCAGTGTGGTGTCAGCAAGAAGGAGATGGACGTGCTGCGGAAGGTGGGCTTCGAGAAGCCAACACCAATACAGTGTCAGGCCATACCGGCCATCATGTCTGGGCGAGATCTGATAGGTATTGCTAAAACTGGCAGTGGCAAGACGTTGGCATTTATTTTACCAATGTTTAGGCATATTTTGGACCAGCCGACGCTCGAGGATGGCGATGGTGCCATTGCCATCATCATGGCGCCAACGCGTGAGCTCTGCATGCAAATTGGCAAGGATATACGGAAATTTAGTCGATCTCTGGGATTGCGACCGGTGTGTGTATACGGTGGCACTGGCATCTCCGAACAGATTGCTGAACTCAAGCGTGGTGCTGAGATAATTGTGTGTACACCCGGACGTATGATTGATATGCTGGCTGCAAATTCCGGACGTGTGACGAATCTACGGCGTGTCACGTACATCGTACTGGATGAGGCCGATCGCATGTTTGACATGGGCTTCGAGCCACAGGTGATGCGGATCATAGATAATGTCCGTCCGGATCGACAGACGGTAATGTTCAGTGCAACATTTCCGCGGCAAATGGAAGCGTTGGCACGCCGCATTCTCAAGAAGCCTGTCGAGGTGATTGTCGGCGGACGTTCGGTTGTATGCAAGGATGTGGATCAGAATGTGGTCATACTGAATGATGACGCCAAGTTCTTTAAGCTATTGGAACTGCTCGGCGTCTACCAGGAGACGGGCAGCATTATTGTGTTTGTGGATAAGCAAGAGAATGCCGATATACTGCTGCGTGACCTGATGAAGGCTTCATATCCATGCATGAACTTGCATGGTGGCATTGATCAATTCGATCGGGATTCCACAATCATTGACTTTAAGTCCGGCAAGGTGAGACTACTGATTGCCACCTCAGTGGCGGCACGCGGCCTAGACGTGAAGGATCTCATACTGGTGGTCAACTACGATGTGCCCAATCACTACGAGGACTATGTGCACAGGTAAGCTTAAATGATGATCTACTCCAATCTTCTGTTAATTACCTTTATTTGCAGATGCGGACGCACTGGACGTGCTGGCAATAAGGGCACGGCGTACACCTTCATTACGCCTGAACAGTCACGTTATGCTGGCGATGTGATACGGGCCCTGGACTTGTCTGGCACAGCGGTGCCGCCAGAACTGCAAACGATATGGAATGAGTATAAAGCTGGTCAGGAGGCGGAGGGAAAGACGGTGCATACCGGTGGCGGCTTCAGTGGCAAAGGCTTCAAATTCGATGAGCAAGAGTTCAATGCGGTCAAGGAGAGCAAGAAGCTGCAGAAGGCAGCGCTGGGATTGGCCGATTCCGACGAAGATGAGGACATTGAACAGGATCTCGACCAGCAGATCGAGCAAATCTTTGCCGCCAAACGAACCGTTAAAGACACCTCGCAGAACAGCACAACGCTGGCGGCAGGTAATGCTGCTGCCAATGCCACGAGTGCAGCCGCTCCTGCCCTGCCACTGGCACTCGCACAGCAACAATTGCAACAGCAGCAGCAGCAGCAGTTGCAACAACACCAGCTGCAGCAACAACAGCTGCAACAGCAGCAACAAGCGCAGCCAACGACATCCGCTGCTGTTGGTTCCGACAAACTGGAGCTGGCTAAACGCTTGGCCTCCAAGATAAGCAGCAGTCGCAACCTTGACATAAAGGTGCCGCAAGTTCCTGCCGAATCCCTGCTTAAGGGTCAGCCATGTGCGCCCCAAGGTCAACCCATGCTCACAGCGCGAACGGTGGTGGAACAGCTGGCAGCCAAGTTGAATAACAAGCTCAACTATCAGCCCAAAGAGGATGAGGAGACGCTGGCGGCGCTAATGAGCAACACTAGCAACTCGTTTACCAAGTACGAGGAGGAATTAGAGATCAATGACTTTCCACAGCAAGCACGCTGGAAGGTTACCTCCAAGGAGGCGCTGGCCCAAATCTCCGAGTACTCGGAGGCTGGCCTAACCGTGCGCGGCACCTATGTGCCGCAGGGCAAGACTGTGCCTGAGGGCGAGCGCAAGTTGTACTTGGCTATCGAGAGCTGCAGCGAGCTGGCCGTGCAGAAGGCCAAGCGCGAGATAACGCGACTGATCAAAGAGGAGCTCCTCAAGCTCAGCTCATCGCATCACGTCTTCAACAAGGGGCGATACAAAGTCGTTTAGAGCTAGACGCAATATGGCAAGCAATAAAACAGGATACAATGAGGCGTCATTCAACTGGTTCCACTTGCTACTACACATACATACGTACTGTATTTATATAGGAGTACTTGTAGCTAAGTGCCAATGTCTAGTTTACGAGTTTACAAACAGAAGATCACGAAATGCAAAACAATATTCTAAACTGATTAAGAACAATTTGCAACACAAAATATTTAATTTAATTGATGTGTAATTATACCTGCAATTAAGTTGACTTATTGTAATTATGCACACAAGTTATGCAATTATAACGGCCACGAGAATACCCAAGTCCAACTTAGTTTTCTTCTATGGAAATGTAAAAACTATATGTTATAAGCAGATTAAATCAGATCAAATATCGAACCAACTATTTGACGAAGTTCATACATCAAGAGAAGCATGTAAATATAGGAGTAGGGAATATTATATTCATCTTGCAATTACAATTCTAACCTGCCTTAGCAGCAATTGTAAAATGTACCCAATATTGTTGGGAAATATGTTAGATTTTCCTAATAATTATTTATTATTTGTATAAATTAACTACAATTTACTTGTGTATATATTTTAAAGTAAATTAAATGTTATACCATTTTTTTTAATTTTTCATCTGCAAGAAATGTGATCTGTTTGCACTATAGGAGAACTTAAGTACCAAAGTACTTTGCGAGATGTAGACAGACAGGCAGACATATCGATTCAGTTCGTTCGCCTAATCAAGATCATATAGACTTTGTGAGGTCTACTTGTAACACGCATTTTCCAGCCGCACAAACTCAATAGATCTCTGCGAAGCTTTTCAAAATACAGGATCTTACTATATACAATTCGATTTGTAGGTAAATAGATTCAGGAAGCTACATAGCAGGCCTCATATCCTCTTCAAAATATAAACAGTTACGGTAAGTGGATCAGCATATACGATAAGTGGATCGCGTTACTTACCAATCGATAAGTGTTTTCGATAAGCGCGAAAAATCCTGAACATTGGAGTTTATTCATTTTATTTCTCAAAGATTTTTCACGTATGCTGTACAAAATTAAAATGTATGTTTTTTTGTAATATTTTTTTATTTTCTGTTATGTTTTTTGTTGTTTTTTGTTTTGTTTTGTATATTTGAGTTTTAGCTTATTTAGCTGCATTTTATTTACTTATCGCCCGTTGCGCTTATCAATTGATTTTCATGCTACAATATTTTGTGTCTAGAAACTACTAAAATTAAATTTAAATGTAGTTATGAGTTGTTTTGTTTTTGGTTTTTCGATTTGTATCAATTATTTTGTGTTTTCATTTTCTTTAATTATTATTATAATTATAATTATTATTATGCGCTTGAAAAAAATTGTCTGGTTGGTTTTTTATGCACTAATTTGTCGGCAATATTTTTTTTTGCTTTTTTTCTTTTGATACAAAACTATTTGTTTATTTTAAAATTATTATTGAATTTTTGCGCTGCGATTTCTGTAGCTGCTACACATTCAAAATCATTCACACGCACGCTATATACCTTTCTATATAGTTCATATATGTATATAGCATATATATATATATATATTATATATATAGTGTTGCTATATATGTCATTCTCATTTTGCATATGTACAAGTCTAATGAAAATATACGAAAGGTGCTAAATGAAACTAAAAAAAAAACAAAAAATATATGTATATATAATATATTTATTAAAATTCTTTATATGTAGTATTATAATTAGTTTTTAGTTATTAATCAATATTTTCTGTTTTGCATTTGGTTTTCTTCCTCTTGTTTGCTTTTTGTTTCCATTTGCTTTATCGTTTGCTTTTCTTTTTGTTAGTTTAGTTTAGTTTGGCAACAGTTTAAATTCGTTGCAATTTCTTCAGTTGTTGCTAACATTGTTTTCTTCGAATTAGTTTACTTATAATTAAAAAAAAAATTATTGTTTATGTTTTCCTTTTTCGCTGTATGAGTGTGTATGTGTGTGTGTGTGTGTGTGTGTGGCTAACTGGATTAAAATAATAGAACTAAGCACTATAACGCACTGGAAGGAAGCATCAAGAAGTATTGCTGCTAGGTTAGGTTCCGCTGGGATTGGATCCGGTTTGGGTGAGCTATGGGCCATGTCTGTGTGTGTGTGTGTGTGTGTGTGGCAACAACAATTTTATTATAGTAATTAACATCTACTGATGCTGTTGGCCTTGTTGAAACTACCAAAAAGTGAAGTGGCTATAAGTGATCGCTGCGGTATGTACAATCGAAACTCTATAATATATTTACATATACATAGGCTAAAAAACATTGTATGTGTGTGTGTGTGTGTGAGTCGTTGTTTAGTTTAGTTTTAGTTTAGCTTAGTTGTAGTTTTTCTATGATTTTCAAAGAGCGCAAATTCTTATTATCGGATCACTTGAAGCAATTTAAATGGAGTTCTTTTGGTCGCTTATCTCTCTCTTCCTCTCTCCTTGCCCCCTCTCTTTCACCGTGTGTATGTGTGTGTGTGTGTGTGTGTGTGAGTAAGAATCTACATCGGATATTTGCCCTACATTTAGTTTTCCAATTTGAATTGAAAATATCTTTCAACTGCTTTTTGGCATTTGTTTTTCTGATTTTTAAATTTAAATAAAGAATAAATTAAAAGAAAAGTAAAAAATATATACAATTATTTGAGTATTATAGTGGGTAGCAATCCCTTTGGCCGATTTTTGAAACAGTAAAAAACATTTAAAGAGACGAACTAAAACCGGATCTGTTTAGTGCAGTGGTGCCCAAAACTCATAATTCCTATCACATGTGCGCTTTGCTGAGCAGCGCTGCTTTGACACACACAGTAGTTTTTTTCTCACATGTACAGGCGTCACGGTGAGTTTGGGCACCACTGGTTTAGTGACTTATCTGAGCCGGAAATAACACTGTGCTACAAAATGTATCTTCGTACAAGCAATCAGCATAAAAAGTGATCCTTTTTTATTCATATTCATTATGCCAAACCAATCTTTTTTTTGGATAAACTGAAGATAGATTTATGATGCTATGCCGAGCATAGGATACAACGCAACTTAGGCTTAAAGGTATTAACAACTTTATATATATTGGTCGCATGACAAAATGATATTAAAGGCATTTTTAGATATGTTTACTAATTTTTCAGAACAGTAGACTAATCTGGTTTACAATAAATACTTTCGATTGTGGAGCAAATAGAGTGAAGGCAACATAGAGAAAAATTAACAGCAAAAAATAATAATAAAAATATAAAAACATACAGAGTTTATGTTAATTAAAATTATTTATAATTATTAAAAAAAATTCAATGAAAAAGAATTAAAATACAATAAAATTCTGCCAAGTCTGAAGGGCAAAAAATAGAACCATTTCATAGCACACTATATGGTTAGTTAGTTGCTTTTATATTTGTCGAGTTTTTTTCATTTTTTAAGTGTGTTTTTTTGGGTTTATTTTTGTTTTTCATTTTCGTTTAGTTTTACCCACCTTTTTCTCCTATACAATTCAATAAATTATTGCATTTGATATGTTGGTCCATTGTTTCATTATTCGTTCCTAAAAATTCTTGTTGTTCTCCTTAAGATTTTCGTAATTATTCATATACATGATTTAACTTTTATTATGCATGTGTGTGTGTGGGTGTGTGCACAGAGGGAAAAATGCAATAATTCTTGAAAAAAGAAAGTCTGTCTCAAAATAAGTATAAAAACTTCTCATAACTAGTACTTTGGGTTTCGAAACAGCAGCCAAAGATTAAGAAAGCTTTTTCTTAATATAGCAATGAATTTAATCAAAATTGAGTTGAAAACTAGAATATTTTGATTACAATAAGAGTTGACCTACAGCAAGCAGAAATGCTGAGTGATCGAAGTGTTCAAGTTAACAGGTAATTGACTAACTAAATTTCTAAGAATGACTAAAATAATATTTACATTTAAAAAAACTCGGAAAGCTACAGTCGGATGCAACCGACAGCAGGAGACCCTGTACTTTAATTTGCCCTGGGCGTCGATAATAGCAGCAGCATATATGTACATACTCACATACACATACACATGCACTTCTACATACAAATATACGCGCAAATACAATCAATAACCAATATTCATATAGAAATTCAAACTCACAATAAAAAATCACGCATACGCCCTAGTACACTGTGGCTTCCCCCTACTACAGACAATTGATTGTCCAATATCTCTGGTGTTTATTATCCGATTGGGCTGCAAATCGCACTAAACATTCAAAGCATCTAAAGGTTTAGTTATGAGAAGAAGGAATCCAGTGACTCTAAAACTGTACATGCTAAGAACATATTTGCAAATTTGACGGGGAGGGGGATGAGAAATCCAATTAAAAACATGAACTTGGCCTGCCTATGTAATACACGAACCAAGCAAAAAAAATTATGTCTCTAGCTCTTATAGTTTCCCAGATCTCGGTGTTCATACAGACGGACGGACATGGCTCTTGTACTTTTTTAAAGTACAGGGTCTAATAATTTAAGAATTTAATTGAAAAAAATTGAATTGATTTGATTTAGGGTACAAGAAATGCTTAAACAAAGTTTGATTTCTTAATTCGAGTAGGAACATACTAGAAATTTGAATACTTTATTTAAAGTTCACTTGAACTTAATTCAAGAATTCTTGTCATACTTGATTGAAGTAATTGCCGATGAATGATTCAAGTGCAAAATTCTTGTTATTTTTCTCTCTGTGCATGGGTGTGTGAGTGTGTGAGTGTTTCATGGGCTGCCCAGACTGTAAAATGAGAATTAAAACAAATTGATGGTTGCTGTTGGTGTTGGGTGTTAGGTGTTGCTGGTGTTGCTGTTGTTGCTGCTGTTGCTGCTGTCGCTGTTGCTGTTGTTGCTGTTGCTGTTGCTTATTTGCCGGCCAAACATCATCCAATTGAATCCAATATACTAATCCTAATCCGAAACGGTATCCAAGTTGTATCACTAAAGATAAAAGTCGCCCGTTATGGGCAGAGAAGTAGAAGAAGAATGAGAAGAAGAAGAAGATGGCGCCACTGCTGCTGCCGCCGCTGCTGCTGCCCCTGCTGTTGCTGTTGCTGTTGCTGGTCTGGTTGCTGCTACCACTGTTGCTGCTGCCGCTTGTGTCGCTGCTACCGCTGCCGTCATAAACGACTATCAGTATCCAAATCCCGCCGAGCCGTGGCCAGTCATTGATGGTGTAACACTACTAACTATACCTAATTGTGTGGCTGTATTATTTGATTGTCAGTGTTGTTGAGCTGCAAATTTCATACGTTTTTGTTTTTGGCGTTGATTGCAGAACCAGACGCGTACCACGTTTTTCTTCAAATCCAGCTTTTCGGCAATGGCAGCGATTTTCTCACCGGATGGTCTCGGCTGGACGGCGAAGTAGGCTTCCAGGGAACGCTTTTCAGGTGCCGCAATGGAAGTCCTTTTTCTTGAAAAAAGACTCGATATAGATTACTTTAGAAAAGGGCCCTAGCATTGGGAAGGTTTGTTTGGTTGGTACTTGGTTGGTATTGCTTTCATTTTGCTTTCATTTTGCTTTCATTTTGCTTTCATTCGCTTTTTTTTGCTTCTGCTTCAATTCGGCAAACAATTTCACATCTTTTTTTTAGGATTTTTGTTATATAATCCTAGCCAATTTTTAATGCACTGCCAATTGGGGGGAGTGTATGGTGGTTGGAAGTTGCGAAAGACAAATAAGGGCAGGGATTGAGAGGGCCAGGGAATGAGTGGGGCGGTTGTGTTGGGTTGGGTTGGGTTGGAAGGAAGGAAGGATGGAAGGTACGGCTAAGGCAGTTTATTACCCGTTCTAATTAAAACACTTTCTACCTTTTCTTTTCGCCCGCCGGCAGCACACTGGGCGCATCGGGATCCCGTCGCTTGTTTTTCGCCTGCGCCTCAGCCTCCTCCAGCCACGCCTGCAGTATCGGTTTCAGTGCGATCATATTGTTGTGCGACAACGTTAGGCTCTCGAATCTGCAGATCGTGCTCTGCGACAGTGCACCAACGCCAGGTAACTTGAGATTGGCCAGGGCTTTGCCCACATCGGCTTGCGTGACACCTGCAACAGGAGCAAAAGGAAAATGCCAAAAACGACAACGTAACCAAAAAGGAAAATTCGCATATAAAATTTGCAATTGTCCCACTCTATGATGGCATACTATACTGATTGCTATCGGATTGCCGATAGTGCAAACTCTCGATAGTATTTAAGTATTGTTTTCAATAAGGAAACACTTTCTATTATATGTATTAACATTATCTTTATATCAAATTAAAACAATGGAAAACCTAATTTAAACAAATGTTATTAAATGATTTTACGATCGTTTGTGAAATAGAATTTACCACCGATAGTATCGGCAGTGTCATCGATTGTTTCCCAATACTACTAGCAATGGTGGCACTAAACTCACACTAAGCTTCCTTACTCCTCCCGCATAACAAGCTGTATTTTAAAGCCTTAAGTCCCGTACTTAATTTGCAGACAATTTTAGATGTTTTAAATATTCAAAATTGAGTTTTAGCAGGCTCGGCGTCGAAAGCTTTTTTGGGAGTTATTAATTGAAAAAATGAAAAGGCTTGGCTGGCCAGATAGCGCTATTTCGGATGTTGCCAAACATCCTCATCAGTGACCTTAGAATTGTTATTGTCAAACTGTCTGTACATGTGCGTTAGTCTACAGTGGGATTCGAACATATGTAGAACCCTCGGATTGTGCGGCGAATGCCTTACCATGAAGCTATGCCCGTCCATAGTCCCTTCGTTGGCTAACTGTCAGCTACATCAACGGAGTTAATTTGCTAATTCTAAGTCAAGGTTGTAACACTAGCTTAATATTCAAGTTTCAAACCCCTCTAATTCTATTTATAGAACGTTAAAGCTTGTTGGAACTGTAATGCAAATTCGTTGTGATACTCTAACGGTATTCACAACCGTATTGTTTTTAATATATTTAGAAATTTTCATTACTATACCAATATAAGCAGTAAAGCATTTCAAGCTAAACATGTTATCACTGTCAAAGTATGTACAAGCGCCATCTAGCGTTCGGTGGCAAAATGCATTAATGTTTCTAGGGAAAAACTTTGGTTTACTAGAAAAATTGTATTATACTTTTGAATTAATTGATAATCAGTGAATTAATGGAACTTTTAATTATCATTTCATTGAAATATTTTCAAGATTTTTATTTAAAGTTGATAAAGGCGAACTAAAACGAAAGGTTGAGCCAAAAACTGACAAACTAAACTATTGCTAACAGAGGGAACTTCAGAATTCGCTCCTGGTATATATGTATATTGTTTTCATCTCCGTTAATACTACTATCATATACCTAATATACCAACTGATCTCTACAAATTGCCGCGATGTGTTTAATGCTTACCCAGCTTAATGCGACGCTGTTTGAAACGCTCCGCAAACGCTTCGAGCTCACGCGGATCGGTATCGGTGTCAGGATGCAGGCCAGCAGCTGCCACAGCCGCCGTAATGACAGGATGATGTACCGCTGAATGACCATGGTGCCCTGGATTAAATGCTTGGTAATCAGCACAGTGGTTGGGATGTGGTTGCTGCTGGTTGAACTGATATTTACCCGCCGTGTGGCCACTTAATGTGCCCGGATGGTGATGGCTCATCATGTGATTCATACTGTGATAGGAACCGTGCAGGTGTTGATGTGTGGGCGTTAATGGTGACTCCGATATGGGTGCTAATGTCGTCATCGAACCCGTCGGATCCAGCATATCCAGTTGATCCATTGAATGGTGCATCTGCAAAAATAATCGAATAATATGGCTAAGTAAGTATGTTTCTATATATGTATTTATGTATAATTTTCAGTGTGTTTTGGGCTATTGTTCAAAACACTGAGAAAAAATCAAGTATTTCGTGCTGAATACAGAACTGACCCATATGATATAATTAGTTTTGTTTGGTTGAATTACAAAACCTAATTGAATTGTATCTGAATTGCATATACAGTCTGCATATCTAAAATGCTAGATCTGGCGCTAAAATAGTTAAAGTGGCATCACTGCTTATAGCTAGATATTGCGTACTTAGTCATAGAAATGAGTACGTAGTATTTGTTGGGAACATGATTACTTAAAACAGCGTTTATGAAATGTTCTTAAAATAGGTTAAACAATCTATTATTATGTTCAAAATTTAATTTATAAACCAATTTAATAAAAGCATAAGTATAAAGTTCATAGAACAAGTTATCAAAGTTCTCTTACAAAATTTGTATAGCTTCTTAGCAACATCCAAATTCCGTTGTCGGAATTAGCAAAATGTTCGATCAGCGGCATCTGCTCCTTACCGTACATCAAGGACGAATGTTTGGTAATGCCGATGTATATATGTATGTGTGCTACTCCAGCTTTTGCTACTCCACCCGCTCTGCTATGACATCGCTTAAGTCACTCTCCACTCCTGAAAGCCCACTTTCCATCCATGCTCTTTTCTTCTATTCCTTGCCACCAAATGTACTCCACGTCTGTCATTCTGTCCTAGAACTCGACCACAGGATCCACACCAACTGTTGCACATTCCGTCAGTGGTGTGTGGATTCTAACTAGCGGAATACCTACAGCAAGTGGAAGATAGTCCCGTTGCTGAGAAACACTACGTTCCTGAGCAGCTCTCGGGAGAGAGCTTTCATGTGTGTATAAACAAAAATCTGCACATAGAAAGCCAGTTTATCGCTGTGATCGTGAAGTAAAGTGAAGAAAAGCAACAAAACAGCCATAAAATTTGTTTAAAGAAACAAATTAACAAACAGTGAAAAACTCAGAAAGCTACAGTCGGATGCAACCGACAGACAGGGTCTCCTGTACTTTCCTTTGCAACCACGCATACACACTTACATACGTCACATTAAGTGCATACTCGCCGTTCGCCCCTTGCCATGTACAGAAATTTAAATCTTTAATATCTCCAATGTTTATTAGCCGATGGGGCCACAATTCACAGCACAGATAAAGGATATCATTAATCGCATATGTACATATAACGGTAAGCCTGCAGTTTTGCTTTGTTCTCTTCCTGTCAGTTGCGTATTCTACTTTATCTGTGTGTGTATATCGTTCTGCTTGTTACTGCATGCATAAATGGCAGCAGAGAGTGTTTTTTCCCATTTTGATACAAAGACTCACATACAACAACAACAGAATAGCCTATGCAAAACATGCGATCAGCTGTTGTGCTGCGTTTCGCACAAAGTTCAATGCGAAACAGTGGTGGCCGAAAATAATGAGCACACCTTTGCTTAAGCACAAACTTAATAGACCCTTTTGTACATTTTTTAAGTACAGGGTCTAAAAAAAGGCAAAACTCAGAAGTAATTTCGAGTTTAGAAAAACTATCTTACATTTGGTTTGAGCCCTGGTCTTACATTAAGAATAACTACAAAAGCTCTCAAATTCTAATTTTCAGATCACCTCATTTCTCTCAGTGTACAATTGAGTGGAGGGACAACTTGCCACAGACATGTTTTAGAGTTTATAAAACTCAATTGCTGGCATTACCATTAGTGCTTCAATTTACTTAATAATTCAAAGTAAAATTTGAAGATATTGGATTATGGGAACATTAAATGGAAAATCTTCTATGAATATAATAGAACTTGTTGGTCGTAAAAAGTATTTAGTGTCGTACAGTTTACGACGGGCTTAGTCCGATAAATGGCTTATAGTAAGTTGAAGAAGATTATGTACAAGTGTACCGTAAGTATCAGTGTGTAAATAATTGAGTGTTTTTTATCTGCCAACACAGAAATGGCATTTAAAGTTGCAAATAAAAAGTGGAAGATACTTGAAACAGGAAACGGGTTCCTAATTAAAGTCCAGTCCCAAAGTTTAACCCTTTACTTGGCGACAATAAAAACAAGAGAGTGGGACACTGAGAAACTGGGAGACTGAGGGAAAGAGTGAGTGCTTCGAGTTGAAAAACTGGCGCAACTTTTGGGGCAACTGAGGAGCAAAAGCGAAAAGAGAAAACACACATAGAGTGAGAACGAACGACTGCCAGAGAGGGGAGGGTAGCGGAGCGAGAGAGGGTGGCGCCAGGCACTTGTTACGAAATCTTTTGTGTCATGTAGCTTTAATTGAACGAGAGACGAGGCACTCACACAGACGCACAGGGCAACTTTGAAAGGGTCTTAACTGAATGAGACACATACACAGACACACACACACACACACACACTAACAGAGAGACAGGCCAGGCACACAACTCTTTTGTCTATGCATCAAAAATTTATAGAATTGTTCAATTATTAAAACAAATATGAATAGCAACTAAAAAGCATGAATGGGTAAGGGATAGGCAGCCATTGCTCTGCTGCCTATTATACTCACACACCCACACCCACACACACCCACTCACCCACACACACTCTCTGCTTCAATTTGGCGCTCTTTTCTAGATGATTCGCTTGTCTCTGGCTCATACTTTTAGCCATTTGCTGTGTGCTGCTGCTTTTCAGTGTTGCCTTGTTAGCATTTTTATTGTCAGATTTTAAATCATTAAAAGTAAAAAATCTAATTGTTATTTGTTGCTTAAAAAATAAATAAACGTAAATATATTTAAATGTAGCTAGATTAACTAGAAAATTAGGTCTGCCACGCCCACTAGTGTTAGCCCATTAGCAATGGCATTGAAAGTTTATGTACTTATTCTAGATATTGCAATTAAACAATTTCATTACATTTTTCAACATTTTTGAACAAAATAAACGTCATTTGCCCCCTAACAAAAAATTGTTGCATACTTTAAGGCATATGCTGAAATGAAAGCTCTCGTTTCGTTAAGGTTTTGGTGTTTTTCTTAAGATATTTGGCTATTTTTAGCCAGTTTTTCTCTGCTTTTATTCAGCATTAACGTTGAAATGCTGGCAACACTAGTTGGGCTGGGCTTTGTTAGGCATTTAAACAGATTACAGCTGCAAAATATGCTACAGCAAATCGCCAATAGTCCAACCAAGTGGGGAGTGGGTGGGGCACTCATATTTATTAATCTTTTTGGATGTGGCACAGCCCGAAAACTAGCATATGAATGGGAATGTGTGTGTGTGTAGATATATACAAAACATACCACGCCCCCTCATGCAACGCTTAGAAATGTATACATAGATATGTATGTATGTACATACATAGTACATGTGTGTGTGTGTGTGTGTGTGTGTGAGCTGAGCTTGAGCTCTGTGAGCGTCATGCCAATTATGTAAAACTCTAAAATGATAAGCAGGCGCATGGGGGAGGCCTATGAAAAACAATAAGACAGCTGTCAGTTGCCACCGCCGCAGCATAGACCCGGATACGGACCCCCCTCCCCGCACAGCCCGTGACCAGTATCAGTTTATATGTACATAAGAGATCCACTGACTGCTGCGACAGCGACGCCCAGCTATCCGTTTTGCGAGAGGTGGGGAGGGGGGAGTGAGTTGAATCTATACTACAGTATAACACAATAATAAAAAAAAGGAAAAAAAGAAAGAAACATAACAACTACAAGAGTTGGCCACTGTCTGCTGCTCTGCCTGTGCCAAACACAATGGCAAACTCTTCAATTATAAACCAATCCCAAAATTAGTCTGACTGTTATTGGTTTGCACCCTTGGCGCTTTCGTTAGCTGCGTCTCGCTCGTATTGCTATTGTTGCTGTCCCTTTTGTGGGCACTGCGCAATCACCCCTGCGCCGAGAGAGAGCATGAGAGCAGCAGCGAGAGACGTCGGCGCGGGGCGGGGGACAGCGTCCGGGCAGCGATTGTGACAGTTGCTGCTGCTGCTGCGAATGTTGTTGCTGCATTGTGGTTGGCTGAGGCTTATGCAAAATTCATTTGGGCAGTGCCCACGATAGCAGCCGATGCGATGCGGCATCGTTCTGCTGTCGACGTTGACGTCGACTCCGGCAGCGACAGTGGCAGCGTTATCAACATCGCCAATGTTGTTGTGGCCAGTGCGCTGCCTCATTTCATTAGGCGCATAATTTGCAATTAATAAAATTATACAACAACAAATTACGCATATGAGCAGCTCTGAGCGAGACTCTGAGCCATAGATGGCGCCACATAAATTATACAACTAATTACATGCATATGTGCATGCATGCATGCATCCATATACAAGCCATAGATGGCGCCACTGGCCACAACAAAAGCAGCATAATGCATACAACGGCAGCAACAATGCTTGACAAACAGACGACATGCCAAAGCGAGATGGCTGGCGTGTGTGTGGGTGTGACGTGACATCCTTTTTCAGCTAACTGTCTTTAGCATATGAGCATATGCATTATCAAAAAGCCCAAATCGAATGCATTTTGGCAATGGAAAAATGCTGAATGGCAACGCAGAGCAGACGGCGAGGCCTAAGCACAATAGTACTGCACTCACTCTGGCATGCCCATACACACACACACACACACACACACACACACACACACAATACAAATACATTACATATATAACGTAGAGGTAATGCTCTCACCGGCCACTCTCTTCGGTCTTCGCTCGCTCTCTCTGTGTGTGCGCGCGCGAGAGTTTCGTTCAGTGAGCCGCCATTTTGTTTATGTGTGTTGTGTTTTACATTTTTCTTCGCTACGCTGGCATCGCTTCATCATTTATTAAAAACTTTGCCAACATAATTTATTTATTTGCCAGTTTGTTTATAAACATGTGAATGCGTTGCGTTGTCTGTCTGTCTGTCTGTGTCTGATTGTTTACGCGCAAATGACCTCATTAAATAATGTAATTTGTTGTTGTTGCCCATATTTTTTGCTCGTCCTTTTTGTGCTCGCTTTTATTTTTATATTTGTTATTACTCGCTTTTGGCATAATAAAGCGTTTTTCACGCCATTGCTTTCAGTTGTTGCCGGCTTCCATATGTATGTATGTATGTGTATGTATGTTTCTCCGCATTTTCGCATTAATACGTTTGTTTTGTTTGCCTCTTTCGTTCGCTCTTTTTCACTCTCGCCTGCGCTTTGTTATTGTTCATTAATTTTTTAGCATTTTGTTAATTTGTTATGGCGCTGCTGACGCCCTGCCAGACAGCTGATAATATCATTTTTATCCCACTGTGTCTGTTTGCCTGTCTGTGTCTTCTCGACTGGGTCACATGTTAATCAAATGAATTACATATTACTTGAAGCCTCATTCGAGATTAAGGTTATCTTCTGGCAAGAATTAGTTAGTACATTGCACTAGAATTGTTCCTTCGACCAAATGATACAAAAAGGATTTCTTTTCAAGTCCAAGAGTATTAATTTAGTAAAGGTTAACAGTGTGTACATATGATCCTATAACTAAATATCGAGAATAAGAGTCACTACTTAGCTGGCAATAGTTAGTTAGTACATTGAACTAGAATTGTACCTACGATAAAATGGTACAACAAGAATTCATTTATAAGTCCAAAACTATTCAGTTAGTAAAGGTTAACATTGTAAGTGTGTACATATGAAATTATGCCTAAATATCGAGAATAAGAGTTGCCACTTAGTTGTGTTATTTCATATTAAACGAATTCCATATTTCAAATATCTCACAGTTGACATTAGCCATGTAAAGAGACTAGAAATCGCCTTTTGGTGTTAGCCACTAAATTGAAAAAAATGAATACCAATAAATAGAGGTTATGTTTGATTGCACTTCTTAGATTGCTAATAATATTTATTTATTTATGATATTTGCGACGGAGAGGAAGTGTTAGGGGTTTTAACTAGTAGATGCTTAATACAGCCTGCATATTAACTTTGAATGTGTAACAAATGTTGGGTAATTATTTTTTACGTTTCTCAACGGGCTTTAGGATCTGAAAGGAGCACATTAGGGTCTCATCCACAGACATCATGGCCCCAGCATTATCGAATTCCCCACAGTAATTGGGGGCCGAGAACAGTGTGACCAATTGGCGTTTGGCAAAGAACTCATAGCCATCCTCGACCACTTGATGGGCACGGCAAATGAGATCGAGATCGTGCTTCTGTAGAAACTTGCCAACAACTTCGGCGCCAAAGGTGAAGCTGACGCCACGATCGTTCTCACCCCAACCGATGGTATCCTTATCGGGATCGGACCAGAGGAGATCGCATAATAGACCCTGATCGGGCACATCTGTGGGTCGCATGATGCGCTTGATCTGCTCCATGGATGTCAGGTCGGGACTCAATCCACCGTGGCAACAAAATATCTTCTCATCCACAATGGCCACCACGGGCAAACAATTGAAGCAATCGGTGAAGGTCTTCCACAACTTAATACTGTAACGACGCTTGCACTCATCATAGAAACCATAGATGCGATTAATACTGGCGCACTCATGATTGCCGCGAAGCAAGAAGAAATTCTCTGAATACTTGATCTTGTAGGCAAGCAGCAGGCAAATCGTCTCCAGCGACTGCTTGCCACGATCCACATAATCGCCGAGAAAGAGATAATTCGATTCCGGCGGAAAGCCACCGTATTCGAAGAGTCGCAACAGATCATAATACTGACCGTGTATATCGCCGCATATCTTGAGCGGCGCCTCCAGCTCCAATAGTATGGGCTGCGCTAGAAATATCTCACGTGACTTCATGCACAGGCCACGTATTTCGCTCTCGTTTAGTTGAACATTTTTACCGGGTCTTGAGGTGCGGACTTCTAGTAGTCGGCTAATGATACCTTCCAAATTGATAGCCTCACTCATATCGATGGGCTTCTGGCCGGGCTTGCCGGTCTGTGATGGTCGGAGGATCGCTTGGGACGCCGTTGGAACGATCTGATTGTGCCGCAGACGCACCAAAAACAAATCTATGCCTTACCACACTCCGTACTGCGTCCAATCTTGTATCCTATATGATTCTGACTTTCCTATGTTTCAGTCTGTGCGACACATTGAACGTAATCGCATAAATTCTCTTCTCTAAGACTCGAATTGCTGTGAAATATTCTGGAAATATTCGCGATAATTTGGAATTTCGAATGGTGTTGTGGTCACGGTTTTTGAATGTCTCTTTTCTGTTTTTTTTTGTATTTTTTATATTTTTTTCGGTTTAAATTTTGACCATTTACTATTACAGTTTTTTCTGTTTTGCCCTGAAATGTATTTGTGAAGCTGCTAGACTGAGAACTAAAAGCAAGTAAGTGTGCGACACTGATGTTAAAGTCAAATATGTTGATATCTGACAATATTTTCTTATTTACAGTGAAAACTCTTTAGAGCGGACACTCAAGTGAAGAGAATTGAAATAGTTCGGAAAATTACGCGAACGTCGTGGAAGAGTTCGTTAAAAGGGGGTGTCCCGAGGGAGCTTTCACTATAGCTTTCACTATATATTCTAATCTATCATTCATATTCTATTGGGCTACAAAAAATTCAACTTCCGATATAACTAACCACATAACCTTTATTTCCTTGGCATCCAAAGATATTTCTTAAAATGCTACAGTCGGATGCAACCCACAGTAGGAGACTCTGTACTTTGATGTGTTCTTTGCTTTGATAATAGCAGCAGCATATTTTTACATACTCACATACACATGTTCTTTTACACACATACACATATACACACAAATATACGCGCAAATATACGCGCAAATACAAACAATAACTACATATTCATACAGAAATTCATACTCACAATCCAAAATTACGCATACGCCCTAGTGGCCGCGTACACAGTGGCTTCCTCCTCCCCCAGCCAAATGCCTACTACAGAAAATTGTATGTACAATATCTCCGGTGTATAATATCCGATTGGGCTGCAAATCGCACTAAACATTCAAAACATCTAAAGCTTTATTTATGCAAAGGAGGAATCCAGTCACTCTAAAACTGTACATGCTGAGAATATTTTTGTGAATTTGAGGTGGGGGGAGCAACTATATCAAATTAAAAACATAAACATGGCGAACAAAACAAAACAAGAATTGAGTCTGTAGCTCTTATAGTTTCTGAGATCTCGGTGTGCATACGGACGGATAGACAGACAGACGGACATGGCAATATGGACTCAGCTCGTCGTCCTGATCAATAATATACATACTTTGTGGGGTCTGCCACGCCTCTTTCTGCCTGTTCTTTACATTTCTGAGTTGCACAATCTTAATAGACGCTTTGCACTTTTTTCAAGTACAGGGTTTAAAAATGACAGTAATTAATACATTAATTTACTGTGTATACAGTAACCATGGCAGTCACATAAATAAATAATAAATAATACAGTTTTTCTTCATTATATATTTTCCACATATTTTAAAAACTGTTAACATTAACTGCAAAATATCTTTGGTTACATATGCTATAGTAATTGTTTATATTTTTCTTTGATCTTTGAGATATTGCTTGACTTTTGATGGTTAACTCATCCAATCTCTATAGAAATCACAATTATTGGCATAACAATTCAAAATTTAATAGAAACGAAAGGTCGATTTAAAAAGAATTAAGGAATTTCCTGACTGTGTAAAAAACGGTTTAAAAATTAAACGAAGAAATCGTGTAGATGCTATTTCTGCATGAAAATAGAGTTTTCATCTGATCGAAGTCCAGGCTTTATTCATCTTCCAAGCTCAATTGCTGAAATTCTCCAGCTAGTTCGTTCATCTCGCTGTTGGTATAATCAATTGACGCAGTTCGGCTCATAGTCCTCGGTTTTTCAATGTCCACCATGAAATTTGGCATACCAGGCAGCGCCTCTGCGGCAAAGAGGGCATTTTCCAAAGTGGTCATAAAATTCTTAATACCAAAAATGTGGATTCCACTGTTGACAACCTGAGATGTTGCCTGTGGTTTGTCTGTACCATTGACTTGAGAAATTGTTGCCATTTCGATTAGTTTCGTTTTTACGGCTTTGTACGGATTTATTAGTTCTGAATTTTATATATCTATAAATATATATTTTTATATATTTGACTATA
The DNA here is from genome assembly GCA_035045005.1 of Liodrosophila aerea. Lineage (NCBI taxonomy): Eukaryota > Metazoa > Arthropoda > Insecta > Diptera > Drosophilidae > Liodrosophila > Liodrosophila aerea. Next base: position 479,703 of record JAWNNL010000218.1, read on the forward strand.
GGATTGACGTCTATAACAGACAGTAATGTGACAGCTTTTAACGTCAAAGGTAACGTCGATAACAACTTTTGTTGAGGATGTTTTATTTTAAAACCAAAAAGGGTTAAAATGTGTTTAAAAGATTATTTATTAAATTAATTATTTGTTTCTTAAGTGAGCTATGTCATGATTCTATATTGTTACGATGAAGTTGTAGTTCCTATTGATATAAAATAATAATCTTGTTTCAATGACCTTTCTACACTCTGTGGAAAAACGCATGTCCATGCTTTTAAACCAGGTGGCAACGCCATTTATGAACAAGTGACCTAATTATTTTGTCTGAAAAATAATTCTACGATAGTGATTCTTTGGGGTATTTTTTAACAATTACTTATCTCTAATTATTGGTCGTTTACATAATGTGATTCGGGGTGTGAAACAAACAGGAACATATAAAAATACATTTTCCTATTTATTTTATATGTATGTAGTATTGAGTGCACAATTGGGTTCGTTATTTTCCATATAAATAGCAGGTGGTGAATTATTAAAAGGTGTTGAGTTTCACTAATCAATCGATAAGCATCGCGTGTTAAATTAAAAACACCTGAAAATTGTCCTGTGAACGGCAGCATTTTCTATTATTTTTCATAAATGTCTAAAAATAAGACATTTTCCCTTATGGAAGACGCTTGTGACATTTCGGAAAAAGTCAAACATTGCGGATAATGCCAACAAATTACTGCTGTGGAATTGTACTAGAAGGCACTATTTAAGGATAGAATGCGGCATATTGCTTGATTATATAATAGTAAACAAATCTATGTTATATGAGTGTTTTATTTTCAAGAAGTATTTCGCTGAACAGGTTATTATTCAAAATTCTTATTTGAAATTCGTGACGGTTGGCCAAGGTGAATTTATCTATTAGGAGATGTATTCAGTGGTGGCGAGAAGTCCTATATTACACTGTAATGTGTATAATATTAGCCGTAATTTTTAGCCAGCAATTAAATTGAAATTGGACAGAATTTCGAGGTGATTTTTAGACCCTGTACTTTAAAAACTGCGAAAAATCACCACAGCCATAATTTTAAAATTATGCTTTGGAAAGTAAATGGTCTCCTACTATCGGTTGAATCCGACTGTAGCTTTCCCTACTTTTTACCACTGTCTAATGTGAATTAAATGTTAAAATTAAAGACGAAAAATGCCCAAATAGTAGTTCAGAAGTTAAAATATATTATATATATTTCATAAATTAAAATATATTAAATATATTTCATCAATTAAAATATATTTCTTTTTGTATCTTTGTGCTTACAGATTTTCATCAACTTATAAGGCTCACTCAACATTCTCTTGATTGGATAAACCTTTTTCTGGTGCAGTTCATACACTCTTCTATGTTTTATAATAATACTACTCTGAAACTTGCAGTTTAATAAGAGTACTTAATTTCACGCCAAGTTGAACTAAACTTTAAGTATGTTACTCTAACACACACTTTCCTGAGTTTTAATCAGTGTGTGTAATGCCCTTAGCTGTATAGTTAATTAGTTGCAATTTGTTAGTGACAGTGAGCGTGTGTGGTGGGGTGTTGAGTTGTTCGGGGTGGTAGTCGAGTGGCCGAGTGTTGAGTGAAAAATTGCAGTGTAAACAACAAGTTGAAGTGGCAATTTGTGAACTAAACGAAAAACCGAAAATCAAATGCATTTGGGCTAATAAACAGTAAAAGGAAATGAAGTACAATACGAGTACAGACATCAATTCATATCGCTGCCCCCATCCCCATCCCCATCCCCATCCCCATCCCCATCCCCATCCCCATCCCCATCCCCATCCCAACCCCAGCGCCCTCTCCTCGCCTGAAACGTTGAGCACCTGCACAAGAGACTTGGCAAACTTTGGACCCAAAGAGCGCAAACAAAACATCGTTTATTTTCGGAAACAAAAGACCTCATTTTCCGTTTGTTTAACCAGAGAAGCAAAGGACAAACAACAACAACGACAACAACAACGACAGTGTGTATTGTTGTTGCTGTTTGTTGAAATTAATTGGTGTTACACAAATGAGTAATTTTCAATGTACATAAATATTTGCACAAATTGCAATTTGCCGGGCAATGCGCCCACAGGCTGTACAGTAACTATATACATATGTACATACTTCGAGTATGTATGTATGGCTATGTAACGAAAGGCGGGTTTCCCCGGGTATGAATACTGTTCTCGCCATCCTTAATGTTTTGCTGTTTTCGGTTTCGGTTTCGGTTTCTCTCTAGTGCTGTTCAAACACAATTTTTATTGTCAAGCGTTAATAATTTGAACAATGAATAATATGTATAACGGTAAGCATCTGTTATTATTCCAAACAAATCAAAACAAGTGCACTAGGGCGCAACCTAACCGATTGGGCGGTACCAGCTTATATTCAGTCACCCTCTGCCATCCGAGCCTGCCATTCTCCCCCTCCCCCTCCCCCGACTACACCCACCTTGAGGCCACACAAATCTTCATAAATTGCAACTGCGCGTGCGGCAAGGGGAAGCTGCGAGAGGGGGCAGTCAAGGAGCGGTGGGCGGGGCACGACAGCTGGGAATTGAGACAAAGTGCGAGAAATGCCGGTTCGTTGTTGGCCCTGATAAAAAGGGGTCGCATTTTGCCGCCAAATGGGAAAATGATACACTTTACTTTTGCAACGTGACATGCTACATGCTACAGCCACTGCTGCTGCCATTGACGTCGACTGCAACAGCGACGTCGACAGCGACAGCGACAGCGACAGCGCCAGCGACGCCGACTGCATACACAATCAAGAAACAACAAATTGCCACATAAATGTGGGGTGGTTTGCCACGTAATAGATTTTATTTTATTTTTATATCGCTAGCGGTACGGCGTAATGCGTACGGCGTACGGCACACAGTGCTGCTGCAGCACGCCGTACACCACACGTAGAACGTGTCGTCTACTTTACTTTTACTTTTTACCTTTTGCTGTCGCAACCGTGTGCAGGTTACTCGCACTCGTATTTGTTGTTGCCCCGGGAATTCCCAGGACAATTGTACACGGTGCAAAATAAGGAAAATACCGTATTACCCGAGGTACAGCCGACAGGTGGCAATGTGTGTAAAACGTTCCGTCGGAGGTTTATGGAATGAAACTTTATAGCTAACCTTGTTAAGCTTCCTATTTACAATATGAAATACGTTTCTGCGTATATGAAGTATTCGAGTATTCTTGGAAGAATTCTTCTTTCTTCCGATGAGACAAGAGCTCATTGCTAGAGCTCTATTCGATTGAGTAAAGATACTACCAATAGGCAATGAAGCTCCTATTGAAATATGAAATACGTTTCTCCATATACGAAGGTTTTGCATCGGAATTCGCAAGAATATTCTTGGAAGAATTCTTCCTTCTTCCGATGAGACAAGCACTCATTGCTAGAACTTTATGCGATTGAGTAAAGATACTACCAATGGGCTATGAAGCTCCTATTGTTTAAGTGGTAAAATACCAATTCGAAAGAGTGAACTACTATTACTACTACTACTACTATTTTCATTCTATAAATTGATTAATGGCCCATATTTATTCAGCCCATATCTATTATTTATTCTTTAGAACTGAAAGATAAAGAAGACCATTCTTCATTTCCTTGCACTGACACATACAACCTACCAAACACAGGCACAACCGACTGTTGCCTTCCCACGCAGCATTTTGCCATATTCTATAAAAAATTCGCGCATATTTTTTGCGCAGTGTACTGCGACGTTAACCGCCAGACGAATCATAAAGTTGCTTTAACAACAAACAATATTTTACAGCATTTGAGTGCGGCTAAAGGGAGAACCATCGGTATTGCTGGGGGGAGAGGCAGCCACAAAAGAACATAAGTTTCAGCGATACCATATAGTATTACTGTTGGTGTGGCTGTAGCTGAATATTGCTATCTGATATCTGGCTGCTGATTGCATATAGCCTATATGAAACCAAGAGCATCAGCATCAGGTAAACTCCTCTTAGCTTATAGGCAGGAGGGCTCTGCAAGTGCTTTTCCTTCCATCCGTTTTTCTTTTCTCTTTTTTTTTTTTTTGGTTTTTCTTATTTTCAATGTAGCTCGTAATTTTTTACACATTGCGGTCCCAGCTTAACTGTGCTACCGGCTGTTTTTCCTGCTCTACTGGGAGACATATCAATATAACCGAGCCTCACACAGACACACGCACACTCCTCCTCCTCCTCTTCCTCTGCTTCTTCGTTCTTGAGCTCATGGCACGCAAAGCGACGGCATTGGAACAAGTGTAATTGTAGTACGGTGCAGGCGACAGGTACTGAGGTTAGGGGTAAGGGGTACGGGTGGGAGCAATCACACGGCTCTGGGCATTGCGTACGCAGAAGGGAATCGTATGGTATGGCTACTGGGTAGTTGAGCGACCCTCTGCCGGTCTCAAGTCGTCTGTGCAATAAAAACAACTGAAAGCAAAAAGCACAACGAGCAAACCAGCAGGGCAGGGTACCGCGGGGCAAGGACGACAAGGACACGGGGGACCACAATACGGCACAGTAATAGAAAATACTATTCATGTACTACTATCCAGTAAGGATTTTCGACGGTGCTACAACAGGTCTGCGGCTCATGGGAGGGCGAGGGGTTGGGCAGGCTGCACAGTCTTTTTTTCCTGGGCGACATTAATATGTAGATGCATTAAGTATATTATCCGGGGTTACAACCTTGCAACATGAATGACGACAGCGCGGGCAGGCGACCGGGCAATTTGAGTACTCGTGCGCTGAGTACCGGCAAACAAGGTAAACGCCGGAGTGTGTTTTAGTGCAACAGTGGTACGCGCACATGCAAAAATCTTCAAAATTCAAAATTGAATATTGCATACTATTAAATAAAATAATTTCTGCTTTATTTTTGGACTTCTTTTATGAATAAGCTAGCACAGTATTCTAGGATATGTACAGTTCAAAGTTCACAGCTCATTATTAAATTAATATATGTAAATCTAAAATTATATTATATTAAAACTACCTTGTATATTGCAAGTTATAACTAGCATAATCGCTGGATTCTCGCTTTTTATCTAATCTCATAATAAACCTTCTGCTAATCACTTTAAGAACTCTACTAACTCGCGAAAGTTGTTGTTGGTCCCACTGTGCATGGGATTGCACAAGTACTGTCTGTCGATTTTCCTCACTCTCCCACTAGTATTCTATTCGCTGTGTCCTGTTCTCACTTGCGCGAAATAAGGGACGCAAAATATTATGATTTATTTTTATTATAGCGGGTAAAGTGGTCTTTACAAGCATCAAACAGAGGCGTAACTCACACAAATATACACACACACACTCACACACACACACTCACACACACACACACTCACTCAAGGCAGTTAGTTGGTTAACAAAAGGTACGCGCAACGCATCAGGATGTGAATTTGGCTGTGACTGGGGAAGAGCTCGTCAGGTGGCTGGCAGCATTAGGTGTGAGGGAGGTGGGGAGGACAGTGGGTGGAAGTTGTTAAATGGACGGGTGGATTTGCACTTGCCGCGCTGACTGTTATCTTCATTTTTGCTTTTAGTTATATTGCCCGAGAATTCCTGTGGGAGTTAAGCACCGGCTACGGCATCAGCTCGGTCCCTGCTCAGGCGCCGGGTCTATGCGGAAACAAACTGTATGGGCATAAAAAACAAGCGGATCAAAACAACAACAACAACAGCAGTAAGAAGAGCAAGAACAATAGCAACAACAGTGGCAAATCGAAAAAGAGTGTTCTTAGCATTGACCACTGAAAATTGCATTAATGCCGCGCTGGCAGAGAGGGAAATATTCACCCCTCTTTACGAAAATGGAAATCTGCGTATAATCCTCATGAATTGAAAAGATGGGCGGGATAAACTAGTTATGGCCATTAATACGATCAATTTGATGTTCACTTTGCTGAAAGTAAATAACAACCTTATTGAAAATGCTCAAAAAAACATATTTGCTAACAGCAGCAACAACAACAACAACAATCAGAATTGAAAAAACAACGTAACCATCCCCACTCCACTGACTGCAACCCTTATGCGTTGGGCATGTCTAATGGTGTTTGTTACCCGCCTTTTGGTTGGGCATTTGTAACTGATAATTGCAAAGTTGTTGCCAGTTTTGAAGCTCTGCCTCATACTCATTTTCATCAGCATTCCCCTCCCCCACTCGGCATTCCTTTCCCCCTTTTATCCGCTACGCTGTCTGTGCATTAAGTTTTACATATGCTCGGTTTTTCCAGCAATTTTCGACTGTTTTTCGAAGGGCTCTTGCTATCTATCTCCCTGCTGTGGGTCAAGTGATGCGTTGATGTGCATTTTAAGCAGGTTAACCTGTTAAGTGTCATCGCAAAAAGGGTACGCCTATCGTAACCCTCTTTATCCCTGCTCACTGCGGACACACTGCCAGGTGCAGTACGAGAAATGAGCTTAACACATGCCTAAAGTTAGATTAAAAATTAAGAGATAAGCATAGTAAGGTTAGGTTTAATTCATCTCTATATACTAGAACTGACTTGGAGCCTGTTTCCACGGCCAATATCATTTCGCACATTTACTTTAATGAATGACTGTGTTTCACATTTACTTTCGCATTTTTCCAATTAGCGCACAATTTATTCTGATAAAGGAGATAATTGTGTTGATTAACACAAACTAATCGATAAGCGTTGCGTGTTTGATGAGAATACTGGAAACCTTTGGGGCGAATAGCCACATTTATATTGAATGATGTTCGCCTCTAGAATCGTACTGATTGTTATGGGATTTTGTAAATGTAACATTTGGCTCGAATGTAGTAATGCCAAATGCGATACCGTGGAAACAGACTATTAAAAATGTTCGACATTTATAAGTAGGGAATTTAGGAACTACAGACTTCACCAATAAACCCTGGTAGCAGTCACCTGCATTCTTCTCCAGCTAAAGTACAGTCTTGCTTGAGAAACTTTTGCTATGACATTGAAATGGTTCGGTGCTCTTTGATCCCATCCAGCAGGTGTAGTCGTGTATGTCGATGCAGGTGCATAGTTTCGCATTTAGTCTATTGTAAGCAGCAATTTGAGGCAATCAGGACTTAAACGTGTACTCAAAGTTGTATAAGCTTTAGTCGACTTTTGGCCATGTATCCGGAATCAAATTACGGTTAAATGCACTTTGCATGTATGGTGAAAAATGTATGAGCCGCAGCAAAGCAATCACAAAACTGCAATTTAAAGTTGAATCGTGACTTGCACGATTAGCCTTAGCCCAAGTACCAGAAGTGAAAACTATTTTAAGCGCTGGCAACCGTGGCATATGAGCGATGGCCACGTTTAAGAAATCGCTTTGCTAGTTGCTTGTATTAGTTAGTGGCGTGCCTAATGTGTGTACTACTCGTAGTAATAGTTGTGGCAAGTAGTAGTAGCTCTGACACGCCATGAACTATAAGAACCTGGATCTGTGTGTGGATGTGTCCCTCCCCCAGCTCAATTTGGATTGCCTGTGCCTTAATGTCCATGTGCTCATCGTCTACGACGTCGTCCTGTGATTGTCTTGCAATAAAAAGACAACGCACAACCCACAGACGCGCCTAAATAATTGATAAGGGAAGGAAAACTAAATAAATGAATCAACGGAACTGAACAAAACGAAACGAAATGAAACAAAGGGCCAGGAAGGGCAAGGAAGAGGAACGTAAAGGAGCAGAAATAAAACACAGACACAGAACAGAACCTGCTGAACTTAACTCTGACGTGGGACATGGGGCCATAGTGGCGGGACGTAAATTGTCACTGGATGACACAAAGCTTTCTACACAGCAATACCAATACCAATACCAATACCAATACCAATACGAATACCAAAACAAACACAAAGAGTGGGAGAAGGGAGGGGAGTGAGGGCATTGGAGTGACTGTAGGAAGGACAGAACAAGCGCCAAACTTTCAGCAAGTAAACAATATAACGAGAAGAGAAATAACTAGAAGAAGTATTTGAGTTCGATCCAGATGAAATACCCTGTAACTGCTTGGCGTTCACAATATATTTTTAAAAATTGAAAAATGAAGATTCTATTCTAATTAACACAAAGTCTTGAATCAATTTCCAATTCTATATGTTTAAGAATCACTTAGAAATTCGTATAGTCCCCTATAGCCATTACCTGTACACGTTTCTTTTACAGGGTATGCATGAACTGTGGCCAACTGCTAAACAAAGTTAATGCATTATTAATCAGAAAATTGTCGCATTTTTCTTGTGGGTTCGTCATTTTGTTATGATGCAATATTAAATATGCTTACATATTTAATCGTGTCAATCTATTGGTGATAAACATCGTGACAATCGATAACTGGGACGGCAAACCGATTAATTATGCAATTGTACAAATCAGCGAAAGCTGAGACATATGGCTAAGCGGGAAGGCATACTTATATATGAGTAGTGCTATATGACAGATGGAAAAATTCTACTTCGAAATGGGATCGAAAGAGGGAGGGTAAGAAATTGAAGATACATTTTGAGTGCCTGTTAAAAGTCAAACGAAACATGTGAAATTCAGATTAGTCCTATCAGAATGTACACTCCATGTACATGCTTAAAGGTAGGACTAGAGACTGTCGTCCCTATCAGTATCGTCCGTATCAGTGCTGAGTTAAACATCCATAATCTGTATATATAAAGTTCTTTGTCCTGATTAGCTACACAAACTCTGTAAAGACTGATGGGTGTAGGTTTATCCTAGTTTAAAAATCAAAAGTGCTTCCTATACTCAAGAGCAATTTACAAGGTATAAGGATACTTTAGTCTTCCCAAAAGGGGATTACATATGTAGATGTTGATGGATTTTTGTAGACTACGCTTGCGACACTTAATATCAGCTGAGCTGCACTATATATAGAAGGTTCCTCCTACTATCCCCAATTACTTTTCTATAAGGATTCTTTAGACTTCTCAGAAGGGGATTATATAGATGTTGATGGATTTTGACGACACCTAATATCAGCTGAGCTGCACTATATATAGAAGGTTCCTCCTACTATCCCCAATAACTGTTCTGTGATCTAGTTTGTTAGACTCTATACCCAGTGTGTTAGACAAATGTTTAGTGGCAAATATTTGTGAATTCACCCACAAAAAAAAAAAATAGAATGAAGTATAACAAAAAGAGAGAACGGAAAACAGAAACTAAACAATTTTGTGGCTGTAGTGGTTGACTAAGTGGAATTTGATTGCGTGTGGAGTGGCAATGGTAAGTTAACGATATTTACTAAATAATATGCCGGTGTATACGGTTCTGTTCGGACTAGTTCAGTTCGGTGGGGTTATTAGTCCCTTTTGGAGGGTAAAAATCAAACAGGTGCACTAAATGAATTTCAATATGATAAACCACTTGTGGTTGCTGCAAGTACAACTAGCTGTATGGTCAGGTGAGTTCCCGGGGTAGTTGGCCGCGGGGTCAGGGGCGTGCGTGTGTGTGTACATATGTCAGTATGTGTGTGTGAGTGGAAAATGATTTGAGGGAAATTGAGCCATATGTTGCGAATACTAATGGATAACACGGGGAATACTCGTGTACAGAGTATGTTTGGTCTCCGGCAGGTCTCACCGGGCCCTGTATGCTGCCGGAAATATGAAAGTGTAATTTAAATTGAATTAAGTGTACTTTTTCGGTTAGCATGCAGGGGATGTACCCTCCTACTACCCAATACCCAACCAAACCAAACCAAACCAAACCAACCAAACCCACCCGCTGCCACAGCCAGAGGCCAAACTTTACCATTGTTGTTGTTGTTATCTCAACTTGCTGCTGCTGCTGCTGCTGCTACTGCTGCTGGCGAAAAATCTGTGATAAATGCCTGCAAAGTGGCCAGCCACTCCTCAGCAACAGTACCCCGCCCCCCCTAAAGCAAAAGAACCTGCAGTTGTAGTACGGTCTATGCCGCAACCTCATTAAACCTCCTCTTGCGCATTTGCACAGTTGGAAAAATTGATAATATTTGTTATTGCTGTTGTTGTTCCTGGTGTTGTTGTTGCTTTTAATTGTTACAAATGCCACCCCCTCACAGGGGGTTCCATTCCTTTTTATGATGGATATGATTATTTTAATTAGCATTATATTTGCTCTTATATTTACCCTTTATTCGTACTCATAATTGCCTTTTCATATGCTCGCAAAACTCGAAAACTCGAAAACTCGAAAACATTGCGTGTCACTTGCCAAGGTGGGCAGGGGTTTGCACCACGAGCCGGGGGGTGGGGGAGTGGGGGCGCTGTACCGTAAATTACTTTAATTTAATGAGTTTTGTAATGTACTGATCTGAGGGAGGGACGGGGATGGGCGGTGGCATAACGATTATGACACATGTTACCAGAATTGATAGACAGCAGCCATCAAATCAAGTGGAAAATTCAAAGTACTCGCAAATGGTATTTAGCCCACTGGCACGAGGCAGGAGCGGGGTGTGCCTCATCTTGTCCAGACAGGTGTCTCATAGCAGCATCGGATATGGTTTGGGAACGTGGAAAACCTATCTAAAATTATGACATAGTATGTTACTTGTGTTGAATTTATTATTCATGTCTTAAGTCAAGTTATGAAAGATTTAACAAGTTGAAATCAAAAGTCAACAAAATTATTCGCTTTTCTTCTGGAACTCTTAACTTATGGAAATCGAAAACAAATTGCACAAAAATTACAATGAAATAATAAATTAAATAACCATCTTAAATTAAATTTCATTGTCTAAATAGCTTTAAATTCGCTTGTGGCATTTGAATTTTGATACTATATTAATAAATGAACTATTTATTCATTATTATAAAAGCATAATGTAGTTACTAAACCTAATACTAAGCCATGAACTAATTTTTATTTAAACATCTAGTAGAAAGTAAATGAAAACTAAAAATGCTTTTGATCATAATGGTATTCCTATACATACATATATTATCAAGATAACTGTTTCGATTTCTTTATTTGAACCAAGTTGATAGATATTCGGGAAGAAGAAGAATATGTATGTATGCACTTTAAATTGATCTAAATTTTCCATCCATCATTTCAATCTTCAAAAACATTAGATTGCTGTAAGACCTAAGCATACTGCGCCTGCTTAATCATTCTAATCAATCTCGTCATACAATGTACACTAGGAAACAATTTTAAACAGAGAAACAGAGATTAACATGGCGCACTATAACAGCGAAGAGGATGACTTCGCTCTCGAGCACTTTGAGCATCAATGGCGTCATCATCTCGACAACTTTGAGCGACGTCGTCTGACCCATGGCTGCGTCAGCCTCAACCAACGGAATATCATCAATGGCATGGATATCGTATGCAACATACTGGCACCGGATATGCAGCAATTGTACTTCCACGACAGTTTGCAGGTGGCAGTATGTGGTACGAATCACTTGGCTGTGGCAAGTGCACGTGGACAGGTTGCGGCCAGTCCATCCTACTCAAGAGAGACAGCTGCAGGCGACTAGGTCATTCCCACTAACCGAAGCTGAAGCATACTCACAAAATTTGCACAAATTGTTAAAGTGCACCGTCTGAATATTTGACGTGAGACACCACATCAGGCATACATACACTGAGCGGGAATAAAAACAACAATTAATTAATAATAAAAAGCCCAGAAAGCAACAGTCGGCCGCAGCCGACAGAAGGAGAACCTGTATTTTGCTTGGGCATTGATAGCAGCAGCATATACATACACACATACACTTATACATACAAATATACGCGCAAACGCTAACCAATACTCACACATACTTACATACCCGTAATCAGAAATCACGCCTACGCCCAAGTGGACGCGTATAATGTGGCTTCCCCCACCCCCTGCCTAATGCATAGCACAGAAAATAGACTATTCAATATCTCCGGTGTTTATTATCCGCACCAAACATCTTATGCACTGTACTTTTGTAAAGTACAGGGTCTAAAAAAGAGAAAAGTATACAAGCAAAGTCTAGTATGTGATAAAAACTGCAGAAGGTGCAGATGTCTTAGCTCTCATCAGCTGTATAGAGACATTGAATAGTCTTTTACAGAGCTGAGAAACTATCATCTGGTTTGCGGTTTCATTGACTAAAAATATTTCGTTAAACACAACTAGTAAACCAACTTTAAAGGTTATTCTAGAAACTGTAACTTTAGATTGTTGTTTCAGTTTGTATTTCTAGTATCAAAAGGTGCCTTCAGTTGCCCTAGGCAGTCCAGATTTTTATGCACTTCTAGTCCAGATTTTTATGCACTTACGTAGAGAGTTTTTAGCTTTAAAACGAAGCATCAACTAAGAGCAGCTTGCTTGATTAGAACATTAGAGAGCAAAACTTTTAGCATTCTGTATAGATGCAGGACTTTTCTCATATAAGATCAGCTTTCAGCTTTCCTTTACTTAGTTATCTTCGAATTTCTTTCTAATTTCCAATATTTGAGAAAATTTGCAAGGCTCTGATGCTAAAGGATTTTCGATTTTCCCGCTGCAGCTGAAGGCCCAGGAATATTCCCCCAAATGCCGTACAAAGTATAGTTGGTTGTGGCACCTGAGACTGAGACTGAGAGCGTAACTCGAACTTGAATAGGGTAAAAAATAGTATGGATGGGATGAGCGAGATTCGAGTGTGTTGCGAGTGTTTGCTGAAAATTAAAGCCCACACGCGGCACACGTCAAGAAACTGGGCGAGGGGGGAGGACAAGGGAATTGGAAACAGAGTTGCACATAGGAGTGGAAGACGAATGGGAATGGGGGTATGAATTGACATTGGACTTGGTGTGGGAATGGGAGTGGGAACCACAGCAACCACTGGCATTGACGGCGCGTGGACAGCGCGCACTTTCGTTATGCTCGATTGTGCCGAAAACAAGTGGCACTACAACAATAACGGGAACGTGAATAAAACTAGACAACTAGCTGGAAGATATACAAATACGCAGGGAACAGGTTGCTTGTGTAATTTGATTACAATCAACTTCTAATAGAGTTCCAACCACCAAAGGAACCAGGAACCAGGAACCAGGACAGTGGCAAATGTGATAGAGGATAGAGGAACCTGTGACAGTATGTTCTCTGACTCGTTCAACCATTTGTCTTACATACACTCCCCTTCCCCGACAAACACAGTGACATGCTCGACTTGCAATCGTTCTCTACCACCGCTCAACGCCCAACGCCCACTGTACGCTGTACACTGTACAACTGCCCACTGTACTGGCTGAAGTAGTGGGTACAATACAATTAACGACACGAATCATGATGTGCTTACCTGGCAAACGACCGTCACGTGGCTCGTTCCCAGAAGGCTTACACGTCACAATTTTAATTTTATTAAAGAAACATTTCAAATTAACCACATAGACACACACACACACACACACACACACACATACGGACTGAGTACAGGCAACACGCATGTGACCATCAAAAGCGGAAATTGAAGTTGTCGTTTTGATAGTGTTTGTTGTTGTAAAAATGACTGTCATAATGTGGCATATAGAGCACTAGTACTCGTAGTTTACACCACCAATCTAATATACTGTATGAAAACACACACATATCAAGCAGAGGCAAACACACTCAACACTTTCTCCAAACTTTCTCGGATCCAATTAATTACATTATAACAGACAAGCTGATAGAGATTTAGAGAGATCTAGAGATTTAACTCTTATATTATATATTTGCCTTAAACATCTGTTACAAATTTACGTGTGTTATCGATAGCACTATCGATAAAAAATATCTTCAGCCTGTTTGCTATATAAGCGCCCAAATTCAAATTGACGACAATCATTAGGCAAAATACACTTATAAATCAAAATGTTATTAAAATGTGAGATGCACATGAATTGAGTATATCAATTAACATGAGAACAGATTTTATCAACAAAACATGAGAACAGATTTACGCATACTTTTACCACCTAGATTTAACCAAGTGTGCAATTATTCTAAAAACGTATACTAGTTTCCTTCGCTCTTGATGTCAGTAGGTTACATTCTACAAAATCATTTACTGCCTGTATTTGGAGTAGTTGACTGAATGGCAAACTTCCTGAACTCAGTTTAAACGTTTTGTGATCAGTATCCAAAAACTTACAAATAAAATTGATATAATTAAAAAAAAATAAAACTCATAATGGACAAACTGGTAGCGAAGAAGTCCGTGTTAAAGACTCTGGATCGTAATGATTTGTCGCGATATATGGCCCGTTCGACGTATAAGCATGTGACTAGGGAGCACGAAATGCTGCCCGTGCAAGAAAATTTGACGAAGAGACTGCAACCGGATGTGATATTTCAAATCGGCAGGAAGACATATCCTGCCCATGGCGTATTAATTCGCTACTATTCGAATTTCTTTAATATCGAAAACCTACCCGTTGGTGCACGGGTTCAGTTGGATCCGAACGAGGTGACTGTGGAGGCACTGGACATGCTCTATCAATGGATATTAAACACGAAGCTGAAGTGTCCCAGGCGAAAGCTCTTGCCACTACTATATGCGGCAAACCATTTGATGACACCAATACAATTGAATCAAGTGCTTCAACATCTGGGGGATCGCAGTATTTTCACTGAGATCGATTCCATGCAGGGATATTTCGATGCAATCCAAGAGCACAGATTAGGTGTGGCGGACCTAATGCTGATAGCTACACGTAAAGTCTTTCTGTTGCTCGTCACAACGACTGAATTCAACGCGATGAATGCGGAATGCCTATGCACATTACTCTCCTCCGACAGACTGGCCATACAATCTGAAATTGAAGTATTCTATGCGGTCATGATGTGGATATATTCCGACTTCAAGACTAGGCGCAAACAAGCCCGTCGTGTCTTCAGATTTGTGCGGTTTGTGCTAATGCCACCCCACTTTGTGGTGTCAATAGCGACTCGTCTGCATGAGCTGGATACGGAGATTGCCGATGCCCTTTGGCCAGCCATATTCGAATCGGTCATGATTCGTCGCCAATTGGATATGGGACTCCCTCATTGCACTTATAAACCGGTGGGCACTCGTTGTTGGATCATTGACCCCGAATGCAGCTACGTGGATAATCTGGAGGAACAGGATATTAGCTACATGGACTTTATAATGTACACTCGCAGGTTAACCTGTGCCGAAAGCTTTGTAAATCGTGTAAGGGAAATAATATAATTTACAAAAAATATAATTTGCAATAAACTTATTGGCCAATTTGCATAATTATCTCTATAGTCGTATAACTTTTGGATTTCGGGGGCTATGTAACTATGTATGGCATATGTATTATTGAAAGCTTGTAGCTTTTGAGCTAAGCTTAATTTAATTGGAAATATTCTTATTCTAACCACATGCCAAATTTAATGTCTATAGTTCTGTTTCTTCTCGGATTCTCAAATGAAGAAGATTATATGTTATATGTCCGAAAACGCGAACGATTAGCTCATATTATAAGTCATACAATAATTACTATATTCTCTCCTTTTGATGTTAAGAATTATATTTTAGTTGTTTAGTTAGTAAACTTTTCAGAATATCTCTGAGTGAAATACTCTCGGTATTACCCATTTCCAATAGCTTGATTATTCTTTAAGAAAGTATCTTCAACTTGACTCACCTGTAATGGACGTTGCGGGGGGCCACTCATTGTGTGATGATGATACATCACATCGTGCTTGATTTGGGAGGGCATTTGGCTATGTACATGCTGGGCTTGGTGCTTCTGAATGTCGACGGCGGCGAGAGCTTCCGCTCTACTGAGTATGCCGTCGTTGATACCCGCAAAAATATCACCCTGTATCGGAGAAAAACAGAAGTGATTGTAATTAAATGAATAACGACATAAAAGCAGTAACAAATTATTGAAAAATACAAGAAACTGGAACATATGTAGTATATGAAAAGCATACGAAGTAAAGAATACGAGTTGATAAATAGTTGTATTATATTATTCATGTCATTGAGGATTGAGCCCACATTTAAAAATTTCCGTAGTACTTGGTCATCAAATAAACGAAGTTTATAGAGGAACCTACATACAATGTCAGCGTATATCAATTGAATTTAAATTTTTTATTTTTGTTTGTTGGAAAGTATGAGTAAATAAATTCAAATGTGAAACGGAATGTGTTTGTTCTGTTTATTTTATTTAGTTTTTTTTTTCAGTGTATTTAACTTACATTCTGACGTGCTGACCACGAATTGCATAATAGGGAAGCATCTTCTAATAAACGACTCTGAAAAGACGAGACAAACAACAATAGAATATGTATGTACGGGTTTATTCAGGGCAACAACAACATCAGGGACATCAATATGAATACTGATGCTCTGGCATCATACATAAGCAGCGCCAATTCAGAGAACGAAAATTAACGGAAAGTTTTAATAAAGATGCGGGTTTTTTGTAGTTGAAACAGGCATACTATACATATGTACATTATGGCTATTAATTCTATCTGTGTAATCACACATGAGATAAAGACCTATCGATTACAGAGCCTTATTTGTTGATAACGTAAGGGAAAATGGGATGGTGTAAGACAACATTTATAACTGTATGCATTGCATAAAATGGCATATGCTACTTATAAACTGACTACTACTACTTATTTGTTTCTTCAAAACCGAGGGAAATGGAAGCTTTCGCATGTTTGCGACCTAAGGGGAGACTTACGGCCCATAAGGTATCATTTTGGGAAAAATAGCTCGCTTCGTCTAACTGTTTGGCCTGTGCGATGTTCACCAGTCAGTCAGTCAATCAGTCAGGATAAAGAACAATAATACGTAAAATACAAAAGTTAATGGATTAAGAGCGATCTTTAGCCTCGAGGTCTATCGTATATAGGGTGGGTTTATTTACATTCTTTAATGAAGCAAAGGATTTGATTTATAATGCTGATGATAATGAATGTTACTCCAATGGCCTGCTTGGGACTCTTATGAGTTATAGCAATGTATGACATTCTTATCAGAATCTTTTAAAGGCATACACAGACTCTGCTGTTGCTGTGAATTTGAAGCTGTCATATAATTCGCTCATTTTGTTCTTAATATTGATTTTTCAGTCGTTCAATTCCTCTGTACTCAAGGTATGTGTAGTAGGTACCTCACTTGCTCCCTACTTGGGCCTGTTTTTGTGTCTCTGGGGTTGGTGGTGTCGGGGTTTTGTTGGGTTTTAAATAAATGATATTAAAACTTTAGCTGCTTGTTTTGGTTCAAGTCCCCATGTCCTTGCCTCTCAATGTGCTGCTTACTATCGATTTTATATGACTTGAAAATGTTTGTATGTAGCTCGCACGAATTTTACAGTTAATCAATTATTTAGATGCGCACAAAACTTGAAAATGCGATGTCGTCGCTGCCAGGACACAGCACACAGGACACAAACCGCTCATTTAGTGGGCGAAAGTCTGTGCCAAAGCGAAAGGAGTAAGGCTAGAACCGGACTAGAACTGGACCCCAGAACTTGCTCAGCTCTGTCTTTGACTCTGACTCAGGTTTAGGCCGCTGACGACATGCGACGGCCATTGTAGAAATCAAAATATTGCGCATTTTTAATGCAGCTTTCCCTCAATATTCCATTTTCCGTTTTCCCCTTGCCCATGCCCATGCCCATGCCCATCTAGGCGTTTGTCCCCTTTAAAGTTGGGAACATGGCTGACACAGCGGTTGTTTGCTTGCCCCGCTTGTGCTATAAGGACAAAGCCAATAGACAGCAGACATGAACAAGTTGCCAGCCTTCCAGATGTAGCAAGTACACACACACACACACACACACACACACACACACACACACACACACTCAGACACACATGTTCTGGCTGTTATATAAACATATGTATCTACAGCTGTATACACTCCATGTGAGTTATTGCCCTCTAAACATAACTGTTTTACCAGTTCCTTGGCCATTAATTACAGTTTGTGGTATCAAATTATAGCATTTATAGAAATCCGTGGATAATTTCATGTCTGCCATGTACATTTAAATTCAATAGTTTAACAATTGTAAATAGAAAAACGTCCATCGTTATCTGCCAAGGGTTCTTTCACCATTCAAGCGCACCTGACTGTAGTTGTCTTACAGGCAAATCAAATTTGATAAACAATGATATATATGTATGTATCTATCTGCTTATCACTTATGTACATAGTTTGACATATAGAAGCAAAGGCGCTTAAAGTTTTCAATTCTATACTAAGATCGTACAATATATTCATTTCTCAAGCAGTGACTAATTCAGGTAGAATGGGTAAATTTTGATACGATATAAATCAATATTTAATGAATATTTCTGAAGATGAAGATAATGTGAGCTTTATATCTTACTATCCCTCTACCCCTTTTGTTGTGTATCTTTGTATTTTCATATCTTTATATTCTGACCGCTTTCTGTCTATCTCTCCTTGTGTACATCAGTATCTTAGCAATCTATCTATTTGTATTTTAATACCGTTGTATCTTTATAGCTTTCTATTCATTTATCTTTCAGGATATTTTCAGCAAATATTAATGGAATTGTAATTTATATATTGCAGTAAACATTAAAATTGGGTATCGTAGACTAGGAATTTCTATTCAAATAAAAAATGACATTGCTCAATTTTGGAGGTATAAGCAGTAAAGCAGCTATTAATGCTGATGTTTGAGTATGTATCTCATTTAGCCTGCTTCTATAACTGTAATTTTAAATAAAGAGTTGTGAATAATCTTTCATGTTTATTACTAATTATCAGCATCTGTCTAGCTGCACTGATGAGCTACTTACTAAGCGCAATTACACGCCGGAAACATGACAAATGATTTCATTTTGCGCTGAAAAGTAGGCAACAGTTTATGGTTTGGAGTGTTGAACTAAAACAGAAGCACAAACACACAGACGGACAGACAGACAGAGCGGCAGACAATGAGACAGACGGGGCAGGCAATAAAATAAATAACAAACAGCCGCAACATAACAACAAATTAATTTATGAATTAATATGCGCAGTCATTCATCAAATTATCACCCAGCACAGTCCGGGCTATGCCACACCGTGTGGCAACATCGAAGCACCGCACCACTGCATCATTACACCGCTGAGGCAAGGTAAGAGTGACCAAAATGGAGTTTTGTTATTTCTGTGTATCTTGACCTGCTCGCTGTGGCATGTGGCACAGTCATGCGGCGGAGTGGGGCGGGGCGGGGCGGGGCGGTGAATGCCGGCGGGGGATGTTGCTGTTGCGGTGCTTGAAGGCCGCACTGCAGGTTGACACTTGCACATAAATTCTTTATTAGTGTTATAAATTAATCAAGTCAACTTTTTTTCCTTCTTCGTTTTCTCTCTGCGTGTGTCTTGCCATCTCTTATTTTCACTCTCTGTGTGTGCTTCGTCTGTCTGTGTGTGTGTGTGTGTGTGGGTGTGCGTTGGGTTATATTCTTTTTTCTCCAGTTTTTTGCTTGTCAGCCATTTATTATGTATGATGTATGTAAACAGATACGCATTGAATGAATCTTGAATGAGTGTTGAATTTTATCGATTTGTTGTGCACCACAACTAATGCAAAATGGAGCACAACAACAATAACAACAACAACAAGAAACAACCATAACATTAATAATCACGATAACAACAACAATGAGAGTTAGTTAAACAACAAACGCATAAGTAACAACTTTTTACGGTATGATGTATAATAAGCCGTTGTTTCTATTTATTTATTTATTTATCACATACATTTAGTACTTTTACTTAAAGTTCAGCTTGAATGTTAAAGTTAATAATATAATTGTTGTAATAATATCTACAGATTTTTGTAGTCTACTATAGAATCTCTTGATAAATGCGACAGCATTTGCCAGGCAGAGGTAAATGCAATTGAAAGATGCGCTACCTTTAGCCATCTTCTCAGACAGTCAAGCTGCTATCAAAGCACTCACCGGCTTCAAAGTGAAGCCTAGACTAGTCTAGACTAGTCTGGCAATGCATAGGCTCACTAAACAGTCTAGGACTGGCAAATACCCGGTCATGTAGGAGTCCCAGGCAACGAAGTTGCGGATGAGTTAGCTAGGAAGGGGGCTAGCCAGCCTCTTCTAGGACCAGAACCCCTCTGCGGTCTTGGACCCATCTTTGTCAGACAAAGTATAAACTCTAAGGTGTACTGGGACCAACATTGTACAGTCTGTACACTTACGACATGCCTACAGTACACCACATACCGATGACGGATCCTAGCGATCTACTGATCGCCACCTTTGCGGATGACACTGCAGTCCTGGCTAGACACAAGTGTGTCTACTCTGCCACCGACTCGCTCCAAATGTACCTAAAAAAATTTGAGAACTGGGCTTGTCGTTGGAATATAGCTGTTAACACTGAAAAGTGTGTAGAGGTCACCTACACCCTGAAGAAAGGCACCTCACCAGGGGTATTCCTTCATGGAGAGCCTCTTGCCCAGCAGCAGGCACATAAATACCTAGGTGTCACTCTAGACAAGCGACTGACCTTCCAACGACACACAACAGAAGTAGCTGGGAGGCTCAAGGCGAAAGCGAGGGCAATGTTCTGGCTCCTCAATGCCAACAACAAATTGTCGCTGAAAAACAAGGTGACCATATACAAAACCATTTTGGCACCCATATGGAAATACGGCATCCAAGTATACGGCATCGCCGCCAAGTCCCACCTAAATAAAATTAGAGTGGCGCAGTCCAAAATCCTGCGTACAATAACAGGTGCAGCATGGTACATACGCAATGTGGACATCGAGAGGGACCTCCGAATACCCATGGTTGGAGATGCCATCCAAACACAAGCCTCTGCATACCTCGACAAACTGTCTATCCACCCGAACCAGCTGGCCAGAAAACTGCTGCGAAGCAGACGAATTCGCGGAGCAAGGGTGAGAAGGAGGCTCCAGAGAGTGCACCCAACCGACTTGGCCAATAGAACCATCTAATTACTTTCCCCAACCATACGCCTTGTGTTTCTTCCCCAACTTATTGAATTCCTCCCCTACCTATACCCTAGTATTAAGCTGTAAATATGTGTATAGCCAGTTAAAATTGTAAGTTGCTAATAATAGTAACAGTAGGCTATAAGAAATTTATATATTAAATAAACAGAATTTAAAAAAAAAAAAAAAAAAAAATAAACTCTAAGGCACGAAGGGACAGCAAAGAATACTGGGAAACTTATCAGGGAGCCAGACAGAGCAAAATGCTCTTTGGAAGAGAACTGAGAACTGCCTAAGAATGAGCAAAAGTTCACTTAGAATACTCATCGGCATACTTACAGAACAATGCAGGCTACGCAAGCATCTCAACAAGCTTAAAATTGTTGAAGATACACTCTGTAAACTCTGTCTCGAAGAAGACTAAACTCCAGAGCATATACCAGGAATATGCCCGGCAGTAGTAGGTTAAGGCTAGCTCACTAAGGTAACTACTTCCTAGGCAGTCTGGAGTAATAGCTCTTCAGCCAGACAAAATCATCGCATTTCTGCGCTCGATTGAACTGGCGGAATTTAGCGTACAGAAATACTCTACAACCATAGTATACCCTACTATAGTATACTCTTAACAATTCTGTCCGAAGATACTGCTCTTGCAATACTTTAGAATATTCTTTTCAACAGTAAAATATGCACACTCATCTAATTTATCTTCTTCTCTTCCTTCATTTCACCCCATACCATACTCTTCATTTAAGTTGAAGGTCTCGGCGCTAGCTCTCATAAAAAATTACAATACTTTGGTATTATTTTAATATGTTTTACAGAGAAAAAATAAAATACAATATACTCTCCCTACGGCACTTATGGTTCAAAATGCTTCTCTGAAATTAGAGTATTTTTTCGTGTGTGCAAATATTAAAATAAAACAACAGTTTTCCGTCTGGAAAAACTACTCGAGAATAATTAATCTAATCCGATTATAATTGCAAAATATATTATGTTAATAATTAAATTATAATAATATTTTGTTAATAATGCTATATAACATATAGAAACAAGTAATCGATTTTCTCGATCATAAAACTGGACACTAGAGAGTCTGGCAAGCTACCTTAAAGTATTCCTCAAAATGCTACTGACAGTATCTGTCAGCCGACCTACTAAATCTGTAGCACGTAAATAGTATTTGACAGTCTTAAGAACTTAAGAACTCGGGTTTCTTACAATTTCTAAGGAGTGAGAAATTCCACAAAGAAATATCCTGAATACAGTTCACAATGAAAGAATTTTATGTACTTTCATGGAACTGTTTATCTTTAAATATGTATATTTAATAGTACATAGTGTGAAAGCTTGTGAATGTCAGGCATATTGTTTACTATACTTTGAGTTTGTTAAAAGTAATTTGAAAATAAGAGGAAAAATTAGGTTTATCCTAGCACTGAAGTATGTAAACTTTTGAAATTATTATTATATAGTGATAATAGCATCATTATATTATATTATCACTTTATCTGCTCTTAATTTTAAAGTAAATTCTGGATATTTCTAGTAATGCGAATAGATATTATATTGCCAGTTAGAGTGTGTGTTACAGCGATGGGTTTTTGACATAGAAGTGATTATGAGTGTGAGTATATTAAATAAAGATTATACTTCTATATTATTAGATGGCATTGGTAACCAATCGACAGTAATATCGCCAGCATTGAAGGTCAATTTTTTTTATTTTTTTAAAAACAATCAAATGCTAGTTGTAATATGCTTATGCTACTTGTAATATCAATAAAAATTCTAGCATTAAATTTTTGTTTTTTATTTGAAATCATATGTATAATTGAAATTGAAAATACAATGCAATACTATCGACGGCACTATCGAAACGGGA
The DNA here is from genome assembly GCA_035045005.1 of Liodrosophila aerea. Taxonomy (NCBI): domain Eukaryota; kingdom Metazoa; phylum Arthropoda; class Insecta; order Diptera; family Drosophilidae; genus Liodrosophila; species Liodrosophila aerea. The sequence continues at coordinate 502,544 of JAWNNL010000218.1, forward strand.
ATGAAGCACTTGCGATAGTTTCCGGTCCAACAGTATCCCCATTTCAGTACAGAGTATACGCATAGTCTAGCATTGGCCAATTGTGACCAGGACAGTCTGCTCTGATCGCACTCTGATTGGTTTGTGGCACGTTTAATTGGCACATTTGTTGCGGCCATTTAATGCAGTTTATGAATATTTAAATCAAATTAAGGATACTACCCTGCCATTCATTTAGCGCTTCACTTAAACAATGCCAGACCGAGAGACCCCTCCACCCCCCGTCCTCTACACTCCATCCATGACCCGGAAATGTGCCACTGTTGCTTGTCCAGTTGCCTGTCCGTTTGTCAGGTTGTTTTTTTTTTTTTGGACCCTGTGACAAATTTCCATTTAATGGACTGCAAGGCGTTAAGTGTTTGCTGTAACCAGCTAAAGCGTGTACACCCCACACCCCACACCGCACACCCCTCACCCCACGGTGCAGTCGACTTTCGTCTGACTTGCTGGTGCTTCGCCTTCTGGTTCCTAATGCGCTCAGGCCAGCCAAGGGTAGCGCATAAATCCTATAAATCCGCTGCTTTGATCATTCGCCTTTTGCCTTACGCTTTTTGCTCTGTGTGTGTATTAGGGTTGTAGCCGGAGCTGGAATTGGTATTGGTGGGGAGGGGAGGGGAGGACACTGGGTCTCAGGGGCTGGTAAATCCGATAAGCAAATGTAGTTGTACTCGTAGTCCCTTTAAGAAGGCGATGTACTCCTTGTTTTTATTTACAGTAAGTGTTTTTAAAGTGCCCTGCGCCAGATTAAAATGAGCCGTGAGTAGCGGCGGTGGAAGTGGGCGGGGGGAGGGGGATGATCAAGGGACAAAGGCAGGTGGAAACTGCGCTCTGCCCACTGTCTGTGCAGCGCTCTCACTCACGCTCTCCGTCTCTCCGTCTCTCCGTCTCGCTTTTCACCTGTGTGTCGCGTGCAATCAACTTTTTTTTTCTTTTTTTTTTTTGACTGGCAATTTGCCATTTGCAGAACTTTTCTGTCTGCCTCTTGGCCGTTTCCTTCACTCATTTATTCATGCACAATTCTCTCTCTCCTCTCTCTGTGTGTGTGTGTGTGTTGCTTACTTCTGCTATTTTTTTTATTCGTCTCGCTGGTCAGAGCTCAACAATAGTTAATAAATATTTAATGTAAATAAATTACGAAACGCTTTTCAAGGTTGCGCCCAATTCCACTCTCTTGTCGAAAGGAAAGAAAAAAACTCCCATAAATCTATCATAGCGAAACCCCACAACCAGCTCCAAGTGACATTTATGCAATAATTAAGACAAATATTTATTTCTTGTTTCCTTACACAGCACTTACGCTATCCCACACGCACACACACTCTCACACACACACAGTACAGACAGAAAAAAAGGGCAGAGTGCAACAGGCAGACAAAGACCATTTACAGTACGTGCGAATAGTATACGTTTCTTTTCACAACAGATTCAATATTTTTTTTAATGTACTTGCTCAATCTTATGCCCATTACAAATATTACGATGGGGTATCACCGACTAGCACAAGTGCCAACAGACAGATAAAGATCGTATGAGCTATATATATATCAACTTGGGGCGTTCACTAAGTCGTGTATCAGTGTGCATATTTCCAAAACTTTTCGGAAGTCAAAGGTATATTCTTTCTACATAAATTGTATATGAATACATCTCATGTCGGTCCTATGAGTTATATTCTATTGAAAAAAAAAGTAGGGAAAGCTACATACAAGTATACGCTCAAATAGAAACAATAACCAATACTCATATAGAAATTCAAACTCACAATCAAAAATCACCCATACGCCCTAGTGCCCGATTACACTGTGGCTTACCCCTCCTCCAGTCAAATGCCTAGTACAGAAAATTGTTTGTCTACTATCTTCGGTGTTTATTTTCCGAATAGGCTGTAAATTGCACCAAACATTCAAAGCGTCTAAAGCTTTATTCATACATAAAAGAAATCCAGTGACTCTCAAACTGTATATGCTAAGAACATTTTTGTAAATTTGATGGGGATAGGGATGAGATATCAAATTAAAAACATAAACTTGGCCTGCCTATGTAATACACGAACCAAAGAAAACAAAATTACGTCTCTAGCTCTTATAGTTTTCGAGATCTCGGTGTTCATACAGACGGACGGACAGACGGACATGGCTAGATCGACTCAGCTCGTCGTGCTGATCAAGAATAAATATACTTTGTGGGGTCTTCCACGCCTTCTTCTGCCTGTTACACACAAATGTCATTTGCACAAACTTAATAGACCCTTTTGTACTTTTTTAAAGTACAGGGTCTAAATATTAATTATATATATCTACTTGGGGCGTTCACTAAGTCGTGTATCAGTGTGCAAATTTGTAAGACTTTTCGGTAGTCTAAGGTACTATATTCTTTCTATAAAAACGCTTAGCGATTTAAACAATTTAAATGTATATATGCTTATAGTACTTTGTATATCTTATACAGCTAATCTTTCATTTGATATGTTGACATTCACATTCGCGAATTTGTCATTCACCCCGAAATGAAACATTATTGTAGGTCATATTGAATGATATCAAAATAGACATTTAGATCTTGTGGGATAGTGTATAGTTAACAGAACACAACTATGACAAATAGAATGTCGTAGAGGGACCTAAATTTCAGTGTGACCATAGTTATTGAATCCTAATCAACATGCTGATGCAATAGGTCAAACACACTATACCATAGAGAACTATAGCCATAGGTATATTGATAAGCCTCTGGTCCAAGAGGAATATCTGTCTACCATAGATTATTTGGAATAAGAGTATTTGTCTAATGTGCTTGTATATACTCATATTCATGATTCAGATCAGTGGGTATTTCACCGTTGAGTTATACATACTTAACATATTATATTACTATAAGTATGCTGTGCATTTTATATACGTTTTTGTTGTGCTACTCTGTAGCTATTCCATATTCATATCCGTTTCCGCTTTTGACTCTGCTGCTGGTTTCCCTCTCTCATTATAAGCAGCTGTGTGTGTGTGTGTGTGTGTGCATGTAATCGTTGTTATAAATAAACATGTCTGAGCTCCAGACCAAGCAATAACCATAACGTCTAACTGTTGGTGTGCAATTCTTTCTCTCTAAAAAGTTAAAATCTGTATGTAGCAGGAGTTGGAGTAAGAATGAGTTAAACACTTAAACAGTCAAAAGGTCAAAGCCTCTGTCAAAAGATGTATATGTAGTCCCAGAAATATGCCAACAACTATTGTCTTAAACAAACCTTTGGAGTAACGCGAAACATGAGGTGCGATTAATAAAACCTATTTAATTCTGTATTTGTTGACCTTTCCATATTTAATTGGGGGATTTTGGCTAGCTCAAGGTCCATTGACCATTGAAAATCCCCCACTTAAACCTATTTAGGTAAGATAGAGATTAAGTAACAGAATTACAATTATCTTTTCCCAAAGAGAAGTTAAAGAATATATCGGTTTTATTGTAAGATAGACAATAGAAGTTGTTTCGCTTTTTCCTTATCAGCCGATTCAACTATATTCAAAAACATAATTGACATATTTGAAACAATGAGTAACGAGTCAGGGCTATAAAGTCGACCTTAAACTTTGAGAAAGCTGAGAAAAATGTGTCTATAAGCCAGCCACATTCAGTATAATTTTATTATTATTGACTACATATCGAAAACTTGGGCTAAAAGTTGATTTTAGTTCCGGTTTTGGCTTTAATTTTCATGAAAGTACAAATTTAGCAACAAAAGCCAAAGCAAAGGACAACTGACATATAGATAGGATCCCAATAAAATTAGGATTAGGATTCACAATTTTTGAACTATATAACAATCTTAAAAGTCTAAATTGAGATAAATAGACTCCCAAATACGCGAGTTTTTGAATCCCTTTTGAAATGTTGCTATACTATGTTGGAATTCCTACATATTTTAAAACAAAACGGTAAATAACCGGTAAACAGTATGTCGGAAAACCCAGAATTTGAAAATAAAATTCCTTGAACTCCTATACATGACAGTTTAAAGTGCATAAATAACAGTATTCCAAGATGATTTCGAAATATAGTGAACGGAGTGAACCGACGGCAAAGTAAACGGGAAATTCTACAACTCAAACACTTTGGAAAACACTCTAAATAGTCTCGAAAGTAATTGCTTTTGAATTTGAATGATACATTTGGGAGTTGAGGTGATTTCGATTTGGATTTACTTACAGATGGATTTGGCATGCAGCGTCGCATTTGCTCAGAACTTCGATAGGATGGACTGTATCGTCCTGGAAAACAACTGGGCGCTGACATTTTCATTTTATCCGTTGTCGAATACATCGACATTGTCATGCAGCCGCCGACAAAATCCTCCTCCAGTTTGAACGCCCTTGAGGCGTCAAATGTCGTTGGCGAATAAATTTTGAAGCACTTACTTTGACAACTTTTTACAAATGTCCTGCAATGCAGGACAATGCCAAATACTATGCGCAACCAAAGGAGCCGAATCGAACTCTTTGGCCTTTGGATAGCTGCTATGTATTACTATGTATTATTTGATATTCTTTTCCTTTGTTGTGTATCTGATATATTATACAGGTATTAACTTATTGCAGACACTGTTTTAGCACTATTTGAAGATAATACGTATTATCTCGGGAGTTTCGTGTACTCGTGTACGTCGCGCAACAAAACTGAGAAAAAAAATCACAAGAAAAAAAATTGGCGTTGCTTCAGGCAAGGCGGGAAAAGATGCCGTCGCCAAATTGAGGTGTGTGTGCGTGTGTATGTACTATACGTGTGTACGTTGCGTGTGTGTTGCGCGCTTAACAATTAGCGGGTTGCCATTGTGCACTAGACGATAACAGCGATAACCGATCGATAACCGATATACCATGTATACATAGTTTGCGTAGATAGTTTGTTGAAGCGTTCAATGCGTAATGCGTAATGCGTGATGCGTAACGCGTGACACGTTGTATGTTGACTGCGTGAGCACTGTTTACTGTTTACTGTTTACCGTTTGGCGCTTACGGTTAACCGTTAACCGTTTACCGCTTGCAGCTTACCGTTATGTACTGTCCGGTTGCCGCGCGCGCTGAGCCAAAGGCCGAGCTTTAGCCGTGGCTAAGCGTAGCTTACAAATTCTTCACGCTACTTTAACTGTATGTGTGTGTGAGTGTGTGCGTGCGTGTGTGTGTGTGTGTGTGTGTAGGTATGCACCTTGCTCGCACAGCTGTTTGTTGCACCTGTGTGCGTGTGCTGTTTGTTTGTTTAGCTGCTGTCGTGTGTCCGTGTGTCCGTGTGTGTGTGTGAGAGTGTGTGTGTCGGCGTGTATCGGTGTTCGGTGTTCGGTGTATCCTTGTATCGGTGTCTTTCTTTGTCTCTTCTGTCTGTCTGTCGGTCTGTCTGTCTGTCGCTGTGCCCGCTGCGCTCAACTATTTGTCGAAACTGAAAACTAAACGCAAGCGAACAGATTTCACAACTAGACAAGCGCACGTTGTGTTGTGATAAAGAATTCTATGATGAGTTTCGCTAACTTCAGAGTTTATTTTCAATGGGGAGGACATGTTTTCATTATTTATCAGCTGTGGGCGTGGCCATGCCGGCCACCCCTACAAAATGGCAACACGGCTCCTTATATAATACACAGCAGCTGCACTCCCATTGGCCACGCTCGCGCCGTCGACTGCGACGCCGGCGTCTTCGTTCAGCTGGAATTGGGCAGCGCTCACGGCTCAGCATTGTGTGTGTATCCAGGCAAGAGCCGGCAAACTTGACGAAGCCAATGTGGCGACGGTGGCGCGACTATTCCCAGCGACTGCGCACTGGAACTCCCCTTCAATTCGTCCTATCTCTGTTCTTCCTCAGTCCGGCTCCCTCGCTCTCTGCCATTCTCTCGGCATCCCTCTCTACGTGACTCGCTCTCTCGCTCCGACGTCTGATGTCTGACGTCTGTGTCCGGCATATGGCACAATTTTTGGCAGGCAACAGCGCGACAAGAGCGTTAACAAAAGACACAAAACGGTAACACGGACGGACGGATAGACAGACAGGCAGAGGAACAGGCAGACGGACAGACAGGCGTACGGACAATGCCGCACAATACTGCCCAACGCCCCAAACGCCTACTGCCCACTGCCCATTGCCCACTGCCCACTGCCCACTGCCCATTGCCCACTGCCCACCTCCCATCACCCATCAGCCGTTGCAGTGGTCAGTCAAGAGGAGGCAGATGGTGCAGCATGGCTAAGGGTTAGGCATAGCAGTATGGACCCAAGGGGAACGGGGTGCAAGCAGCGCCTATCGCCCGCTTGTACATTGCATGAAATGCTAAATGCATGCTGCATACAGGGTGCTGTTGCCTGTACTAATATAGGGTGCTGCAGTATCTAGGTTGTGAGTACAGGAATAAGCCTTGCCTTGCTCATTATTCTAAAAGAAAGTTGGAATACGAAAACGAAAGAAACTGCAACGTCATGAACAACAATCGATATTTATTCTGCCTCCGAAAGTATGGAATGAATACGCATCCAAAAAAATTAAGAAACTTTTGGTACAAATTTTAATATCCTTGATAACTTCCTTATTTAAAGGACAATTTGCATGTCCTTGTTGTTGCAGTTGATGTTGTAGTTGTTGAGTTGTTGTTGTTGCTGTAGTTGATGTTGTAGTTGTTGTTGCAGTTGTTGTAGCTGTTGTTGTTGTTGTAGTTTCAAAACAATCCAGAACATTCTTGAACATTCCATGACTGTGCATTTTTTTACGCAATTTTCATACCAAAAATGTACAGAGTTTTGTCCTAAAAACACAAAAATAACCGTATCCTTGTCATTAAAGGAGCTAGGACAATGTCCTTTTGCAGAGAGGTGCAGCAAGCGTCCTAGAACCATAAACTAATCAAAAGGACGAAGGTTCTTCAGACAGCCGAGCTAAAAGGACATTTTGGTGTATAGAAAACTCGCTTTAACAGTACCTATAACGATATACAATTCTTGTTCCCTAGCAATATTACCTGGAGCCGAGTTGAACGGCGCCACGGCTCAGAGTGAACTGTACGGCGTGACCCATGTGTATCAGTCATCCAAGCAGTCATACTCATACTGGTTCATGATGTGCCCGTCGACCCTGCTTTTGTACAGCTCATAGGGTTAGGAGCCAGTCTCAAGGAGCAGCAGTTCGGATTTGGAGCAGGACTATCAACTAAGCAGCGGAGGACTTTCAGCTCACCCGGACTATCAGGAACTGCATGATATGCTCACTTTGCCCTTTGAGTGCAATTCAGAGGAGAGAACTACTCGACAAGTATCGACTGGATGGAGGTGCTCAATTGGTCAAATCGAATCAATTGATCTATCTGGTCTCTGATATTCATGGTTCTTCGGCCAATTTCGGAATGTTTCCTGTGATCAGTCATGCGACATGGATACAGGCACGGACGGGCGATGGTTCCAATCATAATAGCTTCATATGGAGCATACTGGGGCTGATTGTCTTCACCGCGTATGATGGACGCGGATTTCATCGGATTCCTTGCTTGAGCAGCTGCTGTCCTCCACTTTGGCTCCTCTTAGCTTTACTTAGGCAACTAACACCAATTTACATTTGTGATAATCTCTATTAGGCTAGAAATAAGTTTAAGTACGCTACTTAATTACAATATGCAACAAACATTAAATATTACCGATTCTTTTTTATACGATAATATTGTATCGATAAAATATAAATTAATTTTGCAATATATAAACTTGTTTCATTTTAAATAATTGAACACCGATTGCTGAAGATTTGGTTATTTCTTTATTCAATTTTCATTCATTTTTTTGCAACAGTAGCAGACCCATAGTTTCTAGTGGTAGTTATAGGTGTAGCTCTACATTTTGTTCCAGTGAAGTTCGCTTTGCCTATGCAGCAACCAGCTGAAGTAACAGGCGACCAGCGATGCGTAGCAGGCGAATCAACTCGCTTTGTTTGCCTTTTCTGTCTGCATAGGTGTAGTTATCTGCTAAGCTTTCGAAAGCCCGCTTAGCACGTATCCAAGTTTTGTACCAGGAATGCTTTTACAAAGCTTTTACGATTTTTCACTTCTGCTAGCTAAGTTTGCAACCCTCTGAGACTCGAAAAGTAAAGACAAAGGTATTTAAATTTTTTAAAATGTTTTCATTGTTTCTTTTTTTGTTTTTGTACAATTATCTAATATGTTCATTATTTTGTTTTAGGTATTTCAATGAAATTCTTGTGTATAAAACTTTTTACAAGGAGTGGAACACAATTAACCAGAAGGTAGTACGAGTATATCAATGGAATACACGTGGATATGAGCGATGAAGCACAACATGGCGTATAATGAATTTCATAAATTCGTTAAGGATTCATAATACCTTGTCGCAATCATAATCATATAACTTGTAATCGAATACAGATTTGCATTATACTATATACGATATATGTTTGTATATATATGTAAAAAAATTTGAACTAAGTAATACGCTAAAGCAGCAAACGAGACGAAGCGGTACGTATGGCAAAGGATTGGACAGGGTTTACACTATAAATATCTTTTTGTTTTTGTTCCACTCTACTATATTCGTTTGCCTTGTTGCCTGGTTCGTCGATGAGAATGGTGTCTGTAGAATTTGTATCAATACTTAGTGTGCGAATTGTCAGATTCCATTGAGATCTATGGTCCAATTATAACTAAGATGCGTTGTATTGCAGTCGTTATTTGTTACATTTCTTTTTGTGGTGCAGTTCAGTTATTTTGTTTTCTTTTAGGTGGTTTTTGCTCGTTGCACAAAATCGTCGAGTAAACTGTATATAGTTATTCTCCTTGTTTGTTCATCCTTAACTTGAGCTAACTTAATTCTATTCCAGATCCTTGAGCCTGCCCAGCAAACTGTATACGGCACGCTTGCGCGCTGTCAGATCGGCTCTCATCGCCTCCGTGTAGGGATCAAAGGATAACAGTCGCTTCTTACGCCTAAATATGCCTTCTTTACGCATCAGGGCGCAACGCATGAGCTGCTCGTTGACGGGAAACTCAAGGAAGTCCAGTAAGTTGCGCAGTTCACGCTCTGTATGCTGCACCAGATCCTCATAGAACACAACCTTAATACTGCCCGTGAAATTGCGTGCCCAGCTGAGATTCATGAGCTCCCAGCCCTTGAGTTTATTGCTGACAAATTGCTGCCAATCTGTAAACCAAATAAAAGAAATGAGGTTACTAGTGAGATGGATATTATATGAAATAAAATTCACGTTAAGCATATAAACATCATACTATGAAAACATTAGTAAGTAAGAGTAAATCTATCCCTTTTTCAACTTCAATACCACTACAATTGGCAAGGGTCTCTAATTATTAGGAGTAGCAGCATCTACATTACTTATAATAAATGTTATTTATTATAGCAGTGGTGCCCAAAACTCATAATTCCTATCACATGTGCGCTTTGCTGAGCAGCGATGCTTTAACACACAGTAGATTTTCTCACATGTACAGGCGTCATGCTACGCACACAAGCACACTGTTTGATAGTGTGTGTTTGGGCACCACTGGATTATAGTGTATGATTGATTGATTGATTCAGTTCTCTTACATTTGCCTTTTGTGCGCTTATAGCGATCGGGCGAGGCGAAACCAATATGACCGCCGCTCTGTCTATTAAACTCGGCGATGATTGCCTTCTCTGGATCACGCACCAGAAGTATTGCTTTGGAGAAGGGCGCCCACGCCTTAGCGCCCCATTCGTGAGTCTTTACCAATAATACTGAGCTATTGCACACATTCTCCGCCGGGAAGCCAGTCTTCAGCAAGCCATAATCCTTATAGATGCTGCCAGTTAGTATCCCCGTTGCCTGCTGCAGCAGATACCGCAACCAGGTGTTGCCGCTACCTGGAAAGCTAGCCAGTGCTGTGAGCAAGGGTGCCGCTGGCATACCCTGTAATTGCAGGCTGGCACTCACATCGCTGGGTAATGATGCTATTGATATAAAAATACATTTATTAATACTTCATTCGCTTTTATTATAGCCAGCACTTACTGTAGAAATCGCCGGCTTTGTAGTCTGTGTAATTTGGAAGATCACGGTTTATGTATCTAAGGTCGCGACACCAGCGTATCGTCATCTTGCGACTGGGCATTGGAAACCGGGGACTATGAAAGCTGGAAAACTATTTAAAGAAAATACAGAAAATAATTAGATTTCGGTTGAATGATACAATTGAGTGTTTAATTTGTATTGAGTAGTAATGGTTTTTTCTAGTTGTAAGTATAAACTACTGGTATGTACTACAATGTTTTAGACCTAAACGGAAATATTCCAAATAAAAATTAAAATTACTACATATAATTTTATGAAAATGAAATCATAATCCATACTAAAACTTATACCCAGCGATACATACCAATTCCATATTACTTTATTTGAGTATATTTCATCAGTCTGATTGGATTTTGAACTTGGTTTATATAGTATACTATATGTATATGTATACATATGCTTATGTTTACATATAAAAAGAGGAAACCCCTTAGTTAAAATCCTTAACCGATGAATCAGGGTATTTTCAGTCCGGCAGTTATGCCCCTTTTAATTCCTATTATCATTAACTTTCTCATGACTTGACTTTTACTCTTTAACTTTAATTTAATTTAATTACTATTTAAAAATAAATAAATAATAATAGTAAAAGTCCGGAAGACACAAAATCGATAAGAGTGCAACATAAAGTGCAAAAACTGCTTTAAATAATTTTATTGAATAAAGTGTGAGACTTACCTCCGCAAATCGTTCGATGCGCGTGCGTTTTGGATGCGAACCGGGTATATTGTTCATGGATAGAAATAGCACACCGCCTATATAGATGATGATTGTTGCCGAGACACCGAAAAAGCGCCAGCCTTGCAGTGCCATAACGCCACCTTTGCATTACTGAAATCGTAGCAAGAATCAAATATTCAATATGCCATCGAGCTGAACATCGAACATACTCGTCTATATGCGCTAATTATATATACATAACATAAATCCCAGGAACGACGACAGAGTGACAGATGCTTACTCGTAATGGAAATGCGTGCATTTGTATTGATGAAACCAATTAAGCCGCCTAAGACCCGAAACGAAAGAAAACCAAAATACTAAAATACCAAACAGAAAAAATGAAACCATAACTCAAACCCAAACCCAAACCCAAGCACAAATCTCAAATGAACTGAACTCAAAGTGAAAAGCCCCAAAGCCGTGCGGCAAAATATTGTTGATTTTGCTATGACGACGATACAGAAATGCGCAAGGACTAAACGACGCCAATGCCTCGACTCGCAGTCCTCAGTCGCTAACCATGGCCACATTGCCACTTTGCCACTAGGCCTTGCCTACTATGGTAACCCGGACAACGACAGCGCCCGGAACGGGGTCGCACTTGAACCGCAACACGAAAAGAAGAATACGCAAAAGAATACTAAGAAGGCACAACTATCTACATACTGTGTAGTGAAGCGTGACGAGACTCAAATACCCTGTCAAAGGGGTTTCAATATACATCTGCTTTTTATTGGAATTTCTAAAATGAAACGATTTAACGATTCCGTTATGAAAATAATATAAACTTGTGGCAACTGCCACGCCTTATCCTACAAACTGCACAGGTAAATCGTTATACGCTACTGCAGGGTATAACAAAACTAGTTGAAAAGGCTAAACGCCTAGTCATGTCTTGGTACGAGCAATAAAATTCCTTGAGCTGCATAAAACGCGGATAAAATTTACACACACACACACACACACACAATGACACACTAGAGTCCTGCATGAGTATACTTATAAGCACAAACAAGGCATTAACATGATAAAGAGTGCATTGAGTTTAGGCAAGGACTTACTGCTTATCTCTTATGCTCACAGACGCACAAGTACGTCAGTAGAGTGCACACGACAAATCGGTATGTTTTTACTCATTACTGAATGTTTAAATATCGGATTATCAGTATTTATTATTTATTAAATAAACAAAACAAAAAGAAATCAAATGAATTGCTTAATATAAAACATATATGTATATATAACGATATTTCTGTATATAATTAAATTAATAATTTCAATTAATCGACATTAAAAATTTATTTTCATCAACTCTACTTAATAATCAGCAAAATATTTTAATCGTAAAAAATAAATTATATGTTATGGATGATAATGAATATTTTGATAAATTTGTTAAGGGCATCCCTTTACCGACTAGAGTAGTAATTGCACTGCGTATGGAGTCAACTCTTGTGTACTTGCAGATGAGTGCATTCATGCAATAGTCGAGTGCAATCCACACACACACACACATGGATAAAGAAGCAACAAAATGTGAACATTTATGCAACAGCTGGGCATATGCAGGTGTTGGGCGAGGGTGTCCAAAGAGATAACTGACAGCAAGCAGTGCAAAAGAATAATGTTTACTGCTTGGAAGGAAGTGTAAATACTGAAATGTAAGATTTACTTGAACTCTACATCACTTTATACTTTACCTAATTAACAAAAAATAACGAATAAAGTTTACTTTCAGTTTTACAATATAAAAAGCAGTATTTAAAGCTTTATGCCATCGTGACGGGAGCCATAAAGTGATATTAAGGAGAATCAATTGTAATATGCTCCGCTCCTCCCTTATAGAATAGATTACGGCATTTCCAAGGCATTGTGGTATGCCAAACTGTTAAAGCGAGCCCATAAACTAGTTCATGATGAAACAGAGGCCCAACCCAGCTGACAAAAAAGGCTATATAGTATAATCAAATGACAGCCACTAAAGCAAAAGAACAAAACGAACATCAACAGATAACAGAATGTAAAAATAAACATAAAAGCTAAAAAAACGGAACAAAACGGACTACAAAGAATACATACAATAATAATAATAAAAAAAAAAAACAGAAACGCAAAGGAGGGTAAAACAGCGAATAATTTGATTGTTTTGCGGCATAAATCAGATTGTCCACGCACATTAACAGGGCTCCCCTTACACTCTGCCCCCTGTTATGCCCCTCAACTGTGTTTGCTGCCTCTGCTACACCTTAACCCATATAGCATACCCCAATCAGCTGGGGGACAGGCAGGTGCAGGCAGCACATTGCCCTTCCCTGCTGCAGTTGGAATAGCAGAAAAGTCCGGCATTTACATAATTATTTACTGCAATGATATAATGTGCCGCTGAGGGGGAAGCGAAGGGGGCGGAATACCCTACATACTCGTATAGTGTGTAAATGCAGCATGGGGCTGCAGCAATAGTAGCTGAACTGCAAGTTAAGTAAACAAATAGATATTTGCTGACCCACAAAAATCTCAACATTTAACATTTAGTCATGAGCTTTTACACACGGACACACACACGCTTACATACACACACACATGCGCGCTTGTCCAATGTAAACAAAAAATTCTTGTTGGTTTGTAAAATTTCACTTACCGATTCCGCTCGTGCGCTCGCTCCTCTTTTTCGCACAGACACACACACACACACACGCACAGGGAGAGCAGATCTGAAGACAACACACAACACAGTTAGCTGTCGACGTCTTCACATGTCACAGCCACTGCCACACTGCCGCTGCCACAGAATCCCTTTAAACAGATGCAAAATCTGCCGCACGCCCCACGCGCCTCTCTGCCGTCACGCACTTGCTAGCACTGCATTTCGCTTGGCATTTTCTTTGTTTCCATATAGATATGTGTACTATATGTATATGTAGCTATGCACAGTCTGTGTGTGGTATAAATATACAAAATAATTTATACAAAATTTAAGCAATAATTATTTCACTGTTCACTTTGTTTTCTTTTGCGCTGAGTTGTTGACTGCGCCCCGTGCCGACTCGATTCGCGTTTGCTACGCTTTTTTGTACGTTGCGCCAGCATCGCAATTCTGCTTCTTTCGCATTTCTTTTCGAGGGGATGAAAGCTTCGCACGTATTGGTGAAAGCTCCGTTTGCACAGAGTGTTGCCAGCTCGCTGTCAGACCCAGAGTGGCTACACCCTGTCTAACGGCATTTTCAGCGTTGCTTTGCAGCAGCTGTTGCCCGGCCAGCGGGACAGAGCGCATGTACGAAAGCTCAGCGTGGCGTTGCCAGAGCTTTTCACTCACTGCCTACTTTTGTAGATGGCGCTAGTGTGCCATACATATATTATATGTAGTAGCGGTTACATGCAAATGTTGTTCTTGCTTAGTATCCAGAAGAGTAAAAATCTGAAGCCTTTAAAGATGTGGTACAGGGTATGCCCTCTCTCGAAAGTTATTAAAATGCTGAAATTTTAAATTCTAATTACTTGATTTATTTCTATTATTATTATCATTAATACTTTTTCTTTAAATTTATTATTACTTTCACCTTAGTTGCAATTGGTTTTGCCCTCCTTTGTATAGTTTATTCTGTAATTCTTTTTTTTTTTAATGTTATTTCTATATTTTCTGCATTTATCTTCCTTGTGCAATACTTCGTATTATAGTATCGAACATCATATCTGATTGTGACATGATGGCTGGATTTTGTTCATACTGTATTGTAGCAAATATTCAGATGATTCATAGGTTTCATTCGTTTCTTTATTTGCGGTTCTTTAACATGTGCTAATCTCATTTTCATGATGTACTTCATACATTGCTTTAACTATGTATATATAGTGTTTATGTATGTATATATGTATATACTTGTTCGTATCTGACATTTACGAAATTAGCATTATAGATAGCGAGAGGAAAAGGGTCGAGAGAATGGGAGAAAAGAGGGTCAGAGAGGGGAACTCAATAATGTGATGAAACTTAGATGTAAATTTTAAGACTAGGTTTAAGTAGTACGAGTACTCTTAATAGGCTACCTTAAACTAGTGTACAAAAATATCCATAACTTAGGAGCGATTAATTTAAATTGTAATAAAAACAACGACAACAATGACACCAACTTGTATGCATATTACAACATATATCGTATATAGTATAGAGGCAATCATATACAGAGAGCATTGATTGGCTTGTGTCCGGGGGCAGGCGGAGGGTAGGAGGTTTAAAATCATTAAAAGTATTCATATACATAATTGACTCACAGAGTTTCGTACAATTCGTGTGTGTGTGTGTGTGTGTTAGTAAAGATTTAGCTAGTTTAGATCTAAGTGCAAAGACTGGAAACTTTCGCCTTCAATTCCTGTGAGCTGCCTGGCTGTAGTATGAACTTACTTCACGAGAAGCTATATCTTGAGAAGCTATATCCACATACTTGGGTAAGTATTATCTTCCCATTCTATTCATATGCATTACAGCTGTGCCACATCGTTCAATTAAACTACTCGCTTAACTGAACGAACTTACTAAGTACCTGAGCATAGTTCATTTCGTTCTATTCGTTTGCCTCCGGCATTGCATTACGTTCGTTCGTTCATTTGTACTACAGTATCTTTTGTTCTTCGGTGAAATGAACAATGTTCTGCCTCTGACGAATGGCACAACTGAAGGCTTGCGCTATTATGGCGTGTTAGAAACGATAGGGTGTTTTTATTATTAGTGTTTGATTATTTTCTGTGGTTCATATCATTGTTTCCTTTCAAGTTCCGCTCAATGTTAGTTAATAAGTACGTTATATTATAATTGCTAGTTTCGTTTCCAAACTTTGTCACATTCACATACATATTTATATATATATATATATAAAAAAAAGGTAAACAACAAAGGAAAAAACAATAACAACAAACACTTTGTGGTCCCTGGCGTATGTAGTATGTATGCAACAAGAAGAAAGAACCCAAGATAGAAATCAAGAGCGTAAGGTTTAAATACATGATGATACAATATATATTATGTGTGTATGTATATATAATCGCTTAGATCTCTATATAGTAGATGATTAAGAAATGTCGCATTAAGTTGTGCTTGTCGTGTGCATTTTTGTTGTTGGTTCGCTTAAATTGTGTTTTAAAATTTAGTTGGACTGCTTAGCTGGCTGTGGTCCAGTCATTGAACCCATTGAAATTGTTCCTTCGTTATCGATAACGACTTTGGCATCGTTATCGTCATGGCTAACGGTATCGTTATCGCTATCGCTATCGTAATCATTATCGCTATCGTTATCGCGGTGCTTTGTACAATGAAATAAACGGCGCAAAACTCAACCGCCGGCTAATTAGTTAGTTAGTTAGTTTAGTTTAGTTTAGATTAGTTTAGTAAGTTAGTTACGATAGTTATTACATAGTTTAGTGATTTCACGTGCTATACGATAGTACGGTAGTTTGCGATAGTTGTTTCGAGTAAGTTTTGCTATATTCGTTATAGTACAGTTAAACTCTTGCTACGAAACTCTATAGTGGGACTGAGCATGGGGCGTGTGGGCATGGCCCGTTGTCTCTTTCAACTACAAGACAGACAGAGAGACAGGAAGAGAAAGAGAGAGGGAGATAGAGAGAGAGAGAGCAAGTAACTGAGAGAGATAGGTAGTGAAGATAGCAGCAGCTCGCAGCGGATTGGTGTTAGTATAAGTAATTAGCTCAACAATTGTCTCTAACTAGTGTTCCATTAGCTTTGTAGTAGAGTGTATAGTGTGGTTAGCTTAATCATAGTAATAATTTTCTTCTTCTTGTTTTTACGACCCTGTACCTAAGGAGCACAAGCGGGACCGTCCATTTCATAACACAATATATCAATTTGCTTTTAATTTTCAATACTTTCATCATTTTTACTAGCATGTTTTGTTTTTTGTTTAAGAATTACATGGAAATAGAGCTTAGTTTTAAGTTAAAATATTAGATTAAGAATTTTGTCAAGTGTTGTAAAACGCTGGCATGTGCTAAATGTCTAGCCTAGGAGTTCTGCTGATAATCCTAGAAAGAATATTACAATATTTGTCATGATAAAAGCTAGCTCAAACTAATTTAGATATTTATCTTTAAAAAAAAAAAAAAAATGTGGGGTATGCAGGATTTGTAGAAAGCCAATTGATTTGCTAGACTAGTGAAACAATGCTCATGGAGTAGTGTGTGGATGCATGTGAATGTTACGAGTACTTTCGTTTATAAACCCCTAAGATTGCTATGTTCCAAATAGTAGTAGTAGGTAAGACTAACGCTTAGATAGTATAGGCCTGGTAACTCTTAACTCATTTCGAAAAGGCTTTCTACACTAAAGGCTCTATATACATATGTATGCATGTTGTAATGTATATGTGTAAGTATGTATAAACAATCGTAGGTACGAGTACTTGTGAGTACTCTGGCTTGTACTCCGTGAAGTATGTGAATACATATCCATAACGCATCATAATGTACTGTGTTCACTTATTATTATTCATCATTTTGTTGTTATCGCTTTGTTATCGATTAGTATTTAAAACGTTTCTTAAATAGTTATCTATATAAGTTATTAAAGCTTTCGGTTTTCATTACACTAATTCATATCATATCATAACATATTGTATATCGTATATATACATATACATATATCTCTATTTCTGTGTTTGTATATAATAACTACATACTCATTATTCATTAGTCTCTAAGGATAAGAGGTATATACATTTTGTTTTCCATTTGTGTGTCTCTTTCGTTTTTAGCTGTTTTAATTCTTATGCTTTTCTATTTTAATTTCGAAGTTAGCGTATCCACCATATTCCACAAACGAAAGACGAATAATACATACTACATACATATGTACAAATGTAGATGAAGTGTCTGGCAGGACTCTACAGACATACATACATACATACATATACTCGTGTACATCTCACACACAGTTGCTATAAATTAATAAACAAATAACCAAATAAACAAATGTGCGCCAATGGCATGGACGCTATATTTAGGACGGTTTAATGTGGGTACACACACACACACACACACACACACGCACATACACAAACACATGCACACATAAAAAATACACATACAAACGTGTAAATTGTATTCGTATATCAAATGTAAAGCTAATTGTGTTTAAGCCGCTACCAGTGTTGGTAAACGGTCCGCGTTTGTCTATGGAGTATGATGCAACATAACGATAACGATAACAGCTAACGATTGCATGAGAGATGTATGTATGTATGAGTTGTCGATTTATATTGCAGGGTACAATTGAGAACAAAACAATACTTAAATATGAGAAAAATACGATTCGACTTGAAATACCCTTGCATAGTGGAATATGACAAGTATTGTATTGCAAGTTACTTAAATTCTTTTTGAAATGTTTGCCAATGTGTATTCAAAACGGAATTGAGTGCTTTGCATGGCTTTTTAATATTATAGTCAAAAGTCGAAAATAAGGAAAAGGATTCAATGAATTGTATAAAATAAAATGCAAAAAAAATTAATATAAATATTTAAAATAAATAAGTTAAATTAATGTAAACGCAAAGGCAATTGAAACAGGACTTAAGCATTGGAATAACAGTGGATTGCTTTCTGCTAAATTGTACAGAGTCTTTTACATTTCTTCTCTGCTTCTTTAACACGTTTCTTTAGTTCTTATTTTAATAATGATTTTCGTGTTTTCTTCTTTATTTCATTTTGTGTTTACTTCTGTTTGGGGGGTTTTGTTTAGGGCTAAACATATATAGAATATATATATAGATACAGCTCTATATGGGGGGCTTTCTCTGCAGTTATTGTACATATGCATATGTATATAACTAGGTGTGTGTGTGTGTGTGTGTGTGTGGGTGGGTGTTAGTGAGTGTGTGGCATTAGTAATACTGTGCGAACTTCTTAGCTTACTCCTTGTCCATATCAGTTTCGGTTATTGTGGTTGCTGTTGTTGTTGTGGATATTTCTGGCAGGGATTATAGTTCTCAAAGCTTGTCTTTATCACGATCGATGCTCATTGCTTTAAAGATGCCACGCCCGATGCCATAGCGCAGGTTGAACTGATCCAGACTGGAGGCACGTGGTCGACTGCTGCCACTGATGTTGCCACTCGGGGTCGCATCTGTGGCATCAACTGGAGCGCTGGTGCTGCTTCTGCTGCTGCCGCTAGCACCAGGTGCAATTGATGCTGCAGCAATGCGCTCATCCTGATCCGTTTCACTGTACTCCGTTTCGGTGTCGCTGAATTTTCGCCGGCGTCGCAGAAAGGTGCTGCAGTGCCTCAGTTCGCCAAGGTTGTCGGAGAGTGAATGGCCACGTTTGCGCTCCTGTCGTTCCATTTCGGCTGCCAACATTTGCACCTCCCAGTCGTTGGAACCGGTGGTGGTGCTGCTAGGTGTCACTAACGCTGCACCGCTTAACTCATCTTCGGCTTCATCATCGTCATCATCCTCGCCCGCGATATTCATCTTGCTCGACGACGAACTCGAACTAGAGCTCTCTCCAATGTCCAATATGACGCTATCGGAGAGCCGTGTCAAATTGCCCGTTACATCGGATATCATCATGGCACTGCCACCACCACCTTCACCCCCCACGATGCCACCATCCCCAGCAGATGTGCTGCTGCCAATCGTACGCTCATCCCAGTCACGGTATCCTCTACTGCTATGCCGTCCATTCCCATGCGATGCATAGAAACTGGGATGACTCTGAGCGTGCCGCGTGGCCAATGTGCCTGGACCAGTGTAGTAGCTGCTGGGACAGTTGAGCGCATTGGCAGAGGCTGCGTGGTGACGACTTGGTCCAGGCGATATGCTGCGTCGTCCGCCCTGTATTGGTGGCGAAGAGGTGAACACCGTATCCAAGGAGTCGCCACGCTAAAAGTGGCAAAGATAGAGCGACAGATTAATATACTATATGTGAACAGATTTAAGACATGACTTGAGGTATAGCTACAGATTAAACTTGCAGATAGGTGAGACAAATTGGATTATCTTAACCTTATAGGGGACTTTTCACTTTCGACACATTCGCCTCTCACTCGTCTGATTTTTCAGACTTGCTTTGGTTATCTTTGGACTGAATCGTAAACTCATTTGAACTGTATCAGAAAGGCATCAAAAGGTTTGTCAAAATATCCCTCTGAGTAAATTGAAAATTAAATACGAAAATTCAAAATAAAAGTTATTTTAGGCAAGATGTCCGTGCGCTTTGACTGGTATCAATCGGATACTACAGTGGTTATTTCTGTGCTTCTAAAGAATGCCGCCGATAAGAATTATGCCGTTAACTTTCAGCCAAATGTGGTACAAATGACAGCAGAGGGTTATGCATTGCAGCTTCAGCTGGCTCATCCCATCGATGTGGAACGTTCGTCACACAAGGCTTTTCCGTCCAAAGTGGAAATTGTGCTGCGCAAGAAAATTTGTGGACGCTGGGAAAGTCTAGAGGCTCTAAAGAAAACTGCCTCTGATACTGCTACGGTACTGGCAATCCGCAAGGCTAAGAACTGGGACCGTCTGGTCAAGGAGCAGGAGCAAATCGACGAAAATGAGGCCCAAGGCGAGACGGCTTTGAGTAATCTATTCAAGCAGATCTACAAGACGTCCCCACCGGAAACCAAAATGGCCATGAATAAGTCGTTCACCGAATCTGGCGGAACTGTATTGAGCACCAACTGGGGTGAGGTGGGTCAGAAGAAGGTCGACATACAGCCGCCAAGTGGACTTGAATTTAAAAAATGGGACAAATAAGCCACATGCATACGTATATACTTCACTAATACATTTCAATGCATACACATTTGGTATATACTGAAAAATTGTAAGACACGAGGAAAAGCGATATTGTCCCAACCGAAAACTAAACATTACTAATGTGTGTAATTTTGTTTCTCAGAGAATATCGTCAAATACAACTGAACTAAGCTCCCGATGGATCTTTTAAGTCTTATACTAAGACTTATACTAACAAAAACTAAACATTACTAATGTGTGTAATTTTGTATATACAGAGAATATCGTCAAATACAACTGAACTAAACTCCCGATGAATCTCTTAAGTCTTATACTAAGTCTTATACTAACAAAAACTAAACATTACTAATGTGTGTAATTTTGTTTCTCAGAGAATATCGTCAAATACAACTGAACTAAACTCCCGATGAATCTTTTAAGTCTTATACTATTTAAAAGTCTGTACTTATTGGCCTACAAATGTTGCTTTCACTTTGAATAGCTTCTAAAGGGATTGTCATCTGTCCGTCAATATACACAGTCTCCTACTGTCGACTGCGGCCGACTGTAGCCTCCTTTTTAGGCTCCTCTTTGCCTGCAATGCACCCACTCACCATAAAGAGCAACTCGGCAGATGATCCCGAACTGCTATTGTCCTGCTCGGCGGGCTCATCATCGTCCACGGACAGCTGTGGACGCTTCTGGCGTCGTGTGGTCAGCGCAGTCACTGCCGACTTCTGTTCGATTGTGCGAAGTTTGAGCTGCAACTGAGCAATGATGGCATCCCGACGACGCACCTCTCCAGCCATACTCGAGAACTGGGTCTCGAATTTCGAGTGCATCTCATTCATGTGCGTCTTGATGACATGATTGATGCCGCTCAGTATCTGATTGAAATAGTCCTGCGCCTCGGGGAATCCTTGAAGCACAATTTAAAATAATAATACATCCAATGAACGGTTAGTAAAGTTTTGCTTTAAGCTGAACAACCCTGCGAGTGCTGGTACTGGGTACAGGTTATAGGGTACAGTTTGTACACTTAGTACAGTACAGTACAGTGGGAGTGTGTGTGTGTGTGTGTGTGTGTGTGGGCGTGTGTATCTGAGTCATAGAAAGAGGAGACAGCAGATAGATATAGAGAGAGGCAGAGAGAGCGAGCGAGCGAGGCAGTAAACATATGTAGTCCAAACGTGTTGCAAATGTTATTTCAGTGGCTGTTGTTGTTGTTGTTGTTGCTGTTGTTTCTGTTGTGGCTGTTGTTGTGGCTGTTGTTGTTGGCAGATAATCAGTTAAAAGAAATTATAAATAATGAATACATACGCAGTTACAGTTATTTACACACATTCCCATACACAATACAGCGTCTCCTCTCATTGGCATCAAGTTCAATCAAATCCAAAAATCAACCGAAAATAACCGAAAATTTTGATCGCTTTCTTATTGCTTGGGGATTCGTTTTTTATTTATTATATACAAAAAGCGTTGGTTTAAGTGTTTCGTTAATGAACTGTGTTAGTCGCATGCTGAGCAAACTGTACCCGTTGCCGCTGTTTCATTCCATTTCGTTCCCAAAAGCGTGCGTGCGCGTGCTTCGTTCAGTTTCAAGCTCGATATCGATATACCATATATATCGATCTTAAGCTCGAACATTCACTGGCTGAAAATGCTTTGATTGCTGTGCAAATAGTGTGTACTTAGACTCTAGATATAATTATTATAGCTTATATATGCGATTCAAATGAAGCAAATGAAGCAAATGAAATGAATAAAAATGAAGCAAACGTATTTACGGGAGAATATCTCATTTCTATCCTTGGATTAAGCTTTTATGCAAGAGTAATAATATTTTGTACAAGTTTATTGTAGGCATTCTTATTGATCTTAAGCATTTGTTGGTTTAAATTAAGCTCATGCAAGTCGTATAATAATAGCTCAAGAGTGTGATACATTTCATTAGACGATAGTTGCTCTGGATTGCATGCAATGTTTACAGAAGATAATTGGCATTTGATTAAGGGTATTCCATGGCATTGAAACTTGAGAAAACTGAGAAAAAAGTTTGATTAAAAAATAAAATGAAACACAATAGTAAAAGGACTTCAAATTAAATTAATGTATAAGATAATCTGGGAATCATTATTAAATTTAAAAGGACAAATGCAAACAATAAGTGAAAAAATAATCAAGTATTATCTACTTAATTATATTGAAGGAATGAGTATATACTAGTCGAATAAAATGTATCTCGAATTGTTTTCCAAAAGAAAGTGGAATTGGTAAAGCGTTATTAAACTAAAATAGTAACATACGCAGTGGAATACCCCTAACACAGTAGGTGTATCACAAATTAGTATGTATTATGAAGCGTTGACTAACTAATACATGTACTTATTATAGCTTAGGTATTACGCGTATTTACAGTTTGAATGTTTGATTTCGTTATGGGGGGAAAGCGGCGTGTTGACTTGAATTAGAAATGTTTTTTAGACACGGCATTCAAATATGATAGACAAATAGATACATACATACATGTGGATATAGATAGATATAAACATATTAGATACACGTATACAATGTCTATGCTTACCTTCTAAACGGGGCGCTTGACCCGCACTGGCAGTCGTGGCATTTGTCGTATTCTGTCGGAGCTGCAAATTCAAATTCAAATCTGTGGATGTTGTGGATTGTGCATGAAATTCGGTGTTCTGTGAGAGTATCTTATTCGACGATGACATGGATGAGCACTCGACCACATATGATGCCGTGGATGTGGATGCTGTTGCTGTTGCTGCTGCTGCTGCCGCTGCCGCTGCCGCTGCTGATACTGATGCTGATGCTGCTGTTGACGTTAAAGCGCTGCCAACGCCAGCGATGACGCCGCCTGATTGTGGCTCAAAGGCGAAACTCTCTTGCGGCGAATTCGTTGGCGTTACCAATGCCAACGTCGGCGACCAGACTGACGGATCCGGTACCATGTCCGTCAGTCCGGTGCCTGTGCTCATTCCGGTATAGTCTATGGTATTTCCTCTGTTGCCGTTAGCACTACCGGTACCGGTACCGGTACCGTTACCATTACCGCTCCCATTACCGTTACCGTTACCGTTTCCGATCGCGTTAATATGTTTGGTATTATTTAGGGCGAGATTCGTTATATCGCCACCGCCGGCAGCGCCAAGGGCAGCGAACTGACCATCCTCTTTGGCACTGGCGGGCGGGCTAGAAAGAGTTGAATGGAAGGTTACACTCTTCAAGAGCTTACTGTGCCTAGCCACGTACCCTTCCAAGGTTGGCTCCGTCAGCAGGCCCCGCGTCATGGCGATTGTGGCCCTGGTCGGACCCCTTGGCTCAGACACACCTAGGCCATCTCCATTCCCATCCCCAAGCTGTAGCTTCTTGAGTATGCTCTTCAGCTTGCGCCGTTCAACGGTTTCATTCGATTCTGGACTAAGAGGCATATACTCCAGTTGCTGTTGCTGCTGCTGCTGCTGCTGCTGTTGTTGTTGCTGTTGTTGCTGTTGTGTTGTCTGCTTGTTGCAATTGCTATCAGAGGCAGATGCTGAGGCGGATGCAGATGCTGATGCCGAGGCAGATGTATTAGTCGATATTGATGTGGAGCTTGTTGTCGACTCATAGGTGCTCAAAAATTGCGAATAGATGCCGGAGGTGTCGCTGTAGCAACGGTATAGTGACTCCGAAATGGGCACCTCATTGTTGTTGCTCGTCGACTTGGAGCAGTCGAGACTAAAGCTGCGCGTCTGCAGCGCCGTCTCCAGCTCGGCCAGCTTCTGTCGCTCGTTGAGGATCTTGAGACGCTTGACAAAGGGTAAGCCGCAGTATTCCGGCGACAGATCGAATACGCTCTGGTAGAGCTTACGTCCCGCGATCCGATCTGCTGCACCCTCGGGTAGCTTCTGTTCCGGCTTTTGCAGGCTGCGCAGGCATTCGCGTGTCGTGCTCAACGTACTGCGCGTATTGGATGAACAGGTGCTAGAGCTGGAGCCATGGCCATGACCATGTGTACCATGCCCATGACCATGACCATGCGGCTGACCATGAGCATGACTGTGTCCATGATGACGCGGTGAACGTGAGCTGCGTGCACTGTGATGCCTGGGCCGTGTGCTTATCCCTTCCATCTGTTGTGGTATATTGCTCAGCGAGTAATTCTTGAGCGGCGTCTCCATATCCCCATCGGGTGAGCAGTTGGTCAGACTGGTGTAGCTCGATGACATCAGTGTGGCCAGTTTCAGCTTTGACCAGGGCTTGATCGGTGTGCCATCCGTATCCGTATCCGATTGCATGGGTGTGCTTAGCTTATGGCACGGTTTGCTCGACGTCTTCTTCCCCATCGCCGCCAGAGGCAAGACACCCACGGTTGGACCACTACCCATAGACTCTGTGGCATGCTTGGCTATCACAGCCAGCGATTTGGGTGGCTCCTTCTTTGCTATGGCGCCGGTACTGACACCAGGCCCTGGTGTAATGGGTGGCACAACGCCCTGGAGCTGTTGGATCTTCTGCTTGAATGATACCTTCATGATGGGCTTGATCTGGGCCACAGTTAGCGAGGTGCCACCGGCTGTAGCCGCACTAGTGCCGGCTGCACCAGCTCCTGCTCCAAAGTCCACCTTGCTGCTGATATTTGGCGGCGTATTGGCCTAAATGTGAACAAGTTGAAAGATTAATGATTGGAAACTTGAGCAAAACTACAGCTAGAGGATTGGGGTAAGTATGTGCGGATTGTATGGCTGAATTTGGTGGAATTGGTTATCAAATTTGAAGGCTTATTAAGTGGCATTGGATTAAGATTTGTTTGGCTTTACCATGACGACGCCGGTATCGTTAGAGGCGTTCGTTTGGGGCTCGTTTTTAATTTTCAACTGTTGCAATCTCTGGATCAGGGGAAAGCCTTCGTTGAACTCGCGTTCGGGCTCTTCCTGTATCGATTCCTGCGGCGATAACGTACACGTTACATGTGAGTGAGGTGGAGATTTCTGTGGTGGTGTGGACTTAACAGCTCGCTCTTCGCGATCCTAGTGCAAGACACATAAAGACACATACAAAACTACTATTTAGGAGCCGGGGATTAAATTACAAACAACACGACAAAATTGCTGGAAATTGCATTTCTTTTTTCATTTTCAATCGAAAATCAAATCAAAATCAAATTAAGCGAATCAACAGAGTTGCATAAACCGAATATACCCCTTTCGCACGTTTCAAGTACAGGGCTAAAAAATAGTAAAAGAAAAAACGAACTGAAAAAGAACGCACTCAATTTGTAACTCTTCACCGAGTATCTGAAATGTGGTGTGTGTGTGTGTGTGTGTGAGTGTGTGTATGCATGTATGTGTGTGTATATGCATGTACATGTCTGTTACTGTTCAGTGAGCGCCTGTTTGATTCGTCCATTGTTAGACCCTCCACAATGGGTCTAATACGCTTTTTATTGTGTGTGTGTGTGTGTGTGTGTGTTTTGTTTGTTCTGTCTTGTGTTTCCTTGTTGTCTGTTATGTCTCGTGTTCCATTCAAATAAACAAAGTAAGCAAACATTATTATAATGCATAATGCACAGGCAGGCAGCTAATGGCAGACTCTAACGTCAGCAGCCAAATCAACGCTTCTTCATCTCCTTCTCCTTCTCCTGTCTCTTCTTCTTGACTCTCATTAAACGCAGAAAGCATATTACGGTAAGCTTACGATCATCCAAAATAATAAGAAACTAACTACTGTACATATAGTACCACACAACAGAGTAGAGATCCTGTGCTAACCAAATTCTATTCGATATGTAATAAGTCAATCTAGAAAATAATTCATTACTATTCGATTCAGTTTTGGGTTCAATCAGTTCAAAATCCGGTTTACTTTGGAACGTAAACGCTTTTTTAAATACCTCTTTTAACCAAATGGAAAGCCCAAAGACGCAATTTGGATGATAATAATATTATAATCTATATCAGTGGTGCCTTAAACTCATAATTCCTATCACATATGCGCTTTGCTGAGCAGCGCTGCTTTGACACACATAGTAGATTTTCACACATGTATAGGCGTCACGCTTCGTTGATTTTACGATTTTACGAACGCTCGCAGTTTGATAGTGTGAGTTTGGGCACCACTGATATATATATTTAAATATTTATATATAATATTTAAAATATATTTTGCGTATAGACGGTTTCCTTAGAATCGACACTCAATAAGAAGCATTTAGGCCTGTTCCCATTTTCGAATTCGTTCAATCGATTTACCGTTTTGGGGTTCCGAAATTCAATTCATCGTTTTCGATTAGCTTCATTTTTGGTCCATTTCGAAAGAGATTAACTTATTGTGTATGTTTAATAAACATTGTTGAGAGTAAAATTAATTACTTATAAAATAATTGGTTGCCGTGTAATTTCCAATATTTTATTAAAAAAAAAGGTTTTCTGTTGCTTGGTATATTGTGAAGTTAGCAAAGCGAAAAATCATCGAACATATGTTACGCCTATCGAGCATATGTTGTACAAACATCGATAAGTTTGGTATTTTATGACTTATGTAAATGGTATTTAATTAAAACTACTTAATATTAACCGAACAAACATTTCTATTTCTTGAAAACGATACTTCGAATTTAGGAAGCCCATTTTTTTTTCAAAAAGTAAGTGGATTGAACGAATTCAAAAATGGGAACAGGCCTGATTATCTATTAATTCTCTTTACTCCATCTATGTATAATAATCAGGCCTGTTCCCATTTACGAAATCGATCATTCGATTTACTTTTTGAAAAAAATGGGCTTCCTAAATTCGATGTATCGTTTTGAAGAAATGAAAATATTTATTGTACTTACACACGAAGCTAATCTATTTCGAAATGGAGCAAATATGAAGCTAATCGAAAACGATTAATTGAATTTAGAACCCCATTTTTTTCAAAAAGTAAATCGAATGATCGATTTCGTAAATGGGAACAGGCCTGAATATACATTGTATATGCTGCGTGATTAGAATCTCCATTAATTGGTTAAACTTATATATTTATATCTAATGTTATCCTTTGCTTTTATTTCTCCTATCTTCCTATCCTAAGAGAGCGGCGTTGCTTATCGACAAAACGTGCTTTATACGAGTTTCAACTGAATTACGATTAATTGAAGGTGCAAATATAGACAATAAACTAATGCTATATTACTGCAAATGAAACGTAGGGTGAGAAGAAAAACGAAAAAAAGCTGCGCAGACGCTCAAAAATCAATTAACGAACAAGGAACAAGTAAAGGAAGCAGCACTCGATGCGATCAATGAATGGAATACGCAAAGAGCGGGTATATTCAATTGTACAAGTGTGAACTAGTACGAGTACGAGTACAACGGGTGTTTGAATATATAGCATAGTATAGTATATAGTAGTATATATGTATGTGTATATTGTTCATGGGTGCTTCGTGTCTAATTCTTCTGTCGTGTCTAAGTTTTTCATGTGTTACGTGTCAAAGGGTGTTCCGGTATGCCCGTCATTGGGTGTTTGGGGTGCGTGTCTAATGTTAAAGCCGGGTTTCTATAGCAGGAAACACCATATAAAGCTCGTGAAGGATCACAATGAGGCAATGACATACGAGTCGTGATTGAAATGACAAAGGCGTAAATCGAAAATTGAAAATAATTGTGACAGAAACAGAGCTGGTGGTGGCGGTGGTTGACGGTGACGGTGACGGTGACGGTGGTTAGTGTTGTTAGTGATTGCAATGAGATGGCACTGATTTGGCTCAGCTAAATGATTCCACTTACCTGTTTCTCTTTGAGCAAACGCAATCGCTGCAGCAGAGGCAGACCAGCCCCAATGGGACTGGGCGTCTTGTCGTGCAGCTCATCTTTGGCCTCGGCGCTGTCCGCATCCTTCTCATCGGAGCGAACGCGGGACATGCGTTTCAGCATTATCTTACTGCCACGGGGTGAGGTATTGTGCAGCGGTTGCATCTCCAGTGACTCATCACTCTTGCGTGACGTCCTGAAAAAGGGGGTAAGACACATCATGTCAGATGAGAGTTGAAATTAAATTGCGTTTGCATGCTTGTACTAGCCTGGACTTCTTCAGCACATTGCGAAACCCTTTGACGTCGTGTTTCAGCTTATCAACGATTTTTTTCGACGCACTGTTCTCGCTGCTGTCGCTCTGATGCACCTGATGATGATGCGGTCCATGCGCGTGGGCATGCGCAAGATGCGGATGGGCCGCTGCATAGGCCGCTTGCTCCTTGTCACTCTGCGCCTTGGCATACTTCTTGTTCACACAACGCACCTCCATCAGTCGCTTTCGACCGAGCGTCTGCAGGATCTCTTGGGCATCCGGATAGTCCTTCATGGCAGCGAGCACATCCTCGCGTGACAGCGAAAACAGCTCCGAATACCCCACAGAGCGCACATCCGCAGTGCGTCTATAATGAGACAAGAGTTAGTAGTTACACTGTTCCACATAAGGTCAACTCCCGCTTACTTATTGAGACCATCCAGATTCAGTATGCCGATTTCACCAAAAAAATCACCAGCTTTCATCGTGGTCAGCACCTTGCCCGTCTCGCTGAGCACCTCCAGTATACCATCGGCTATGATGAACATCTCGCGTGCAACCTCACCCTTCCGGCAAATGGAATCGCCGGGTGTGAAGATGTACGCCTTCATTTTCAGCACTAGATCATGCAGAAACTCTGGCTGGCACTCTTGGAATATGGTCACCTTTTTCAGTACACTTAGATTAACGTGTAAGGCCAATTCGGTTTTCAGTTTATCGGGCAGCAGGCCCAATGCGGTGTTTATATCACCGCCACCCTGTATGCGACCACGCGACCAACTGTAATCGTACCATCGCAATACACGACGCTTCATTCCACCGGGCACCTGATAACATTCGGTATTTAATCATCTACATAGAATCAAAGTACTTTCGATCCCACTCACCTTGTGATGTCTCATATAAGTCTTGGCACCGTCCAGTAAACGCTCAAACTCCAAACGATTGGCATTACGATTGGTTATCACATTGCCCACTTGGCCCACAATAGTTGCAAAGATAAAAACGCCAATCAAATAGCTAACGATAGTAAAAATATATCTATACGGAGAGAACGAAAATACAAGCGGATTTTAGTGGTGAATAGTGAGAAAGAACAGAGAGAAACTTAGCCAAAAGAGAGCGAGAGATTGGAAGAGACTAACAGCCTTTTTCCACAGTACTACAATCGGAACTTTCGCACAAAATCCGATCAGGCTTGAATGCCATTCGCTGAGAATGCTTTCAGTTTTATCGAACACGCGATGCCTATCGATTATTTCGTTCTATCACCTCTATAACCAGCTGTTGTGCCGAAGAAGTAATTGTGCACTAAATTAAATTTACAAATTAAATATTTAAATTTGTTTGTTTAGGTGAACAAAACATTGTTAATGCTTTGGATCCGTGTACATAATTGCTTGATCGATTGTAATTTACAGTTTTGATAAACTTATTGGGAATTTATAAGGAAATAAATAAGACAAAATATGTGTGGCTAGCGAAACAGCTGATTTTTTCGGGGCGAATGGCAAATGTGAATGTGATTTGCACATAGAAATATCACATCAATCGAAGAATGTGAATGTACCCAATGTAAGTTGCCTGTGGTAAAGGGCTATAAGTAGTCTTTACCTTATTAGAGATGGCAAAGAATCGTTGGTACTATGGACATTATCAGTGATAAGTATCAGTAATCATATCATATCATAGTTTAGTTTAATCACTTTCACTCTCTCTTTGCGTTTGCTCTCTTCAAAGTTTTCGAAAGCACATTTCATCTGGCATTTAACTCAATTTGAAATTAACTTAAGGTTTTTGAAACAAATAAATATCACTGAAATTTGTTAAAGGCTGTCGCACGCTTTCGAAAACTTTGAAACTAGCATAGATCAGATCTGAATAGACTGAGGGCCATAGACAACTTTGATTGATTGCAACAGTTAAGCCAAAAGTACATATATTTTAACAGAGCAATTCATATAACTGTATCGAACTGGTGGACAGCCCCCAACATAGTGCATGATGATATTCATATGATATTTAGCTATTTCATTAGTACAATATTTGTTGAAATTAATATTGATCTTATCTGTGTGTGTGTGTGTGTATCATACCCATAACTAGAGCCAAATTGTAGCAGTCGTGATTTGATGCCACGTCTTGGTATTGATCTTGGGCCGTCCACCGAAAAGTGTTTTCTGTTGTTCGATTTGCAACGGGGAAATGGAATGGAAGACAAGACAAGACACAACCCAGAAAACAAATCAAAGAAAAAAAACAACAACCCTTAGCTCTCATGTCCTTGCACCCCAGTCGTATCTAGCCGATGGTCCATACTCACTCTGCATTCGTCTCCGGCGTGGGCAGATCCCCAATGGTGGTCAATGTCAATGTCGACCAATATAAACTGCCCAGATATTTGCGCGTCAGCGTCGCATAGTCACCTGGCCTATACGGATAGACCCAATCACCCTACAATGGCAGTTGGCAGTTGATTAGCTGATTGATTGATTGATCAGTCACTCGGTTGTGGTACTCACTTGAAAACCCTCCGCTTCGGAGAGCAAAAAATAGAAACAACCGAACCAATGGGCCAATATTAACAGGATATGAATTAGATTAACAACACGCCATAAATTTGGCCAAACTGTTCTACTCTCTACGATGTAATAAAATCTCACAGATCGATATACCTGAAAAAGAGACGAATAAGTATCAATCATTAGAATAAAAATCAGAATGGAATTGATGCGTGAGACTTACTTTAAAAAAGCGCGTAAAACGCAAAAGCGGATGTGTGCCCATCTTCAACTGCAGCAGATCCAATGGTATCAGCGCTATCATATCAAAGATGAACTCACGCGAGTGCACATAATGACAGGCTAGTTTCCTATCATCATATACCTGTTGGGTGTACACATATAGAACTGATTACATATGTATATTCATCATAGAGTTTCGATAACTTACCATAAGGCCCTGCTCCAGATAGCCTGTGCGTAATTGAACTATTATATCTAAGATAAATACAACATCTGTCATTGAATCGCAGATGAGCCAAAAGGTAGGCACAGATTGCTGTCAGTGGGAAAGAGATAATTTAAACAAAAAATAGAGAAATTATTTTCAGTTTTAATATGCATTTCAATTTGCCTCTCAGCTCCGGTCAAGGACAATTATTTTGGCCATGCATTTCACCATTGCTAATGAGAATGAGATGGAGATGGAGATGAAGATGAAAATAGGAATGGAATGGGAATTGTGAAATTGCAACTTGTGGCAGGGGCAAGGCAAATCAACGGTACACCACCACTCGGTACTCCTCCACAAATGGCAGTAAGAACAAGTATGCCACATTACGTGGCTAAAGGTCAACAACGACGAGTGTAGTATCACATGCCACATGCCACATGCCATGCCATGGCAGACCCCAAATCTATCCACAGTGGACATTGAGACAGACAGCAGAGGCTATTGTTGCTGCTGCTGCTGCTGCTGGCAACCCTTAGCCAGTTCTAATCTGATGACAAACACCAACTAACTGGGCCGTGTACAAACATTTACACAGGTCCAAAAGTCCAAGGTTCAAGAGAAGAATCCAACAGACCAACAGGCCGACTAACCGAGCGACTAACCAACCGACCATTTGGCTTATGAGATGGCTGCGTGTCTTTTAATTGAGTCATTACGAAGAGTTGCCAGAAAAAAGGTGAAATAATGATGCCAAAAGAATTTCAACTATTTAATACCCTCTCTTTTTTAGATGGGTGGGAAGTTAAGTTTGTTGATGAAAAACAAAAGTTGCAGACAATCATAAATAAACTACCAATATTATTATCGTTATTATTCTCATTAGGATCTTAACTGAAATTAAAAAAAGTTGTCATAGCCGATATGGAGCGAGGCAAATAAATAGATCACAGATAATCCGCGGTAAGTATTTATGCTTTATCTACCATTTAGATAAAACTACAACTATAAATGGTTAAATGTATACCAGAATTATTTATGAGAGATTTATTAATTTATACATAGTTCATTTTATTTATTGATATTTATTTTTGATTATATCTACTTACATTTGCTTGTATCTATATTTGTTTTTATTTATATACATTTTTCTGTTTATTTATGTGTCTTGTTTTAATTTAATTTGTATTTATACTTGAGTTAAATTTACTTTATATTTATACTATTTATTTTGTATATATTTATTTCTATTATTTAAATATTTGATTTAAATTCAAACTTATATATTTTTATCTTTCTCTGTGTTTATTTTTATTTATATTTATTTTTGTTTAAACTTCTTATTTTTGATTATACTTAGATGCAAATAAACTTCCACAGTGTCTAGCGTCCAGCCTTACCCACCCGTTGGGCAAGGAGTAATTTTTAGGCATTTGAAAGGACCTAAGCCAACTAAAGGACTAACGGCAGCTGCCCTTTGGCAACAGAGAGAATGGACTCAAACACTTGTACATAATAAACTTCATTGTTTGAGAAAATTTATGATTCTTGGGGGCATTATTATGAGGCGGCAGCAAGTCAACTCGTATTACAAACTTCAAGTATTATGACAAAAGGTGTTTTCTTACCAGAACAACGAACAACAAGGAACAAAGGTTTGTCTATCTACGAGACGAGTATTTTATGTGGGAGCGTGGAGCGAGAGGAGTCCGAGATAGCAATGAGAAATGTATGCAGAGCCTTTTCTTGTTGTTTTTCTTTTTGTTAGATAATCGAAAACGTACCTGCAGTTCAGGAAAGCTCTGCCTCACAATTAGGGTCCATAGATTATATAGAACACATATAGTTAACATCATTAACCAATAGAAGTAAAAATTTTCATCTGGATTAACAACGGAGCGTCGTTTCTGCAGATAGCGTCGTCTACGTTTAACTGTTTTATCGACGTCACCAGAGGCACTTTCTGAACCCGTGTCTTCAACAGTTTCCTATAAACATCAAATACACACGTCCGTTGAGAATTATAGTATAGTCGTATGTGTTTTTGATTGTGGGTATGTTGGGGCAGACTCACCTGTGTTTCGGGTATCTGTCTAGTTGAGAAACGCTTCAGGAATGAGTCTTCGCGCTTGAGCGGTGGTTTCTTCTGTATGGCCGATGATATTTGTACGGTGGTGCGCAATTTCATCCAGCGTTGATTCGATCGTGTCCTGTACGAGGATATATACGTTCAATGATCACAACTCTTTACAGTGGACACAATAATAATCAGTTATTAATTAGATTCATCTACTTCTAATACAGCGGGGTTTAAAAATCAAATATCAAGCAACTACTATTTGGTAAAACTATAAACATCGAAACTAAAAGGAAGAGACAAACAGAGTGTTAGAGAGTGAGAAAAGAGACATTAAAACAGATTGGACAGATTGCGTGCGTTTTACTTTGATCTAGGGCTACTTCTATCACTTAGCCTAGTGTGTGCTAGTGGGTGCGCTAGAGGGTGCTCGAGACTACTAGTATTTGCTATAAGGTCATAACTTACGCAACACGAAACACTTACGTAATGCGTGGTAGGAGCAATAAACATTCATTTAACGGTAAACCCAAAAACCCGTAACGCAAACGCACTTAAAGGGCACGCAACGATATGGCAACGCTAACGTCTAACGGTACAACGGTTAACGGGCAACGGGTAACGGGTAACGGTAACGGGCAACGGTACAGTAACACACACATAGAAAAGCACGCACTAAAAACATGTAAGTAGTAGTAGAGTGGTCAGGTGATGTTTCAGTTCTTGAGGCGAGCAAGTGGCGGACTGCAGACCCTACTCCCCCATCCTCCATTTGCTTAGGGCTAAGGGGAAGCACCGACTGTGTCTGCGCCACTTGGACGTCTCAGTTTTCATTTTGAACATTAACTCTAATGGCAATCCAGCATGCAAAAGTAACAATGGTTTTTATAAAGATAGATTATACTCGAGATACAACTAGTATATAGTATGTATATACTATAGTGGAGGCGAAAGATAGATGTTCAAGTAGTATGTAGTGGAATGTTTAGTACTATTCATGCGTTAGTTAGTTGCAAATAAAAAGGAAAGGCAAGTGGGCGGAAAATTGAATTTCAAAGCTGTTTCAGTTTGAGTTATACTAGAGTAGTTTCCTCTGATGGTGAAGTTTAGCAAATGAAAACAGTAACAGCAACACTAGAAATATAAAATATTTTCATAAAGTTTGAAGGGATTTCACGATTTGAAATGTGAGTGGAAGTGGAAGCTGAGCAGGACTCACAAAAGAAAAAGCTCGCTGCAACGTTGAAATGACTCGTGGCATACTATATCTAGTATGGTGGGGTATATGGCGTCTATAGACATTTCAATTCAATACAGAGTATATTTTAAAGTGATTGTTGTGCAGTTGAGGCTAAAGTGCGTGAATGGAATGCGAGGTATGCGGAAACTGGAAAAGGGGAAAGGGGAAACTGGTAGGTGGGAGAAAAGAAAAGAAAACTGGGCAACAGGATAAGCAGTTTATAAACATGTTTTTCTTTTCGTTTTCTTCGCCTTCAGTTTTGTTTATTTCGCTTCGTTTTACTTTCTCATTTCTCTTTTGTTTGGTTGCTCTGCTTGCGTTTTTTGCTCAAATCGCTCAATTGAAAAGTGGTAAATGCCTTGCTACGAATGAGTAACGATATCATAAGTAAGTATATATCGATATATACATATGTATGTGTGTGTATGCTACGTGAGTGTTATGTACACATGTATGTATGCTGGATGGTATACGAGTACTTCTTCAATACTATACACACATAGTTGTGACACTAGTCAGTTTATGCTCCGTGTTTTATTTTATTTACAAAACGCCTTTAGCTTATTTAGTTTATGTGTAGTTGTATACGAATATATATATGTATGTATATACACGAATAAAGCGAATTTAGTGGGGTTGTGAGGGGGCGGGGAAATCAATTGCTTTGGTACTTATGTATAGTTGAGAGTGTGGACACGGCATACATAGTATAGTATATACAAAATGTTCAGTGTCAAGCTAGGTATAACTTGCATCTTGCGTACTATTTACAGCTTTTGCTTAGCATTATATTTAGTATGTATGTATATATTTTTATTTGATATTCAGGTTTAATTTTAGTAAAAATCTGTTGGTAGTTTTGTTTGTTTAACTGTTGAGGCTACCAAATATAACGCATACGTCATGTGGTACAAAAGAAGAACGCAGCTTGCATTGCGGCTAGCTAAAAGTATAAAAATATTTATAGAAACAAACGAATACAAACTCAAACTCAAACAGAAACCGAAACAGAAACAGAAACTAGGCGTGACATGGTCTTTATACAAGTGTGGGGTGGGTGTGGCTGTGGCTGTGGCTGTGGTGTGGGTGTGGACAGGTGTGTGAGTGTGTGTTCATGGTGAGTGGTACATGAGTGGTTTGCTTCGCACTTAACCCGTCAACTAGAACTATGTACAGTGATTTGAGTTAGAGTATCAAGTGTATTCGTTGTTTGTCTATGGCAGTTTTTCATTGTGCCCAACGCAATTGAAAAAGAGAAGCGCACGCATGCCAATTAGATGCAGCTCAATTCATCTCAAATATCATTATCATCGTCATTATCATTATAATTATCATTAGCATTATCAGTATATTAATATGAATTTTGGCAACATAATCAATAAGCGTAGCTACATATGTATGTGTATGCGTGTGTCCTTGTGTATGTGTGTCTTTTGTTGCTATGCATGTGTGTGCGTGTGTGTGTTGTGTGTTGTGCAATAAACGTGAGAGTGAACCAAAAAACGAACGAAAAGAACAAGAGCAAGAAACTTACCAATCGGAATCTGGATCTGAAGCTCCATCTCCGATACGCGATTTCCTAAACGAGTTTATTGAATTGATTGTTTTTAATTCATATATATGCATGTTTTTGTTTGTTTTTTTTCTGTTTGTTTTTTTTTTTTTTTTTTGTGCAAAGCATTTTGAAAACATCAGTTGTGGTTGTAGATATTGTGGTCATTGTAGTTGTGGTGGTAATTAATTCGATTCATTTCATGTATAATTAGTGTTTTCAATTAATAAAACTTTTTTTTGTCAGAGAAATAGAGAATAATACAGAGAGACAAAGCACTTTCCACAGAGAAGAGGTGTACGTGTATGAGAGATAGATAGGAGACAAGCAGTAGAGAAGATTTCAATACTCATCAACCACATCAGACATTTGCAGTTGATTCTTATTGCAGAGCGAAGGGTTTATATTGCATTTCTTAGAGAAGTAAGTAGAGAGTTAAAAAAACTACAATAAAGATACACATTGAACTCATAAAGTAGCACCATACCATAGCATATAGTACTCTATTAACTTATGAATAGTGTACAAGTAGTGAATAAATTCCTGCTAATATTTATTGTAGGAATATGTGACTTATATCTTAGGAATTCGTTATAGAATGCTAATCAAGTTTATAAATGAAAATTTGTGCATTTTCCTTATCAACTCAACTCAATACGTTAAGCTTACTTACAGATTGATCAAGAGTTGTATAATAAATCATAGTTAAGAAAATTGTGAACAAAATTAAATTGATTAATATTGAAATTAAAATGATATTTTGATGATATTATTATTATTAAAATTTAGACATCTAAAATAATACTATGTTAAATTCAATGAAAATAATTTATTAAATATAGAAATTATGTTGAATTATTTCTATATTATCTTGAGGTAAAAACGTTTGGTTCAGATCAAGCATTTATATCACAATAATAAACGGGAATATATCCATAAAATACTTGGCATTTCAACACTGTTTTGGCATTTTCAAACACTGACCATGGTATATATAGTATGTTATATGTACTATATGCATGTTGATTAACTGCTCATAGCTTATAGCAAAAGGCAGAAGTGGAACCCAAGTCAGTCTACTTGATGGATTTTCATCAAGATTGAATTTCCCGTCTGTGGTATGTGTGTGTATATGTATTGTTCCGCAAGCCATTATTATGTGTTTCATTATTTAATTTTCTGTATTCCGTAGATAAATGTTGTTCTTTCTCTGGTGCTGCTGCTGCTGCCGCTTCTTATTTTACGCTCATTTCGTTGCAAGCATTGCTTGGGAGAGCTTTTCTTTGCATTCCCCCCTTTTCATCGTTGTGGCTATCACAATGTATCATCACACACACACACACACACATACACACTCAGACACATAGTGAGGCAATTCATTTAACGGTCAGTTCGTTGACTTGGCTTTTGGCCTGTTTCCTTGCTCTTTTTGTTCTTTTCTTTTCTGTTCTGTTCTGTTCTGTTTTTTCTCTTTGGCCCACATGCGGGCTGCGTGCCATGAAGCGTAAAAAAGGCTTGCTGTACGATAAGATTACGCTTACACACACACACACACACACACGCACACACGCACAATTTCACTTCTTTCGATTTGTTATAAATTGAAAATAAAAATGAGCTTGTTAGTTTTGTATGGCTTTAACACAAAAGCTGAACGAGTTTTAAGCTTTTGTGGTTGCTCCACCTATTAAATGCCCTCTTTTTTTATTGCACCACAAATCATCGATACACATCCACACACCCGTACACCCGTACACCCGTACACACACACATACAAATTGCTTAATGGCTGCATGATGTCGGTTTGGGCTTTGCCTGTGGCTGCGGCACCAATGTCCTAAGCTTCAGTTTTCAATTAACGCCTCGACAGCACCACCACCACCACCACTACCAGCACCCGCTCCCCTCATTTGGTGGTGGTATTGCACCACATGCGTGACCCACTGCTGTCCACTTCTGCAACTGTCACGCCGACATGACCAAACAAATTTTCGCAGTTGGCTCAGTTGGCTCAGTTAGCCCAGTTTTTGGTCGGAAATGTTTCAACTGCCAGGCTCGATAAGTCCGTCCACTTGACTTCTATGGCTATGGCTATAGCTATGGCTATGTGGAACGATAACTGTCCAGTCATTTGGCTGCCATTGCGGCCAGCTGCTTGTTAATTGCCCCGAGCGAGTGTAACCCAGCAGCACAGACCACTTTTATAGGCTATCAAGCATAAACACACTAATAAATTTGCAAACATGTGTATTAAGCATAATACTCCTACTCTATAATAATTGCACACTTTCAAATTTGTACAGCGCTCAAAATTAACACCAGACTTTATGGTTATATGCTTTAAACCCTTTGAAGACTCAGGCTGTGCTATAACAACCAATAGGCGGAACAGTCAGACGCAATCGGCAGCAGCAGACAGATTAATGTTGTGGGAGTAACAATATTTACTCAGCTGCATATTTTAGTCTTAACTTAAATAGAGGAAGAGTGACCATCGTCAACAATCGTATTGATACTTGAACAGTGTGACCATCCTACATAGTTATATAAATTCTTAAAGCTGCTATACATATCTAAAGATCAGGTTTAGCCCGTTGTCAAGATAGCGCACATGGATTAAGGTTAGACATATATGTATTTGGTGTTTATTTAAATGAACTTATAAATGCATTGAATAAATAATAATTATGTTAATTTCACCATCCGTGCTCTGTTGCGCTTCTCTACTCGACTCTTTCTTGTACTACTTATCGATAGGCGTATCGACTGCTATCGCCTGCCACCACAATTAAGGCGCGTACGCTGGCGATTCAATAGTTCGCTCACACATAATACTATTTAGGCCTAAAAAGTTAATTTATTCAATGGATTCCGATGTTTGCATCATATTTTTCATTTTAGGTATAATAATTATAATCTACTCTTTTAGGAATTTACACACAGTCTTACGCTGGCGTAGGTGAATGAAATGCAGTTTAAGAAATTAGAATTGAATCATTATAAACCTAAAAATATAGTGATATAATAAGTACCTTTTAAAATAAATAGTGGAAATTCTACTTGTCACGTTCTTATGACTAAATTTTCAATTATAAATTCAACCCGAATTGATTTTTCTTGAAAAAAAACTAAGAAGGTTAACTTATATCGCATGTTCGTGTTTGCAACATTCATATTGAATGAGGTTCAGGTCTTATATCATTCCTATCGAGGGACGAATGAAATTACTCATATTATCCTAGATTTGAAACTCTTTGGCAATTAACTGATAAATTATTTACTGTCCTTTTGGTATTATAATTCTATTTGCGATTGTTAGATTTGAAAGATACTATAATATTTATTTACTGTTTATATTTCTATATAAAAGCAGCATAAGTCATTATAGATCTCAGCATCACCATTATAGATCTCAGCAGCAGCGTGAGATCTGCTATGTATAGCTACTACTTTATGCAGATCAAAGTATCTTTAATAAGTCTTGTGACCTCTAGCTGTAACCTATGGTAAGCAGAAGAAGAAGAAGATGATAAAATGTAGTGCGTCTTTCTGTTGCTATTTTTGGAGGCAGAACTTGATGGACACTTGGCCGGGGCACTTGACACAATGACGCAAATGCAACAAATGCCTGACAATTTTCCCTCTGTCCGTGTGTATCTGTGTGTGTCTGTGTATGCATGTGTGCACGTGTGAGTGTGTGTTCTAGTGGCAGTTCAAGTGGCACTGATTCACAACACAATTGTAATCGCAATGCGGCACCAGATCGAACAATAAATGTCGATTGCGATGGGCTGAAGACACTTGTAACTGAATTTAGTATCCGTGACACAGTGCCAAAGCAGAGAGCGAAGGGCAAAGAGACAGAGGCAGAGCGACTGCACAAACACTTATGCATGCATGTGTGTTTCGGCTCTTTTGGCAGTTAGCAAAATTGAGAATGCATAAATGCATCTCGCAGAGGGGGAATGAATGCTGTATTTCTAGGTCATGACAGTTAACCCTCCACGACGTCGTTTTTTTCTCATCACTGACAGTTCATGCATGTGAGTGTGAGTGTGAGTGTGTGTGTGAGTGTGAGTGTGCATTGCCGGTTTCTACATAAATTTGCAATTTTCTAAATTCAAATTCTTTGTAAGTTGTCATTCAGAAGGCAATTTCTCATTTGGCATGCACGGTGCCAAAGTATTGTAGCATATGCATAGGCGCAACTACTTCAACTCTGCCAGAGTGTGTGTAAGTGTTTGTGCCCAGTCTGTATCTCTGTGTGTCTGTGTGTGTACCCCTATATATGTCAAAAGTTCGCCTGCAATATTAGACTGTGGATAAAATGAACATTATTTTTGGGCACTAACAAAACACATGTATATACATACATACATAGATAGACTGGAACTCGTATCTTTACTCTTATGTAGGTAGATAAAACTGATAGATCTGATAGACTGACTTACACTAAATCAACAGAAAAAGCATAAAAGATTGCTTTTCTCTGACCTTCTATAAATTGTTGTAATTTTTTAAAATAGTTTTGATAAGTGTAAAATAAAATAAAACATCGGTAACCCGTATATATTTAAGTTCAAGTTAATATTATATTGAAATTACACTGAGCAACAAAATACAAGTTAACTTTATCTCTGTTTTTTTAATTGACAAAAAAGAACATTCAGAACTTGTTGATTCTTTCTTAAAGAATTTTTTAAAATTTATCTTATTTTTTTTAAGAACTTTAGCTCGATTTTATTAGAGTTGATGGTGTCTAAAAGCTAATGAATATACTAAGTATAAATAAATAAAATAAATATTTATAAAGTGGTAATAAAGTGAAGTATAATATATTAATTATAAGCACACTTTTATAGTAGTAGTATTATAGTAGTTCAGTAAGTAGTTTTGTGAGAATGTAAATTAGAATTTAGTTAATGGAAGACTAATTTTTTATTTCGAAATTTGGCGAATCATTTGAAAACCATAAATATTTCCAGTAACTACGCAACGTTGGTGTATAAAATTCATCAATATTAGGCTTTTATGTCGATGGTGAGACGACTGAGATTTTACTACATATAGTACTTGAGCATACCTAATTAACAATGGTTTCACATGCAACACATTTAATATGACGCCGAAGGAATAGACTTGCCTGGTGGCTAGTACTATGAACAGATTTTAAGTTACTCCTTTTGAACGTAATTAATTAAATTGAGTACAGTCACGCTTATTTCAGCTAAGACCGTTTTTAACGCCGC
The DNA here is from genome assembly GCA_035045005.1 of Liodrosophila aerea. Taxonomy (NCBI): domain Eukaryota; kingdom Metazoa; phylum Arthropoda; class Insecta; order Diptera; family Drosophilidae; genus Liodrosophila; species Liodrosophila aerea. The sequence goes on from JAWNNL010000218.1 coordinate 544,254, forward strand.
TTTTTAATTAATACCCATAACTTGTATAATTCTCCCACTGTGTGAGAGTCTGTTGTTCGTGTGAGTATGTGTGTGTGTGTGTGTGAGTCAGAAGTTCGCTTACAATCCGGCAGGCAGCTTAAACATATCGATTCTCTTCCAACACACACACACACACACAGAGTGATACACAGTTTCTCTCTATATTTATACTTATATAGAGGGCACTTTAACTTTTGCTGTTTGCTAAGATTTTTTCATTTTGGTTAAGAGTTGTGTGTATTTGTTGTGTAAGAGAGTGTGTGTGTGTGCTAATATGTATGTACATCTATGTTTGTGTGTTCAGCTGCACTTTGGCCTCAGCTTGGCAAACTTTTAAGGCTGCTCTTTTGGCAGCAGCAGAAGAAGAAGTAAAAGTAGCAGAACAGAAAATAATGAAAAACGAGTGTGTAGGGCAACGCTCGACGTAGAGGCAGGGGGCAGGGGAATTAGGAAAAGGATATTCCCAAGAATAATAGCGACACCTTTTCATCCAACTTCAAAGAGTAGAGTAATGGAGACAAACAGTGAGAAAGACACAGCGAGGCAGAGGGAAGCCCCACCACACAGCAAGTGAGAGGTGGGGAGGGGAGGGTAGAGAAAGAGATTGTTTGCAACTGAGCGTATGAACGATATATGAGCATATTAGGGGAGCAGGAGAGCATGACACACAGAGAACGGAGAGAGAAAGTGGAGAAAGGGGGAGTGAGAGAAGGTGGAGAATAAGATTTTCACATTAATTATAAGACACGGTCACAGGCATTTAACACTGGATAACACACATACATACATATATATATCTATATATATGGAAGGGATATATTCCTCTACAGGAATAGGACAAGAGAGAGTGACAAAGACAAAGACAAAGACAGAGGCAGAGGCAGAGGCAGAGAGAAAGAGAGAATGATAGAGAGTTGAGGGAACACACACAAAATGGATTAGTAGATTTCGTTGAGGAGATTATTAATTAGTTAATACGAGTACTTTACTTTCATGGTATGCATTTGAATTGAGGTTTCCAACTGGTTTTAGTATATTATGGTATTAGGTGGTGGATGAGGGGTAAGGGTTAAGGGGTATATTTTGAGGACACACACGTACACACACACGCACAGAGAATGCAAGAAATTACAATTAGTAGTAGTACAAGTGGCAATCATATAAGTTTTAGATAGTGGCTTGCTTTAAGATAAGTTAGTTTACTTTAAGATTTAAGTACAAAGATTTTCAATTAGATTAGATTAGATTAGATTAGTTTGGTTTTTGTTATTATGGATTAGTTAGCTGGACTGTACGAATACTTTGAGGTATAACTGTAAAAGCACCGTTCCTCTTAATGCGACGCAACGAGCAGTAGTATGCCATGACGGCTCTCAGGCTCTTCCATTTGGTGGTCTGATTGTTGTTGTTTCTATTGTTGTTGTCATTACTGTTGCCGTTGTTGTTGTGGCTGTTGTTGTTGCTGTTGTTGTTGCTTCTACTGCTAGCAATGCTGATTAGCTCCTCGGGATGCTCGCTGATAAAGGACGAGAGCGTCTTCACCTGCGCACAGCTGGACGAATTGATAAGCCTGCCAATACCACTGCCACTGCCACTGCCATTGCCACTCACAGCCACGCCCGCACCAACACCACCAGCACCACCGCCCCCTGCCAGCGAATATGAGCTGCAATCAGAGGACGGACTGTTCAAATGCAATCGCACCTGACGGCGCTGGCGGGCAGATTGCTCTCGATGTGATTGATACGAAGATTTCAGGTGTTGCTGCTGATGCAGATGCTGTTGCTGTTGCTGTTGCTGCTGTTGTTGATGCTTTGGCGGTAGTATAAGTCTATCCCTCTCTGTGTACAATCTTAAACTATTTGTACAGTTGCAGCCGGTAGTGCTCTGCCCACTAGTCAGCGATGAGTTGCCCGATCTTCCGATAAGTGAAAGCTTATGTTAAACTTTGTTTTATGCCATAAATATTATGTATAGTGGTGTAATCCAAAGTGTCACACTTTTCTAGTTAAATGTATCTATAAACATCGGTACCACTAAAAACGCCAGACAATTCGTTCAAGATACACTTTTAAAACTATCGATAATTTTCTTGCTCATTGAATTACTCTGCAACTGAATTCTCCCTAAAATCTCTCATTTTTTATATATATATTTCATTTAAAAAGGTCTCTGTATTCTCCTTTTGATTCATAAACTTGTATACATTTCCTTTTAATTCTCTTAACTTACTTTACAAATTTGCAACTCTTCTCTAAACTCTCATATCAAACTTAAGGTAAACTTAAGGTTTGACTTTAGTGGAATACACAGTAGAATATAATTCCAAACAAATTTTAAAAAATCTTTGAGTTTATCAAATAAACAAAGCGCTATACGACTTTATTCAAAACTATCGAATACGTTAGCTACTATCGCTAGTATTTTATGAATATTTTATCTCTCTGAATTGTCAATCAAACTATTAGAGAAGTTAGCTGAGGTAGCATCTAAACGCAGGGATTATTTTTTTTTGTAGAATTTCTATTAAATTATTATATTTTTTTTATTAGTAAAAATTGTATATATTTATATTTAAAACGAGTTTTTTTCTACCTTAATTACAGCTGAATAAGTCTGTGGAATTGAAATTGTCTTGCAATTCCAAGTAAGACCGAAGGCTGTCAGAATTTGTTTATGTACTTTAAACGTAAATTCAGTTCCATAATAATGAGTTTTTCAGCCCTGTTCGCCATTTCCAAATAAGTTTAAATTGGGATGCTAAGAAAACTAAACTCAAATGGAAAGAAGCTACATACCTTAAGCAGCCCAAAAAAGGTCTATTAAATTATTAGGGAAATGCAAGGCGAAGAGGGCTGATTGTTCTTTATATACCCTGTAATGACCTTCATGCAATCATAACGTAATTCTAAGGATATTCACGTGTCTTCAGTTGTGCAGTTTGTATTGAGTTTATTGAGATTTGGGATTAGTGTACACACAAATTTTCTGCTGCCATAACCCGAAATCGGATCGAATACAAAACAAAGAACCAAAGGGAGAACAAAAATAAAATCCAAATACGAATATAGTAATAATACCAAAGTCCTTAACCCAATCAAGCAATAAGCCAAAACCAACACACACACACACACACACACACATACGTATTTGGCTTAGAAGTTTTGAGCTGCACAGTGGACTGGGGGGCATAGTTACGTGTAATTCAGTTAACTAAAGCCCAATTGGCTTCGGATTTGCAGCCAGAGTAGCGTAAAGCTGCCCACAATTGCTCCATTGCCACCAAAAATAAACGGAAAAAAAGCCAAAAAAAAAAAAAAATAAAGCAAAATCTGTTGGGGACAGTCAACACGAGCATGGGCATTGCCAAACACTCTCTGTAACTTGGCCATGGTGAAATGGATCCCTGGGGCATCACTGAGCCGCAGTGCCATAAGAGGCTCTACAACTTGTTTAATTAATGAAATCACTAAACAAACTCTCAGCACACACACACACACACCCAGTCAAACAATTTGCGGCTAATTGTCGTTACAACTGAATTATCCTTTTGCCACCACAAATTAGTGACAAAGTTTTCAGCTGGGTACTCACATACTTGTATGGATATACATACATATACTATATCCCACGGAATGGCCAACACAATGTTGCACTTAAGGGCATCGATATAGGCATTGCAGTAATTATGGTTTAACACGATTTTAAGTTGTTTTTCTTGGATTTAAATAGGAATATATTCACTTTCTTATGCTATATTAATCCACCCACTCATCATATGAGGTAGGCGCAAAAGAAATCTATTTGCTGTACTCCCTTTTCACACTAAATTTAATACGGCTTAAAGGGTCCGAATTTTTCAATTATTATTATTATTAAAGTATTAAAAAACTCGGAAAGCTACAGTCGGATTCAACCGACAGTAGAAGACCCTGTACTTTGATTTACCCTGGGCGTCGATAATAGCAGCTGCTTATAAGTGTATACTCACATGCACATACATGTAAACATATGTATGTGTGTATACATGCACACATACACTTATACATACAAATATACACGCAAATGATAACAATAACCAATACTCATACAGAAATTCATACTCACACTAAAAAATCACGTATACGCCCTAGTGGCCGCATACGCTGCGGCTTCCCCCCTCCCCTAGCCAAATGCCTAGTACTGAAAATTGTTTGTTCAATATCTCCGGTGTTTATTATCCGATTGGGCTGCAACTCGCACCAAACATGAAAATCATCTAAGGCTTTAATCCTGCAAAAAATGAATCCAGTGACTCTAAAACTGTATATACTAAGGACATTTTTGCAAATTTGAGGGGGAGGGGGATGTCTTTTCAAACATTTGAAATAAACTTGACCTGCCTATGTAATACACGAACCTAACAAAAAAAAAATTAAGTCTCTAGCTCTTATAGTTTCCGAGATCTAGGTGTTCATACAGACAGACGGACAGACGGACAGACAGACAGGGCTATATCGACTCAGCGCGTCGTCCTGATCAAGAATTTATATACTTTGTGGGGTCTGCCTCGCCTCCTTCTGCCTGTTACATACATTTCTGAGTTGCACAAACTTAATAGACCCTTTTCTACTTTTTTTAAGTACAGGGTCTAAAATAATATGGTATTACTTTTTGCTCAACCTATGCAATGAAATTTCATTAAAATACTTGTATATTTGCCTTCTTTTAAATGTAGATATCCTTTAAGCAACAACTACTCAAATATCTCCATAACTCAGCACAATAGTCTTGCTCTCAAGTACTAGTGCCCAGTGTCGCCAAGATACAATAGTATATCCAATTGTATCGCAAGAGGGAGGAGGGAGTTATGCCACTCATCTATGAGCAACTTCCAACCAAAATTACCACTCTAAATAATAGCAAAAATGTTGCCTTATTGGCCACTTAATTGTAACTGTTTAAGTACTCTTAACTCGGGCACAGTTCGAGTATTGTGATACATAAGCACAGAGGATGCAGTCAATAGTCAACAGCCTTCAACCGCCCAATGGCCGCAAAGTGGCCCCAATGGAGCTCCATTGACAACTTAATGGGTCGCTAATTGCTGTTGATATAACTTGTTTATGACAGATTTCCGATTGCTCTCCCTTTGCTGATTTGGATTACTGATGTGGATTCTGATTCTGATTACGATAGATACGATATACGAATTGTGATGGCAAGTAGTACGAGTTATAAATGCATACAAACGATGCGTTGATCGCAGTAATACAAAAGCAAACCCAAGATGATAGATACAATAAGTACAAGTACAAATACACATGTATAGACACGTTTCTACTCGTACGTACACAAGTACACATGTGTCAATATGTCAACTGCGAGTACTAACAAAATCAAAATTACACCAACAAAAAAAGGCAGATAAAAAAACCAAACAAAACGTAAAACGTAAAACGTAAAACCCAAAGTCAAAACACGAGAAAAATCAAAAGCAGCTGCGAAGCCCAACAAAGTATGCTACACATTTACCTTTAGCAATCAATTACGCTCTTACTGCGGTACGCATGTATAAGTATAGCTCTAGCTGTACGTGTAGGTGTGTGGTATGTGAGTGTGTGTGTGTGTGTGTGTGTAGGTGTGAATGTGAGTGATTGTGTACATCGGTCGGATTTAACGACAGGTTATGCTTATGCTTTATGGCCGTGTGAAATGTACATTCCGAGCGCATTTCAATTATGGTTTATAATACAATTATTCCACTTTGATTCAACTTTTTTCCTCCAACAGCTAAAATACCCTTGCGAGTAGATACATTGCCTATTCAGTTACTGATGGAATGAGATCAGCCACAACATCGTTGACAAGTAAATGCAGCCAATGATTGATGAAAATTGGCAGCTTAATCAGTGGAAAATCACTTGAAAATCTTGGAAAAATCCTCAACTTAGACCATGTCTTAACTGAAGACAATCTAGCGAATAAATAAGCTGCAGTTTATTTATAATTAGTTTACTATACTAAGTGGCACGTTTAACAAAGGAAATGTTATTTCAATCTGTGACAAAGCAAAGTATTAGCTTAATCTTTGATCAAACAAACAACACTAGTCTCTTTCAAGACTCTCTGCAAGGGTATTAGAACCTCGGCTAGCCAAAGTTTACTCTCAATACGCAATTCACATTGAATTTTCTGTTTACATTTGTTAATGTTTTTTCCCCCCGTTGTTGTTCGCTGTTAAGCTCTTAAGCTGGCTCAACCTTCAAAGTTTTTACGTAATAAATGTCAGGTGTGTACGAGTGTGAGTGTGAGTGTGAGTGTGAGTGAGTGTGTGTATGAGTGTCGGTGTGTGTGTGCGCTTGTTGTGTTAGGATTTGTTAAGTAAACTTACCGCTGACTGGGACTCTTGCTATCCGATGAATGCGCCGCACTGTTATTGTCATCATCGTTGGCCATGGCAGCAGCTGCCGCCGCCGCCGCCGCTGCTGCTGAGGAGCTGCTGCTGCTTTTGTGATGGCGCTTATGATGGCTGCCAGAACCGCTTTCCACTGTAACGACGCCGACACCGCCACCACCTCCCCCGGAGCTGCTGGTGCCCGTTGGGCTGATGACGTCCGTATCGCTGTTGCACTCGAGCCTGGCCATATCCTTTGCAAACTTGCCGCCATGCTCATGCGTTTCCATCTGCAATGGGAGTTTCACAAAGGGAATTTCATAAGTACTACAGTTCGTATGCATAAGAGAGACTATTAATGTCAACAGTACTGTACTGTACTGTCAATCAATCAATGCCTCAACATAATAATATGCTCGCATATTTCACCTTAACTCCCCCACCCCCACCCCACTTGACCAATTACTTTTTACTCATATTTTAATTACATAATTTGGCCACGCCCCTGCCCCTGCTCCGCCCACCAACTGACAGCGCGTAATAATTAAAATTGAATTTTCATTTCTTCCGTAACGTAGGCGTGCCTATTGAAATTTCAAACAAGCCGTAGGCATAGACAGTTCTCGAAGGAGAGCTGGAGAGAGCGTGAGTGTGAGTGTGGGCGTGTGAGCCGGATTGAGATTGAGTTAGGAGATGAAAGGCATGGTAAACTTTTAGCTGCAATCGCCAGGTAATAAATTAAATTTTCTGGTTACCATGAAACGAGCGCAAATAATAATCATTATTTGTTTTCAGTTATTCCAACAAGGTTATTAATACGCTTCTCAATAAGAGCGCTACAGTCGCAAGTACTCGACAGACTATGACAATATGCAATACAATACAACAAATTAGAATCTTAATAAGACTATGCTGAACTAATAGCTATAATAAATTTTACCTTTTGTCGTTATGCGAATTGAAATTACCTCTTACAATAATAGATTTAAGTCAGATTTCAAATTTTAGATACTAGTTATAGTAAACTTTGTAAATAAATTTAAAAACATAGATAGAAAAAATTCGGAAAAGCTCCAGTCGGACGCAACCAACAGTAGTAGACCCGCAACCATTCGATTTCAAGACCAACGCTCTACGCTGTAGGTTACAGAATCTGAAGGCGAACGTATTAATACAAATTATGCGTCACTTCTTTCCTTCATAACTTCTTTGTCTATGGTCTGATTTAGCTGCCAATTGCACCAATCATTCCATTCTAAACAATATAAGCTTTGTTTATACAAAATCGGTGAATGCTGTACGAGTTTAAAAAACATTTTTGCAAATTTGATGGGGAGAAACCGAGATATCGGTGTTCATACGGACAGACAGACAGACGGACATGGCTATATCGAATATATAGAATATAGAATATACAAACTTTGTGAGGTCTGCCACGCCTCCTGCTGCCTGCTCAAACTTAATATACCCTTTTTTTACTTTTTTAAGGTACAGGGTCTAAAAAACAAGTTAAGACAACTTGCAATGTATGGAGACTGCAATAAAATTGGCCACTTGTCGTTATTTCACATCAAGTTAGAAGAAATAAACGCCGAGACTCAATAGATTGAGTTTACATTTAATATTTTACTTACAAGTAGTAAACATTGCAAATAAATAGAAAAATATAGATAACTGGAAATTGCAGTTTAAATCAATATGAAATATATATTAGCATATTAATTCAATTTATTGGGACAGAGTTTATCTCGTGTCAAGTACACCCGACTGTTGCTCTGCTGCCTTGCAAATTGAACAAGAAGTCCCATCAAACTGTAAACTCGAAAATATCTTTGCTCTCCAAGATTTGTTTAAAGTTCAAAACTTATTTATCAAGTATTTGCTAGTCGGATTTTAATTATAAGCGAAAAATATGAACAAAGTGAAAGATTTGAGCAGAGTGAGGTAGGGGAGGGGAGGGAAGAGACCGCGAGCGGGTTAATTAAATTATCTGCAGATTCCATAAATGTCAATTATGAGCACGTACTTAAAACATTTGGCACAAGAAACAAGACACAGCACACAAGTTTTGCTGCTTAAAAACTTTGCACTGTAGTTCGCACAAGTTTTCGTATGGTTCATTTCACTGGGGACTGTGGGGCGAATTGCCTGCTTAATTGCCAAAAACTGACAAATGTGGCAGCAACGAGTGTTTGCCTTCCGAGGCATTTAAAACTACACGAGTTGAACATATTCATTAAGATGGAAGCTCAAATTGCCATGAGATACTATGTTGTTGGGAATAGTGGAAATGAATTTGAATCGGGGACAAAGTGAGTGAGGATACGAGGAGCGTGTGGAATTGGAATTGAGTTTATGCGTGGGATTTTTGGGATTCTAACGGGCGTGTCGGCCAATTAAAACTCTCCGCTCTATGATAAATAAGCTAAACATTTGCGCCATTCAGAACTGTCGGCATAAACAGGGCTGGCAATTAAATGTGCCACAGAACTTGATTGGAATTCGTTGCGGTTTTTTGGTTCAGGCCTCAGCTTTAAAATGGCCTGTGCGGCAATTCCATAAATATTTATGGTGGCCAAAGTTTTAGCGGCTAAAAAACTGAAAACAGAAAAGAGAAAACTTTCCTCCGTCTCCTTCTCATTCGCCATTTATATTCACTTTTCCCTCTTTATACTCTTGAAATTCATATTCAGATTGATTTAATTAAGCCATGACGAATCGCATACGAGTATATCGGTATTCGGCGTATACTTCAACGCTTACGAGCCATATACCATCGATATCGTTGGACATAAACCAAAAAATATATCCAATTCGCATCACAGTTTCATAGCAAACAACTTCCGCATGACTGCAAGCCGGCACTTTGTTCGCTATTTTTTATTACAACACAAACCTTCGACCCTTCTCAGTGACCCAATAAAAGGCGTAATGCTCGGCAGGTCAGCTAAAACGAATTTCAAATACTCTATAAAAGCCACCCAAGAGCTTTTAATTAACTGTTTAACCTTCTCCAAGGGCTGTTGGGCTTATAAAGCCATAAAAATGGTGTTGTTAAAGCCGAAAGCCGTGGGAAATGCGAAATATGACCTAAACAAAGCCAGAATGAAGTTAAGTCGTGAATTCAATAAAAATATTAAAAGAAAAACTCTCGAGAAAAGAATAAAATAAAATTATAATTTCCCTTAATACCCGGCCACAGAACGATAGAGCCAAGGGATAATACTGCCAGAGCCTCTTACGCTGTGCTCGGTGTCATGGTGATCCCTACCTACACCTGGACCCAACCAAATCAGCTTTATGCGTCATCCTGATCAGGCATACACAAGCAGTCTACAAAGGAGACGGCTTATAACATCACAGAGGCACATCATAGTAGTACTGTACTATACCAGAGCAAATGTGCCCAATTGCAATAGTGGGCCATAAAAGCTGCAGCCCTTCCCACTGCCGACTTGACTCTCGCCGCCTCTAATAACAGAGAAGCCAGCAGCAGTAAAAAAGTGGAGCGAGGCAAAAAATTGTACGTTAAGTAAAATTATGGACCACAAAAAATTTGTGTCTAGAGCTCATTTAGTTTCAGTTTTTATGATATTGTTTATACGATAAAAGGAAACGGAGACAGAACACATAAGACAGTTGGCGGTAGAAAAGAAGAGACCAAAGCCAGAGATGGGGTGTATGGGAGAGGGTGTAAGATGAAGGACGTAGGCTGCAGGATGTGGCATATAAAGTGTAGAATGGAGGATGGAGAATGCTGGGAAAGAAGCCCTGTGAGTAGGTTGTTGTAAGGAGGTTAGGGGACAGGGATGAAGGATGTAGGATGCAGAATGGAGGATTTAGAATTAAGAATAGTGAATGAAAATAAAAAGTAAAAAAAGTGTAGTGTGTAGGAAGCATAGGGGAGAGGGAAAATAGTATTAAGAATATATGCAAGAGAGTGCAGTGTCGAAGATGGAGGATATAGAATCTAGCATAGATACAAAGGATTTACGATTTAAGATCGAGCATAAAGTATGAAGCATGGAAGATAGAAGCTAGAGAATAAGTTGACGAAGGAGAGAGAATGTAGTATAGATGGCATAGGATAGAGATAGTATAGATTATGAATACTGAATGATGAAGTATGTGGATGAGTTTTTTACTATTCTAGGGAGGGATGCTAGTTAGTCACTTACCGTATATAGGCCCGTTGCAGTGGCCGCCGCTGCTGCCGACGATGAGGAGGAGGATGCTGCGGCGGCGCCAGTGCTGCCGTAATTGAGCTGCGAATGATAGCCGCTGGAGAGGATCTTCTTGTGTGCGGATGCATGCGCCCGATACGCGCTGACGCTCAGTTTCATTGTCACATCAACTCAAAACGGCCACACAGGCCACGCGCCGCCCACGCTGCCTCGGCGTCAATGCTCCTGCTCCCGCTCCCGCTCCTGCTCCTGCTCCTGCTCCTGCTCCTGGTTGTCTCCTGTGTTACCCGGATTGCCCCTGGTGTCTAACGTATCTAACGTTTGTTTGGGCGTGGCAAGCTGTCGCTTTCAAGCGTTGCGTTTAAATTGGGGCTTAATTGAGTGCCCAGAGGCGTTGGATGATGACGACGACGACGGCGACGAGGACGACGACAACGTTGACACCGTTCACACTGTGTGGGGAAGTAGGAGGGACGGAGCAGGGCTTTGTTCTGCCTCTGATGCTGTGTGTGTTTGTTGTGTGTGTGTGTGTGTGTGTGCGAGTGTGTGTAGGCAGTTGAATAACAATGACAAAAACAATGCACACTTTTTATCGCCGCTTTGTTTGCTTTGGCTTTGTTGTTGCCACGCTGCTTATTGTTGCTGTTGTCGTCGCTTGCTGTTGCTGTTGCTGATGTGAGACGCTGCTGGAGTTGTTGCTTAGGCTTAGGCTTAGGCTTGGGCTTTTTACCGTGTCAGTGTCTGCTGTCTGCTGTCTGCTCTGGTCTCTTCTTCTGCGCCTGACTGCGGCCGCTGTTCAGTTTTTAGTTGCCCATAAATGTTGCTACTATTGTTGCTGTTGTTATTGGTGTTGCCGCCGCTGCTGCTGCTGCTGCTGCTGCTGATGTGGCTGTTGCTGTTGCTGATGTGTGTGCCTGTACCTCTGCCTGTGCGTGGGCGTGTCAGTGTGTCCCTATGTTACGTTCGTCGAGCGCCTTTTTGGAGTATCCTTGCTCGTGCTCTCGTTTTTAATTGTTTGTAATTTGGGTTTTTAGTGCTCTACAGTTATGCTTGTTGTTGTTGTTGTTGTTGCTTTGGTGTTATTGTGTTTAAGGCCTCATGTCACTTTAGTTACAAGTAGCTGCTGTCGTTGCTGCTGCTGCTGTTGCTGCTGCTGTCGTCGCCTGTGGCAAAAACGTTTAAAACAGTTTGCGATTAAAGTTAAGTTTCTATTAATTTTGATAATCAGCATTTCAGTTTCCTTAGCAGATAATTATACACACAACACTTGAGCTATAAACACACATACATAAACACACACACACACACACACACACACACACACACACACATAGAGTCACCCTCAGGCAGCAGCAGCATCCAAAACACACATTTATCTCAATTATGCTGAAGTGTTGCCCATTTAAATTAATATTATAGCTATACACACACACCCACACACCCACACACACACGCACACCATAAATATGCAGCTGAATACCTAACTTCAGCTCAATTGAGTAATGCCCCAGGGCAGAGCTTATACCTTGCTTCCTGGCACAACACTCACTAACAGTAGTGTGTATGGTTGTGTGTGTGTGTGTGTGGGTGTGTGTGTGGGTGTGGGTGTGTGTGTGTACTTATTACTAGTTGATGAACTTTCACAGCGAATTTGTGATTTGTGTTAGAGTTGGAAGACAATCGATACTATCGATGGTCAGTTTTCGTGTATAATCGATATTAATGACTTGTAAAAGACTTGAGTTTATTCTGCATATTCCAAAGGGGCTTCAATAGATTTAATAGATTACTTTCCCAACCGATCCGATAGTATCGCAACTCTCCGCTTAACTTAATGATTGAGTTTATCAATCTATCAGCAAACAGTTGAAGTTGCAAGACAACCGATAGTATAATAGTTTACTCAAAAACTTCTGTGAAATTACTTGAGTTTATTCCACATTCTATAGGGCTTTTAATAGATTATGTAGGTGTAATATAAATATCAGATAACATCTCAACTCTCAGCTCAACTACATCAACTTTATTTATATTTAAAGCAAGAGCTGAATTAGCTCCAATCAACATCACATTCAAAAGTTGCACAATATTTCCATCAATCACTCTGGTCAATCAAAGTTTTGATTACCTCGCGACAGCAATCAGTCAATCATTGCCATGCACAGACATAATTCATTATTATTATCAATCATTTTCAATTGTCATCTCAGGATTTGAAGCAGCAGTATCGTCATCGTCGCACACTCAGCGATGCCCTTCAATCGGACAATCAAATGGCATTAAGTCAAATGAGTTCAGAACAACACAACACAATCTCTGAATGGAGACAACAAAGTTAACACTGTAGGTAACTGCATCAATGATTATCAATCCGATTACCATTCAAAACAATCAGACATTCAGCTCAATCAGTTGCTAGACGCAAACCAGGACAAGAGCTACTTAAACAATGTGATATGAAAATGGCAAAACCCTATAGACAGGCGGGCGAGTGGATGGGCGCAGAAAGGAGCGGGAAAGGAGCAACAACGGTAACGGTAACGGTAAAATGTAAACTGGAACGGTAAATTGTAAGCCGCATTCATAACATGCCTTTCATTTTATGCCTAACATTTTGCATTTGTTAAGCAGACATCGAGATTTATTACGGTTACGCACCCTCTGCACTCTGGCCAGGGCGAGGGGGGATTGCCGTACAGCGTACTGTACGGAGTGAAACATGCCTTGTGGGTTCGCAATGAAACCGAAATTTATTAAAATAAAAAACCAAAATGAAAAAAAGACGAGCTCAATGCATAGCAACCGTTGAACATGTCGCAGTGCCTGCAGATAAGATTTAGATCGATTTTCTTCTTTTTTTTTTGTTTATAATCCTGTACCCATTGAAAACCGCTAGCAAGGGTGTCTCTACACTGGAAAAATAAGCAGAATAAGAAAAATATTAGTACTATCAGTACTGCAAATTAAACTCATAGCAATTATGCATCATTAAATTTCAAGAGACACACCACTATGGTACAGAAGTCAGTCATGACAAAGGCTAAGAAGATGGAATGGCTGCTTTCCCCCAAAAATAGACTGTCTCTCTTTAACAAAGTAATAATTTATAAATCTATCCTCAGCCCTATATGGAAATATGCTCTACAAATTTACGGAATGGCAGCCAAAACCAATTTAAATAAAATAAGAGTTGCCCAGTCAAAAATTTTGAGGAAAATATGTGATGCTCCTTGGTACATGCGTACTAGGGACATAGAACGGGATCTAAGTGTTCCCAAGATTGGAGATGTAATTCAGTCGCACGCAGCTAGATACTTGGATCGTCTTGGTCGACACCCGAATGCGCTTGCCAAACGGCTAACTAGAAGGCCCAGAAAGAGAAGACTCAAAAAGTGCCATCCTCTGGATCTTTCGACAAGACTCCTTTTGTAAATATGTTCTTTAAATTTTGTAATATATTGTTATTTTGAGATTTATAATTAAATTTTAGTCTGTTAAGTTACTTACATATGTATCACTCTGCTGTGAACTATTCTTCTTGTACATTTAATATACAATTAGCTTAAGCTGCCACTCTTGGTAGCAGTACACTAGTTAATAAGATTTAAAAATAGATTTAAAATAAATCAAAAAAAAAAAAAAGAAGCAATTATGCATCATGTAGAATTCTAACATCAGCCCAAAAGTATGCAATTAAATTGAAATTTATATGGAAAAGCTGTGAAAATGGTTTGGCGAACTGCAGAACTGTGTTTGTAGTTGAAAGTCTACTCTTCGAAAAGCTTAAATCAACTGAAAATATAATATACCTACTTCGGCATAACAACCAAGAAGCCACCCTAAATTCAATAGGACCACTGCCTCAATTGCTCAATTATCTGCCGAAGCAGATAAATATACAAATATTTAACTCGAATATATATATATATTTACATCTTCCACTTTGAAGTGAGTTTCCACTTGCTACAATATTATCAAATTTACTTGGTTCTTTTCTTCCAGTGTGTATGAAAGACTTCAGGCTTCAGCTATGGCTTTTGAGCCATGTCGACTGCTGGCCTACTCACTTGATATTTTTCTTATTTATGAGCATTGACATTAGACGGAACAAGGTACGAGTTGGGGTGGAGGCGGCGGTGGAAGTGGAGGTACAGGTGAAGGTTAAGGCTAAGGATAAGGTTAAGGCGAAAGGCTTAAAACGCGGCCTAAGGATGCCAGCCATTAAAAGGCAACAAGGCGAACATAAAACTCATGCAATTACAAAACGAAAATCCATTACGTAAACGCACAAACATTCAATAAAACTCGAAACTAAATAAGCTCCAAAACATGGCCTGGTACCAGGTACCAGCTACCAGCTACCAGCTACCAGGTAGCAGGTGACTTCAGTACCTGCGCCGTTTGCACCTGTTGGCGCTTTATATAAAAGGTAGCACAATATACAATATAAACGAATATACGACAGCTCTGGCACATAAAATGTAATTATAAAGCATTCAAAGTCAGCCGCTTGTTGACTGCACAGCTTGTGGGCAGGAGGGGAGGTAGGCGGCGGTGGAGTCGCTACAGACTTAACACTTTGTGACCAGCCGCTTAAACGGCTTAGTCCAAGCGGCCGCTACAAGTTTTATGAGTTTTGTTTCGACCTGTAAAGTGAACAAGAGGAGGGAGAGGAGGGAGAGGAGGGCACGGGCACAGTGTAATGTGTAAGTGCAGGAGAGAGTATGAGAATTTAGTTAACTTGATGAGAATGAGTTTATGACCTTTATAGCTACTGCTCTGCTCTGCTCTGCTGTGGGTAAACGAGTATGAATACGAGTATATACCAAGTTATTGACATGATATCTGCTCACTTATCTCTGCAGCTTCTTCTTTTACTTCTTCATCTGCTCCTCCTCCCTCAGTCTCTCTGTTTCTTGCGTTCTTTCGTTTTCTTTTTCTCTTTGTATACATAAAAGTCAATGAAGCATCCAACGGCAGTCGGCAATGTGGAAGATAAACACTCGGGCAGGCAGCGTAGCATCTTTTGCTGCCATTCCTGCAGTCATCCTTGGCATGCCCTCGCTCTCTAAACTTTGCTCATACCAGTTCAATTTGTGCTCTTGCTACTCATGATTTCAATTTCAAAATTTACGCTTCATTGGTCAGTAAAAACCAACCACACAACACAGCCCCAACAGAGGCCTATGTGCCAAGGCAGCCCACTACCAGTTGTCGCTGCTGTCGTTGTGCGGCCACAAAATGTGACATTAAAAAATGGTAACCACTTGTCAAAGCTGCCCTCCTTGCCCCTCTTGTGCGACGCATGGAGCAAACGCACAAACTTATCATCATATTGCAATCGAAGAGGGCTAAAGAAAATACTAACTGCCGGCACACGCGGCGTATGCGCAATTCCCAAAACGACACTCGCTGAGATTGCGGGTAATTAGAGCCGCCCAGGCAGTCCGGAACACCACAGTCAGCAGCAGCAGCAGCAGCAGCAGCAGCAACAGCAGCAACAGCAACGGCATCAAGTGCCAGACACCGCTAATCGCCCTCATCAGCTGACCTATGGCATGACCCCCCACAAGCTAAGAGATTTTGTTTTGCTTTCAACTAATAAGTTCATTCAAAGTCGCAAAGCCGGAAGGAAGCGACGGCTAAACGATATAAATTACGTTTAACATCATATTCAAATAGTCTCATTAAATTTTCAAGATTTTCCCTCCGACTTTAAAGAGGTCTCACCAGATATGTTCAATATCAAACATTTAATTAACTTGGCATAAGCTGAAGTCACATTGACTCTAAGGAATGTTTGTGGCTGTTTACTTCATCTTTTAAGAACTTTTAAGAATTCTCATTGAAAAGCTTATACAAAGTTAAAGTTAATGAGATTATTATAGATTTTCCATATACTTATTATTAGGATTATAATAACTTTAAATGAATGTTGCCCAAAAGTAGGCAATACTTTATCTAGACTTTAATTTATACTCTTTTTTTTCTATCTATTTTTCTATTTATTTTTAAATCTTATTAACTAGTGTACTGCTACCAAGAGTGGCAGCTTAAGCTAATTGTATATTAAATGTACAAGAAGAATAGTTCACAGCAGAGTGATACATATGTAAGTAACTTAACAGACTAAAATTTAATTATAAATCTCAAAATAACAATATATTACAAAATTTAAAGAACATATTTACAAAAGGAGTCTTGTCGAAAGATCCAGAGTATGGAATTTATACTCTAGGATTGCAGATTTACAGGTTTTTTAGATTAGAAATTTAGTAGATAAAGTTAATGAGATTATTATATATTTTCCATATACTTATTATTAGGATTATAATAACTTTAAATGAATGTTGCCCAAAAGTAGGCAATACTTTATCTAGACTTTAACTTATACTCTAGGATTGCAGATTTACAGGTTTTTTAGATTAGAAATTTAGTAGATAAAGTTATATGGGATCTACTTTAAGATTATTGAGCTATGAAAATATCAAGTTATATAGCTATAATTGTAGTTTGGGCTGATAATCTCTGGGGGCACCCAGTTATCGAGCCCAAAAAACGGTTAAATGTATTATTTAACTTTTGTGCTCCTGTTATAGGTCGGCATATAAAATAAAAGTAGATCCCATCTTATAATATTCTTAATTATTTCACTCAATTTAATTCATATATTTCATCCAAATAAAAGTTTAACTCATCGTAAAATATATCCCATAATTGAAGTATGGTAAATTATGAGTTCTATCAATTGAATAAAGATAGCGTATTGCATGTTCGCTAGCCTTTTGTTCCCATTTTGCGCCACATCTCGCCCAAATCTACATTTTATGTTGTTGAGGGAATAGCAGCAATCCCTCATCAGCGATTATGTCAAACGCTGGCCACTAAATAGCCCGTTACGAGCTGTTGTAGCAGTTACCCTTGTCTAGTTGTCTATTCACTTGGATTTCTCTTCTTTTTTTGTTTCTCTTGTTCTCTTTTTGGCTGTTTACATGAGTTCCAATGGCTGTCAGGCGGTTGTCTTAAGCCTAGTTATGAATATGATGGCATTGGGATGAGTATTAAGACTCCGAAAACTGTAGTTGTAACTCAAACTGAAATTGAGACTAAGACTAAGACTAAGACAGACTGAGGCACTGCGGCACTGAGGCAGATGCTACTTGGCTTAGCCAAATGTTGACTCGTGCATGTAGAGCGACTTAAGTGATTCCAAATGCGGCAGTAGGTCAAGCAGCTGCCCGCAATTCCCACAGTGCAGCATTCTATCCATCTGCCAGTCCGCTGTGCTCCCAGTGGCAGTACGATGGAAATTTGTAACCGAACCGCAGCATAAATTAGGAGCGTCATTTGCATGAGCCCAGGGCCAGGGAATGGCCAACACACAAGGCTGATGCCTGATGCCTGCTGCCTGGTGCCTGATACCCGGAGTGATACCCCAACCCAACCACCACCCAAAACAGTCAAACCCTCAACCCACACACACACACACACACACACACACACACACACACACACACACACACACACACACACCCACAGTAGCAAGCATACCGCCGACTCTTTCAATTTATCAAAAAAAAAAAAAAGAAGAAAAAAAGTTATATGTAATATCAAAAGTCGTGAAAATGTATATTAAAATGAACTCAGCAATAACTAACAGGCTCGACTATAATATGCCTGTACCAACATTGTGGAACTTATGGACAGAGAAACTCGAGTGCCGCGCAAGTCGGGCATACCTCATATGGGCCTTGGATAGGGAGCAATGCGCTGCTCTTACGTGAATCTGATGTTGATGCTGATGGTGAAGCGTGCTGCGTGCTGCGGCTCATGCATAAACATGACAACATTTTGTCAGCGCTTTTTACCCAGCACTTCGTGCTCCGCTCCATCTTGACGATAAAGCAATTTGCACAAATTGTGGCCATGATTTTGTATCAATTGCTTTTGCCAGCGGAAGTCCTCAAGCCAAATCGCTCATACGCCGCGTACGTTCACTTCCCTTTGCTGCCTTCCCATTCCACTCCACTCCACTCCACTCCACTCACACTCCACCACATCACGCTCCACTCTCTCTCTCTCTCTCTGTCTCGATGTCCCTCTGTCTGCCCAGTAACCACTTCCCGCTGTTTATGCTCTTTATTCTCGCTAAATCTTCCTCCCTACCTGCTCCTGCTGCCTTCTCACTGCGTAATCAATTTTGGCACTTGTAAAAGGCTTTTGGCGAAACGGCATTCAGCAAGGCCTATACAGTTATACGATTATTTCGAGCTATATATCTTTAATGCTCTTTTCGACCTAAAGTCAAATGATTTTCCCAGCAAATTTGTAATAGCTTTAGCGCTAATATGCAGTGTACTTCGCTAGAGCACACACTCCGCATAGTATATTGATGAAGGCAAGTGACATCAGACGTTCCTCTTTACTTCTATCTATATATCTTTCTATAAAAAGACTGCAACCCATTCTTAAATCCTTTACTTCAGGAAAGTCCAACAGGAACTTTTCAATGTAAGCCGTATTTAGCACTGATTGGATATATAAA
This sequence comes from Liodrosophila aerea, assembly GCA_035045005.1. NCBI lineage: Eukaryota > Metazoa > Arthropoda > Insecta > Diptera > Drosophilidae > Liodrosophila > Liodrosophila aerea. The sequence goes on from JAWNNL010000218.1 coordinate 563,380, forward strand.
GGTGCATTTGAATAGGAATATCATACTACTTTTCCTTTACTTCTGAACAATCTACTACCCTAAAAAGTAATGGAAGATAACTTATTATAATAATCGATTATTTCGAAAAGAAACTATTCATTTTCTTACTTATATTAGACAAAAAACCAACGCGGATTTTTAACTGTAGTAAATCTACTCGTTTACCCTCCTTTAGGTACACTACTGGAACTATTTATTGATATTTAAGTATACGGTAAACGAATATTCTATCAAATAGAGTAAAAGTACTTCTTTGCTTCAAGCTACTACTCCCTTACTGCGGTAAACTAGGGAAGGAAGTAGCACTAGTTTCCTAGCTACTGCCTTACCTTTAATTCCATCTAAATCTAATCAAATCAATTCAGCGAGATTATTATAGCATTAAGAAGAAGACTAACACTAACATATCAAGTAAACACTCATCTCTCTTTGTGTCTGTCACACTAGCTTCAAATACCCCTTGACACACTCTGAATACAGGGCCCAAATTGCTCTATCCTTCGATAGGGAAAATCATTATTCAATAGCTCCCCAAAGAGTATTCAATTTTCGGCATTTGTCAACATAAACATCAATATATTTCATACACTGTTTACACACTCTGCCTTCCTTGTTTTATGCCACTTCGAATGGTATCGCAACGGATTGAGTAATGCTTAACTGTAGTTTAGGTTGATTTATGTTGTGTGAATGCATGCAAATGGGAATGGGGATGTGTGTGTGTGTGTGTGTGAAGTGTGATGTGTGTATGGATATTTCAGTCGCATCAGCATGCAAAGTAAGTGCGCTCCTTCCATGTTTAGTTACAGTTTCAGTTACATGAGAAATTCAATTAAAAAACTGTTTCCGCTTGTATGTGTATTGTGGGTGGGGGTGGGGGTGGGGTTGGGTTTGGTGTGGGTGTGGGTGTGGGTGTGCAAAGATTAATGCAATAACATGATCCCAAGGCAGTGCACATCTTTCAGCCAGACACAACGACGCAACAAACTGACAGCTCAGGCCACAAGGATGCCAGGACACGGGGATCAAGAGACAGACAGAGAGCAGAGCACAATACAATTATTATCATCTCCGAAAATAAAGTGAACGCTGGGGAAATCGCATGTCTCTCCCATTTCTCACTTCTCATTTCTCATGCTCACAGCTTATGCTTTGGCTCTCGCTTCTCTTTACCACATGAATCATGATGATGCAATAAATGAAAGACACAAATCGAGAGCAGCCCCAGAGCCTGAATGTGCATTACTATATAAATCATCAGTATTGTCAGTATCCATGTCTGTGAGCAGTTGTGCCCTTTTCACTTATTTCTGCAGATCCGTTTGAATTTTTTATGCATTCCCACTCCCCCGTTGCCCCATTACCCCATTGCCCCACTCCACATGCCATCGCCTCGCTTCGATTTGTGGCTCGCGGCTTGTGTCCTGTGGCATTTACTCCAGCGCTGGCTCCAGCTCCTGTTCCATCTCCGGCACTTGCTCTGACTCTGGCTATAGCTGCGGCTTTGGCTGCGGCTCATGGCCTCAAGGATTCAAGAATGGATGGTACTCCCGTGGCAGTGTCGCTTTAACTGCCGCCAGTTTATTGGGTAATTGTTCGATACACACACACACATATGTATGTGTATATATGTATATGTGCGTAAGTGTGCGTGTGTCTGTGTTTCCCAAAGGATGCGAATGGAATGTTTATGGCCAACTAGCCGCTTTCGCTTGTCGACAGCCAGATAATCACTTGAATTGAATTATACAGTGCAAATTTACGCTCTTTCATCTTTTGCTTTAAAAATTAAGCAGCGAATACTACTCTATTATTATACATATGCCAAGAGACTTGTCAGCTGATCAAAAACACTGATGGAATGGAATACATAGACCCAGCAACCCGAGGAAGACTTCAGGCTGAAAACCCAACCCTAAGCAAAATCAATCGGAGTAGAGTGCCAAGTGCTTGTTACACAAATTTATAATCGATATATCATTAACATATTTCAATTGAAATAAAAAAATTAAGGAAAACCTTAATCGCAATTGAAATTAGCGAAATTTCACTTGCATGAACAAGGCAAAATTATTTTGTTGTCAAACAAATTATCATCAAAAGTTCCATTGCCTGTCTCCCAACTCTAGTAAAGTGTATAAAGTATATAAGTACTATATATTGTATCCTATTAATAGAATTCAAGCAGCATTGCCACTTACTGAACTTAAGCAATTTATATAATTAATTGGGGCAAGACCTAACCCCTATATAACCCATAGAGGGTAATATTATTATAGTTCATCGGTTCGTATAACTCGAAAGGAAGTGTAATTCGAGTTGGAAATATCTGTCAGTTTAATCTGAGAATAATTTACACAGTAAAAGATATAGTAAAATAAAATAAAAATATAAGTAAAAAGAAGGGAAAGCTACTGTCGGACGCAACCGACCGTAGGAGGCCCTGTACTTTGATTTGCCCTGTGCGTCGATAATAGCAGCAGCATATACATACATGTACATACTCACATAAATTACATTAACCAATACTCATACAGAAATTCATACTCACAATCAAAAATCACGCATACGCCCTAGTGCCCGCGTACACTGTGACTTCTCCCCTTCCCCAGCCAAATGCCTAGTACAGAAAATTGTTTGTCCAATATCTCCAGTGTTTATTATCCCATTGGGCTGCAAATTGCACCAAACATTCAAAGCATCTAAAGCTTTATTCATGCAAAGAACGAATCCAATGACTCTAAAACTGAACATGATATAAACATTTTTGCAAATTTCAGGGGGAGGGGGATGAGATATCAAATTAAAAACATAAACTTCGCCTGCCTATGTAATACACAAACCAAACAAAAAAAGGATTGAGTCTCTAGCTCTTATTGTTTCCGAGATCTCGGTGTTCATACGGACAGACAGACAGACGGACATGGCTAGATCGACTCATATCGTCGTCCTGATCAAGAATATATATACTTTGTAGGTTCTGCCACGCCGCCGTCTGCCTGTGACATACATTTCTGAGGTGCACAAACCTAATAGACACTTTTGTACTTTTTACAGGGTCTAAAAAGTATACTATAAAATAAAGAATTAATTTACACTATAATTCTTCACGTTTCAGTATAACTTATCATTATATAGCGCACTTTCATTTAGTTGGGAATTTTCATTATATTTATTTGCATATTTTTCCTGTAAAATTAACTAACTTTAACTAACTCAAACTGGAAGCAAAGTGAGAGGCTCTAAATTCTTGAGCATTAATAAATTCCTGATGGTGTAGAAACGCAATGTTGTAAAAGTGGCAAGCACATGGCGTAATGAAACGCCAAGTTGCCATCATCCACTTGATGCCACAGTTGTGTTTGTAGGCCGGAGATTAGGAGTGGAGAGGAGACGGTGCTCGGTATCCCAACAGCTGCGTTTGCTCTTGCCAGCTGAAAATCACTCGATAGCCGATAGCCTCAGGCATGGCACGACAATGCCAGAGAGAAGGTTGGATGATGCTGGGGTGGGGAAGGGACGGATTTTAGTTTTATTTACCTATCATCGGGTCGGACAGCTCTTTGGCTCCTTGACCCCCGGCTCATTAGGGCGCGATGTGGTCCAAGCAGTAGGTCACAGCAATTTTCTGGCTCAAGCTTGTGGCTGCTACAAAATGTTTTAATATTATTTCCTCTCTCTCTGCTGTTTCGCCTTCCTTTTTGCCAGTTCTGTTTTCTATTTATTCCACGTGGTGCATGGGCAATTCCCTGTTATGCTTTGTCCACTGTCCGCTGTCCGCTGTCGGCTGTCGGGTGTCTCTGGTTCGTTTATCCCTTGCCCGGATAATTTTTCAATGTCAGAAATTTGTGCCCCCGTTTGAAAAATTGAAAAGTGTTTTAATGGCAACGGCGACGGAGACGGCAATGAAAATTAATGGCCGCTCGTTGCCAGTTGCCAGTTGCCAGTTTTCCGGTCAATTTTCCGCATAAGGCGACCCTGAATGCAATCACCGGTTGCAGCAGACGACTTTAATTTATTTAAATTAGCTTTCACTTGCGCACTGATAACAGTGATAAGAACTAGGCTCTAAGAAGCCATCTTCCATATTAAAGAAATTAAACTAGAATCAAATCGAGATAAAGCTTCGTTTCAGACAACTGAAATTCGATTTAACAGCGGAGCGGAGAATTAATAGAAGCTTATGTTCGCCCTTGGCGTATCACAAATCAATCGTAATACAAGTAGTTAAAAATTATCGAGCAGTAATATGAATTATCATAATCTCTTTAACTCTCACTTAAATATAGTTTTATTATTGACATCTAACGTCAACTTTTATCGTTGCCAAGTGCACATACACAACAATACAATTGCATCTCAAGCGGAGCTAAGCAGAGAGCGCATTAGGCAAAGCCTCTTGCATAGCTCTCACAGCGAACACACAAACATACAGAGCAGCTGATCAATAGGATAAATGAGACCCTTTGCGCTGTCCTACAATTAGTTCATCAACGGCAGTTACTGGAAGCATTGTTGATGTAATTATGGGACTATATTTATATATTTATACCTCAAACGACGCGTAATCAATGAATACATGGCTATGAATGGATATATCTGAATATATATGTATAAGTAAAACAAAGTACAAGCGGGTTTGTCTAATTTTCTTTGAATTTAGACAACAAATAAATGGCTCATTAAGCAGTTTCTTTTGCATTTGCATAGTTAGAAAATTACTGATTTTAATAAAATAATGTATGAATGATAGATAGGTAAATATATAGATATATAGTATTAATACGCCGTAGTTACCTAGTGTCATTAAGACAATTACCGGTAATAATTAATACTTAATACTAAAGACACATTCTGCTAAATTTGACGCCCATTTAATGCCGCATATGAAAGACAAACGATTCCATTGCCTCACTCTGGACAACATACCGTATGACATGGCTTAATTATGTGCGTATTCATAAGCCAAGCTGCATAATAAATGGCGGTGTTCTTTGACTGCCAAAAGAAGAAAAGAAATAAGAAGCGAGTGTGCTAATGAGATTGTGAATTGAGAATCACTCGTGCGTTCTCTTTTATTGATCAAAATCAAATTTCAATCGATTCATTCATTTGAGCGAAGAGCCAGCAAAAGTCAACCCAAAGCACGCACTCAAAAGCAACAGCTAACGGTATTTGTATGCCATTCAAATGGCATTTGCAAACAACAACAACAACAAGAAGAAGAAGATGATGATAAGTAAGCAGAAGAGAAGAAAAAATCGAGTCACATTCCATACGGCTCATTTGGAATATTCTGGT